>WBNO01021290.1:0-133810 GCA_013400575.1 Peucedramus taeniatus | reverse complement strand
ATATTAAAAATACATTTAAAGACATTTAATTTCTACACATAATCCCATAACCGCGATCGTTCCCATAATAGTTTACTGGTCCTAAACTCCTTCCACTTTGGTGTTCAGAAGTTTTTGATACAGCAATACCCTGGGAAAAATGCAATTTTCCAGACAGAGCCATACTGGAGCCAAGTCAACATAAATGATTAATTCCTATTCCATAATGCATATATCCATAGTACTACTCAAAATCATTCTGACCATTTGTGCTGCTTTGTTTCAAATTTCAATCCCTTCTCCCTCATCTAATAACTCCCTATCTGCATAACTGGTTTACAGATTTCTTGTGTCACTGTTGATTATTTGGATTATTTTTCCTAAAACTCTTTTGTTTCATTTTTCTTAGTTGCATTCTAACCTTCCTATCACCTCTCTAACATCTTTACCCTTATCTTCTAAAAATGAACAGGAGTAAACTCTTCAAGCACTGAGTCTGATTTAATTCCATTTGCACCTGCTCCACTGCAACCATGCATAATCAATACCACCAGACAATTGTATGATCACAAATCATACCTGGTGTGAACCTGTCATGTGGATAATTGCTCTTCAGATCAATAGTTTTTGATCTCACACTGCTATCAGTAAACTTTTTTTGAATATGCATCACATATATTTCTGTTTGTAAATAATGTACATGTGCTACTTTACGAACATTATTTACTTTATAAAAACATACATAAAAAAGGAAATGAAAATTGAATGGGATAAAGGTGAAATAAGCACAATTTAAAAAGATATTTTAGTAATGATACATAAAATATTTTCTTCCACACCCCAGTAGCTGGGAGTGCACTGCTCAAGCCCCTGTCCAGGATACACTTCCATGTACATCTCTGAGGAAGTGAGGAAAAAATGCCCAATATTCCTCCTGTCTAAACAATACTAAGAGTTTGTGACAAACTGAGGAAAACAAAGACCATTGATCAATCCAGCCTCATTTGCCTAGCAATACTTCAGGATTGTTCTTTCTGCTTTTATCTTTACCAATTTGTCTTCTACAGCTCAAAATAGGCCTTTGTAGTCCTTCATTTGAATGAATTAAATGAACTGAGATGCCAAACTTGACATTTTTCTTGTTCTTTACAGCACAATATAATCTTGATTATTTATAAATGAAGTAAAGATGATTTAGGTGAAGATGAGTAATCATTTTTAATAGAATAAATGAGGTGGTGTTTTCAGGAAGTTTCTCTTTTAATTATGTTTCCCTTAAATAAGTCCAAAATAATTCAAACAACAACATATGAGACACTTTGGTATATTTCATTTTTTATAGCAGTTCACATTTTGGAGAAGCTCCTTTAAAAAAAGATTTGTTGTGAGGCTTTTTTGGTTGGGTCTTTTTGTTGATTTGTTGTTTTTTGGTTGGGTTTTTTTTAAATTTAATCTGACATAGGCCAGGGCTGTTAAAGAAGGATAGTAACAAAATAATCTCTCTGAGGTAAATATGATCAGCACTGTACCTAAAAATATAATAAACTGAGGTAGCAATAATTCCAGACTTTCTACCAGCTTAAACATTAATATTTTTGCATTATAGAGTGCATTTTATTTTCAGTCAATGTTCATTTTGAATGAAATGCTGTTCACAGATCACCACTGATAACACACCTGAACTTAAGAGCTAAGTCAGTTTTACTTTACCCCTAGCACACCACAGCTTTTTGTAAGAAATGCTCATTATAGTGAGCAGACATGACTGGCATCCCAAAAGAGGACAAGTTCCCAGTTTAGTGTATTTACTGAATACCACTATACACTGACACCCCATTTTGGATTAGCTACAGATTTTTTAGTGTTACAATTAATGTACACCTCAATTCAGAAGTTAGTAGGTCTAACTTCTCAGGGTGGGGAACAAATCACCAAACCCATCATCCCTAAACAAAACAGTTATGCTGGAAACTTGAATAAAAGACAAACACAGTCCAAATTGTAAAATAAGAAAACCAGTTGTGTTTTCATTAAACCAGTATTAAAAATATTTCTTGGTGCATTTCATCATAAAGAAAATACATGTCAGGCATCCATAAGTCTTCCTTGCTTTTCAGTGCCAACAGGAAAGGAAGCACAAAACATGTTTTGTTCATCTGCTCTTCATGAGACTTTTCTTCTTTTGATAGATCAAAAGCCTTAGTTGGATTGTTTGTCTTTCTGTTTTGATGCCACTGCAAACGTCCTTCTGTGCTCCTGACAGCCTTCAATTCATTTCTCTGGGTTAGACAAATACTACTCTTGAAGCTGTCTCAAAAAGCTGTAGACTTTTTTGTGTGTCTCCCTGCATACACCTCTTATTGCCTCTTGTGTCTGTCATACTTAAGGAACTCATTCCTGTTGGCTCACCCAGGATTTAAATCCAGGGAAGACCACAGAATTACATTGGGACTATTGTCTGTACAGGTGGGACTTCTTCCAGGGCAGGAGTCCTTTTCCAAAGAACGGAGGAGTAATTTAGATCAAGGCTTGACTGATATAAACCAACCTGGGTAACAATGGCCCCTGGAAAGCTGAAGTGTTTAGGTGACTCTCAACCCTTTGTTGAGACACTTAATCTCCAACATCAGCATGGAATCATGCAGCTACAATTCAATTCCTTTTCAATTTGGACAAGCTTTGAATCCATTTGTGAGTAAAGTGAATGTCTCTAAGTGGTCCTGGTGGTGGTGAACAAACTTTGAGCTTGCTCTTCTTTGAACATCAATGGAAGTAGGATACAGGCATAGACAGACCCCAAAAATTTTATAAGTGTTACCGCCCAAGTCAGTACAAATCTGTTGACATGACAAATTCTCTGCCGAATTTGCAGGACCTGAAGTGTACAAGCTGAGCTAACCTGGTGTTTATTGAGAGACTACAAATACAGGGTGCCATTTTTAGTTTGTGCAAGGTAAAACATTAGCATAATGTAATTCAGGAGATTCACACATAAAACAGGCCGGGTGTATGAAACAAGGTTACTGCTTTCCAGGAAAATCAATGGGAAATTTGCCACTGACTTCAGCAGAAGCAGGATTTCATCCAGAGCACGTAATTCCGTGTCTATCAGCCTGTACACTCATAGTGGCTTTGACTGAGGAAGTTTGGAGCTGTGGCAGCATGCCAGATGGGACTGCTCTGCTGCCTGCAGTGACATGAGCTGGCTACCTCACTAAACACATGCAAAATTCGTTGGGTTTTTTTTAACACACATCAGTTGTGTGCCCTGCAAGTCATTTGCTTACTCTTAGCTGGGGGCGGGCTTCCCACATAATATTTTTAAAGAACTACCCCAATTGAGAATAAAAGGTGTTGAAAAGAGAGCTAATAATCTGTAGCAAATTTCTCAGATACAACTCCTAACAGGAGGTCACTGTGTGCTGAGGAATACACCTCATGGTCTGCAATAATCAACACAAACACCAGACTGGTGACAGAGAAATAGCACTGGCAAATCTGCAAACCAAACTGTCTAAATTCATGTATCAATCACAACCGTGGTATAAATATTCTGAGCATGACCCTGTCACCACAATTTCTAGATGATTCATTTCTTTTTGATGGGCTGAGCCACAATTCTGGAATTGAACATCCCTGAACTTTAGGATATTAAAAATTCACATCGATGTTTTTATAATAGAGGACACTAATTTTTCCTGAATTGCAAATTTATGCTTTGGGGCATCAGATGTATTCTGAATACCTGCCAATGTCTGCTTTTCTTTTTTTCTTCCTATAAAGGAATATTTTGATTGCCCCAAGGCAGCCTTTGGACTGTGGCTTGATGCTTTAAAAGGCAGTATTACCTGTTAAAAGGAATGCTCCTAGCTACACAGGACAGTGGAGGAAAATGTTTTCCATCAGGGACAAAGATGAGTTTCTTCCAGTAAAAAGTATTTCCTTCTAAGGCTTACAGGGTAAAATACTTCATTTTTCACAAGTCACCAATTATTTGTATGACAATAAGTATGGGTGGGCAGAAGCTAATTTTAAATGTAAAACTTCATATAAAAAAGCATTATTGAAATAAGCCCACACTCTGAAAGTGGACTTTGATTATGGACTAATTCTCTCTCCCCTTTTTCAGCTAAATACAGTTTTCAGAAGGAAAACTCTCTGCCTGCATAAGCTATAAAAAAATTGGAATGCTTTTATCACTGTGCCCAGGAAACCAAAGAAATATGTATTTTACTCAAAAAGTAGATAGCAGTTCAAATATTTCAGCCTTGCCTGAGTGGTGAGTGGGAATCATGAGTTTCTCTGAAACATTTTTTAAAGTGTACACTCTCCCACTAAAAAGCAGTGATGCTTCTTTTTGAAAATAAATATACCATCAAAGGATAAGAACTGCAAATGAGGTTCCAAAAAGTGTGCTCATGGAGGCACTGATAATACTAGCAGATCTTCTGGCAATATAAATCTAGATAAGGACATGGCTTTCAGTAAACCTATGCCCTATACACTTCCTGCAAATGTGGCTAAACATACTTCATTATTCTTTTTACTTTTAATTCATTTGGATGTAGAAACTTATTCACCTTTAGTTTTCCTGGCAGATAAATGCTATTATTATTGCTGTTTTAAAAGCTGTTCCAGCTAGTAAGAGCTTTTCCTCTAATTAATTAACTAAGATCTCTTCTTTTATTAAGCAACTAAGCTCTCAGGTGCAGGTTAAGGGAGAGTGTGCAAATAAGGTTGTAAACATCAGCTACAGAAGTTTAAATGGATGACTGCTGCTGCTTAGAAATATTGGTTGACCTCCTTCCAGAAAGCTGAATTCCAGCTACCCTGCTTGGTTCTGAGATTCCAGACATCATCAGCCAGAAGGAGCTGTGAAGAGCTAAAAACCTCAGGCTTCCTTGCAGAGGAAGATCCCAGCCTATTCACCACAGGACACAAGATGCAGTGAAACCTGCTGGAGCTGTGCCTCATTTGTAAAGCTCACACAACTCTGACACCAAAGAATCTCCACCCTTCTCCAGGATATTAACAACGCTCTTTGCACCTGACCTGAGCCATTGCTTCGTGTTCCCCTAAATGTCATGGTTTGCACATGAGAGACTCAGAGCTAAAGTAAAATTACAAATTAATTATCCTTCAAACCGAGCTTGCCTTCCCCAGGTTAGATTCCATGTACATCTGAGGAGAACTGTGGTTGGAATGATAACATAACCCGTATTGCCAAAATTCTTACCCTCACTAGGTCTGTTAATTCAAAGTAACAAATTTCCAAACTTCATCATGCCCTCCCAATTAGCATATGAATTTTGTAATATTTCCATTTTTCTTAAAGTGCTGCTTGCCACAGTGAGTATTAAAAGCCAAATTCTAAAGGAAAAGCATATGAAAGGAAATGATTATTGAAGCATTAAGAGACAGTGGTAAGACTGTTCATTGAATTTGCTCAGTACCTCATCAGCCTCCCCAAAAAGCAAAATCCAGTGCTCTCAGGAGATATGTAGGCACTTAAGCACATCAGAATTACATCTTCCATCTAATGAACATTTACCTCCTTCTAAATGTCACTCTTGGAGGGAGTCACCAGAAAAAATGTCACAGAAGATAACATCCCTCATGGACATGAGGCAATAAAACCATCACTAGGTCCAGGTGGAAAATCATTATTCAGAACATCATAGAAGACCTTCAATTATTTCTCCAGCTGTGAAACTGTTGTCAAGTGTCTCTCAAAGTCAGCAACTGTTCAGTGTGCAATGATGGATTTTTATTTTTTATTTTTTTACATTATTTTAAAAAATCCATTACTTGAAGGAAAACGGAAAATGAAAAGATTGGGCAGCCGCAAATTCTCTTTTTTCAATTGCTTGAGAGAATATTTAATTTTCTTGCTTCCATTTCTTTACATTTCAAAGAGTTAATTACCCCAAAAGGGTGATTTTGGAATGATAATAAGCATTAAGATTGGCAGTACCCCTAACACTAAGCACAGATGAGCTATACACTATATTCAGTGGCCCTGGGAAGCTGTTGCAAACAGGTTAGAAACAGTTAGAAACTTTCCAAAGCAGTTACAGTTGAAGTCACTTTTACCAAGTGTTCAGATGGAACTCTCAGAATTGAAAAGTTCTGCACATCTCAGAATGAGAAATGAAACTAGATTTTTGTGTCTGCTTCAAACCTGGTGGGATCCCAATGGGAGGCTTGTCAGAAAAGCTGATGAGGATAAATGCTCATAAATCATGACTAACCTGGTTGAATTAGCTCTTCCCTGCAGGCTTGTAAAAAGACAGAACTTCATCCACTTCTCTGAGAGCCAGCCTAGGAGGCATATGATATCAGCTTTATAAATCTGTGCTGAAGCATGAGACAGAATAATGACAGTAGGCTAATTATCACCATAAAATTAGAAATGCAAACTTCCCTCCCTCCTTGCTGTAAGAGAAATAGTTGACTTTCTCTGTTATGTTTGCCAAAGATTTTAAACTCTGCACCTGATAAAGTACCATTGGGCAAGAGCTCAATAGATGAGCAGAGAGAGATAACCATGTCTTCAAGGGGAAAAAGATGGTTGCAAAATAGTTGCCATTTGGACATAGTCATATATTTAATTAACTAGTGTTACTTGCAAGTTGTAGATAAAAATGGGAAAAGGTGAGGACGTTTTTAGGATGAGATGCATCCCCAAAAAGGTGCTAAAGGTGCTGGCTGGTGTCATTACAATGGCACTTTCAATTATCTTTGAAAGGTCATGGTGATCAAAGGAAGCTCCCTAGGACAGGAAGAAATCAAATGTCATTCCTATCTTGAAGAAGGGCAAGGAGAAGGATCAGGGGAACTGTAGGGTGGTCAACCACAACTCAATCCCTGATGAAGTGAATAATCCTGGAAACTATTTTTAGACATATAAAACCGAGCAAGAGATTTGGAGTAGTCAGCATGGATTCCTGGAAGGGAATTAATAAGAAAAGTGAGGTATCTGGTATACTTCCTACAGGCTGCTTTAGGAATAAAGGGAGAAAAAAGGCAATACTTTACCTTAACTGAAAAAACAAAAACCAAACCAACCTAACATTACTGTTACTAGACGAGTCAAACCTATAGGAAAAAATAATTAAAACACACAATGTAAGTGCCATGAGAGTAATCACAAAAGTGATTCATCAATGGCAAAATTATCCAGAGTACAGAAGCTCTTTTGCCTTAAGCATGTAATGAAAACCAAAATTAACATCCTTTGAGTGATTTGTGTTTTGAATAATATCCCTCTCACCCAGAGACAAATGGCCATTAACATTAAACCACCATGACCATGATACTGATGCAACTATCCCAGTGCCACAATATGGATGGGAGATACCCTCCCCAGCAGCTTTTCTCTTGGCATGAAAGAAGCAGAGTCCTCATAGCAATAGCATGCTCTGTTACTCTACTCTTCATCCCAAAGAATGCTCACTGACTCCTTCATAGCCTCAGAACAAGTAAGGACAGGATGACATTAACAGAAAAAAGTGTAACATGGAAGCTGCTCCCATTATGGAACATATATTTTTTTGGTTGCTGTTCCAAAAGCATTTTGAGGAGAAGGGAAGGAGAAGGAAGTCTTATAGAGTGATCTTTGCTTTGTCAGGCAGAGAACAAGGTTTGCACACATATCATTCTAGCAAGAGAAGTCATAAAAATTAAATTGTGGCCCTTAAATATTTGTCAGGAAAATATTACTCCCAGCAATGCAGGAGCAATTAAAAGAGAGTTGCATGGATGAATTTGCTAAATCCTTCTAAGTCCATTCTTAGTGGCATGAAGCCAGTACTTACCTCCTGAGACTAATTCCTAATTTTCAAAGTGAAAAGCATTTTTTATTTGTAGACAGTGACCAAATCACCTGCTGGAAAGCCAAACTGTGGAAGAAACTGAGAACCCCTTTGTGAGGAACTAAGTAATGTATTTTTAAAGTACTAGGGTCTGAGCAGAGCTATGAGCACTCTACCTACCCCTTCCAAAGCCAGTAGCAAAATTCATGCCTGCTTCAGTGGTCAGAGGCATTGGTCCTCAAGCCACAGAAGACAGTGAAGTGTAAGCCATACACAAACTTTTAACAAATTTTTGCATTAGGGTTTTTTTAGCCTTCCATTTGTCCTCATTTACAGCTCACAGGACCACTATAAATCCAAGGTGTTAAAAAGGCAATAAAAATATGATAGTTCACAAATTTTGGAGCAACAGAAATAAAATGGGCACTATTCTAAAAAATGTTGCCAATATATTTTCTGAATAGATGTGGACAAGAATGGAGGTACTACAGTAAGACATAAAGTGACTCCAAAAATGTAATAGCTTATTAGAAACTAAAAATACAATAAAAGTATGGTATTTAATCTTAATTACAGCAGTTGTTTCAAATATATTTTCTTCCCATTTGATCAAAATCATCCACAGAAAAGAAACGAGTTATGATACAACCCAAAATAGCCAATTATAACATCTAAGCTGCAGCCTTTTAGTTCAGTATCACAGCTTTTTGAAAGTTCTCCCCAGCCTAGATCTAGATTACATTTGAAATGTAAAGTTTTTTGATTAAAGCGGGTGATTGTTAACCTCCCACTGCTATACCGCTATCAGGGAGTGTTCATCTTATTTAGGATGCCAAAAGAAAGGGAGCTGCCAATGCCTCTCAAAATCTGCAGAAAATGGCACCTTTTAAAAAAATATAATTAGATAAGGGAGAGAAAGAATAAGAGACTGGAGGTACATTTATAAATGACACGAGAAATAAAATTAAAAAGTAATTTTTTATTAGAAATGGCAAGGACAAAGTGAAGGGCTTTCTTTGAAGTTAACTCCCTCAAGTCTCATAAAACACAGGCCTAACATATGGCCCGGGTTACACAGCAGCCCATGCCCAGCCCAAACCCTGCTCAAAGGCAGAGCCAAGACCACTTTTACATCTACATCACAAACTTTATTCTTTGCAACCATTTTCTGCTGGAATGCTACAGGCTAAAAAAGCAAGAGGCAAATTCGAGGCAGGCATTGCTTCAGCTTCGCCCTCCACCCGCGCACCTGCCATCAACAACGAGGCTAACACTGCTCCCAAGCTGCAGAAACACAACCCCTCCCAGCTGGGGAACAGCTCCTGAACCCCTCCACTGCTCAGGGACAGAGTTTGTCACCTTCACCCTCACACTGTTGGACACACTGGGCTTGTTGCTCACTGTGCAGCCAAAGAGCGCCACACGCTAAATTCACGTGATTAAACAATGGGTGCACCACACAACTCTGCTCAGGAAGCTACAAGAAGCATTCTCTAAACTGGAAGATACACAGTTGAGAGGGTTCATGAAACGTTTTTCTATGCAGAGTGTAATAAAAGCACACAGGGAGCAACCACAGACATCTGAGTCAAGTAACTCCTTCACACCCAAACTGACACTTAGCTATACTGCTAATTAAAAGCTAGAGAAAATAGAGTTAAAACAGCTCTCTGTCCTAGAAAGCAAACAGCCTTCAGCTGGTTCACTGTAGTTTTTTTTTTAACAGCTAATTCCCAGAGACTTCATAGTTACAGATTGCTTACATAATTGAGTTCAAAATACCTATTTCCAAGCATATGTATAATAAAACACTTTTTGGGAAAAGGAGGTCTTTGCAAAGAGGAGTTATCAGAGTATAACAGTTGGCAGAAGCCAGTGGTTTGTCCCTGAAGGAGAGAAGAGTCAAGGCTCTTTAAAACAATGATATTCAGTTGTATTTTAGGATAAACAGAGATATAAAAGTTGGTTATTCATACTAGGAAGTCAAGTCACAGAAGATTAAGGTAATTAGTTACCCCCGATAAATTATGTAGTCCAGAACACTTCAGATTTGCTGGCATGATGTCAAATTGTATTTATTTGTGTGAGGTATTGAGAAAAAGGAATTTTGGTGGATATAATAGAGTCTCATGCTTTCTCCTGTTTATCTGGTTTAATTTAATTAATTAGGCTTGCACATCAGTGATATGCTCTGTATTTATTCCCCTTGCAAATGTAACTCACAAGCAGACAATGTAAAATGTGCAGAGCTCAACAACTTGGCTTATTCTTTATCTTTTGGCTTTAATAATCTACTATTGCTCTTTTCCAGACAAGACTGCCCTGCAACCTATTTATTTAGAAACTAAGTGGCCTGAAAGGGGTCATAAAATTGCCTTCATGTGGTCAACACACATTCTCCTTAGCCAAGGAAATTCCCTCTGCAAATACTTCTATATGAAGCTATGCCCTTATTTCCAATCTGCTCTGCACTCCTCACACATGGGGATGGTACCTGCATGAGAGGTCATATGAACAGCAGAAAAGGCCTTGGCTCTGTGTAAGCCCTACTCAGCAATAACAAAAATGTCTTTTTACTATTACCCTGTGTTCAGCACAAATCCAAAACACAGTCCCCATACCAGCCACCACAAAGAAAATCAACTCTACCCCAGCCAAATCCAGCACATCTGAATACATACTCATAGTTATTTCAAGCAAACATTTAAAGATAATAATGTGAAAAAGTAAGCAAGAAAATGGGATCATTAAGGACTAAATAGATAAATGTCATTATTCAAAGCAGATTAATTTATGTGAAGCAATTTTGGCCACCCAGTGGATACCACCTACTTTAGCATTCACATTCTGAAAATATCAGGTGCACAGCTGTTTTTTGGGGGGACATATATTTGTACCTTACTTCAGGGCAAATCTTGTGCCCACGATGTACATTGGCTACACTCCACTTGCTGTAAGAAACCCTGCCCTTTGCACGAGGGGCCATTTGTTTCAGTGATATTTAAACATGGCCTGACTATCATGTGATCATGTGGTATTTCACAAGGGACTGCATTAGGCCAGCGTGCTTTACCTCAAAGATTTTCGTGCTATGCTGCTGTATTTCTGGTTGAAAGTGATAGATATCCATTTATTGAATATTTTGGGAACACAGGAAGTTTACTGCTGCTGTTTCATAGTCTGATAATCTTCTTTCTTAACACAGCTAGGAAACCATAAGTTCATTCCTATCAGTCACTCTTCTCTGGGCATAGAACAACTCCAATGGCGCTGAATTTCAATTTCGTCAGAGATGAAAGTGTACCTCAGAGACTAAAAGTGCTGAGGTTAGCAGAGCAAATTTATCATGAAAAGCACTTTTACCATGTGAATGCCAGGCAAACTTTGAGTTAGCCACATGGCTGCTGGAGCAATGCAGCTGGCTTTATTACCAGCAAGCATTCAAAAATCAGCATGTCAGCACTCTTCTTTCTTTCCAGCTCCCCAGCCTTCAGGGGAGCCTTTACATCAGTCTGAAAAGTGGGGTTTTCTCTGTGAGAAAACTGTAGCAGTAAATTATATCAATTTGCAGAAGATCTAGAGCAAAGCCATAGAAGACCCTTCCATTCTGACTTAAAACCACAGGATGCCATGTTAGTCAATACTGCACAATAGAGGGGTACTGGGAAGCACTACAGAAGTGACAAGAGGCGATGTGCATAATTTCCTCAAGCAACATCTACACCCCAAGCCTGCTCATTCACAGACCACAGCAGAAAACGTGGTAGTAGTTCCTGAATACATTATTCACCAAGCTGAGTTTGCCCTGCTCATTGGTAGCAATTTCTGTTACAAATTACTTGTCATGGTCTCTAAATGGTGTCGCTGTCATAGTGGCGAGATATTGTGAAACTTATCATCAGCTCCAGTTACACACTAGAACTACCCTTGCATATAATTTGCTTTTTGTCCTTTGTGTTTGAAAAGTGATTGCTGGCCTTAATCTGTTGCATATGGTTCAGCAAAACATGCTTAATACATCAATTAGTCCTGTAAAAACTACCAGTGTTTATGTTAAGATTGGCTGCTAACAGAAATTACTGATTTCCCTCTCTGAAAACCAGTACCAGCCTCTAGAGGAAGTCCTTTTACTACAGCTGAACAAATTCCTGAACATACAAAGTCTCCCAAACATGACTTTATTTCTTTAGCATAAAGCAGAAACCCCTCATGCCCTGCACAGCTTCCTCTCAGCAGTTCATGAACTGTGACCCTGCAGCTGCCCCAAAGTTCTACATAGTTTCCCATACAAAAGGTAATAAAAATTTTTCTTCCAAAAACCCCTACTCAATACACAGGGAAAATAACTAATCCTGTGTCTCAAGAAACAATTCTCTCTGAGAGGAAATGCATAAACTGAAAGTATCTTCAAAGACACCTGTTTTGGCCAGTAACCCAATGGTTAAGTTCAGTCAATATATTGTCCTGCTGATCACTACAGCAAACAATTTATGGACCTTGATGCACTTACTCAAACCACCCAGCAATTTGGCAATTCCATAAGGAAATACTTGCAAAAATGGAAAAATGTGAAAATACACAGACATACAAATATGGTGTGTCTGTAAATTTCGGCAAGCCTAGAATCCTCCTGGATTATGGCTGCTTTTATCCTAGAGAAAAAAGTGTCAACATTGAAGATGAGACCCTGACAAACATGAGTCCAAAGTATCTCAAATTCTAAACAACAACTTCTGATTATGGAAAATTAAAAGCAGAACGTTATACATCTGAACAAAGTAGCTTTGTATTTAGGCTGAGGGCCATCATTCATGTGCATGGATTTTAATTGTCCTTTTTTGCTTCATCAATATGTTTAAAAAGGCAGGATTTTCCACCGAGATCCTTTGTAGATAACTTGTTATCCTCCTCCCACTCAAAAAGATTTTTTCCTTTATTTTTTTTTTAATACTTTTTCCCTTCTAACCACCCATGAATCAGAAATCTGACCTCCTTCATTACCACTAACAACTGACTTTACATTACTTTTCCCAGAACTGGCAAGTCTTTCATTCAAGCCAATAACTCCCCAAGGAAGAACTTCTTTGACTCCAGGCAGTAATGGTGGTGCATAAATTCAAAAATCTTGTATGATTTTGGAAGTTCTTCTTCATGTTTCAACTGTCTCAAAGAAGCAGTAAGCAAATACCAATTTATCCTTATCTAAACATTCTTTTTCACCGTTTCTCTACATAAACTGGGTTTATACCCAAGCAGTTGTAACAGGAACAAGAGACTTTCTGCCATCTCTGTGCACAAAGAAGTCAGATTAATCCTGTGCTTTACTGGACCAGTTTTAGAAACAAAACATTTTATGTGAGAAGAAAACAAATGTATTTATTAGTGATTATACATTAAATAGTTTCATCTGCCTTAGGTATAATCTGTGCTTTTACAAACTTCCTCATCACAACTATCAAGAGACCTCAGGGTCTACGAAGTGCCTAGATTATAAAAAAATAAAAAAAAAAAAAAAGGAAAAAAATAAAGAAAATAAAAAATCATAGACTTTTGTCCCAGATTTATTTCCTGGCTTTCAATTTCTTTGTTCCAGTTTCAGACATGCTATGCTCTTGAAATTGCTACTAGCATTATGGCTGTAGTTGGAAATGTCCACAGCTCTGTAATCTCATTACATGGCTAACTTCATGGGGCTAAAATGCAGGTTCAGCCAGTACCTCATCTTTCTTCCACTTGAGGAAGTTATGTAAGCACAATTAAGAACATGGGATTCCCAAAATATCATGAGACTCCGATCCACTGGGATATTAAACCCATGAAAATAACTTTCTATTCAAAATACATATTGAATATATACTTTATTTCAAAAGAATATCCCATTGCCATTGGCTAGTTTTAATTTCTGGTTTATCTTTCAGAATAATTCACTGTGCAAACAAGTAGTACAGAGTCCTTTGCCTCAGAGGTTTTACCAGTCTGGAAAAAGACATTGCAAAGTAGAACTTCCATTACAAAATACATTAGGAACTGTTATTTCCTTAGGAACATGCCAACAGAAACCTCAGCTGCTGTTAACAGTGTCACAGCACCAGGTGAGCAGGTGCTTAGGGAGCTGCACAACCATGGGCCATATTCACACAAAACCAATCCAAAACCAATCCTGATCCTGCAGAACACTCAAATGTTCTTCCCTCAAACAATGAGAAGACATCAGAAATTGAAGATTTGAAATAAAACTTACTTTGTCAATAAAATGTAGAAGCTAATCACAGGAACTACTAAAAAGCAGCAAAGAATCATGGCTGCTACAAGTGGTGGGAAGGTTTTCTGCTTTGACAAATGTGTCTCCCATTGAAACAAGGCTGCAACCCCGACTGCTAAAACACTTGAGCAAAATGACACTGCTGTTTTCTGTACAGTCCACAGGAAAAAACATGAACCTAATTCACAACATGTCCTGCTGGGGTCACAAACATGGCATTTGTGAGCCTCACAAATCTCTGGAGAGCTTACAGGTACATCAGGTTAACCTCTGGAAGAGATAGTTCAAATCCTAATTTTGACTAAACTCAAGTTGACACTGGCCTTTGCCATACAGAGTCCTATTCAGACTAGCACAACAATCTGCTATGAGCTTAGTGTAAGAAATGTAGGGATGCTACAGACCTGGAGAGATGTGTGGACTAAATTCAACACTAATTTATTATTACCTGGGACCTGTTACAACTATGGTCATTTCTGCAATAAAAAAGGCCACTGAGAAGTGGAGCACAAGCATTGAAATGAAGGATTTTGTTTTGCTTTTACAGTACAGGATTAAACTAGGGTAAATTGTCAGTTTTATAAACATTCATTTACCCCCCATAATAAAAGCACACAAAAGTTAGTATCAGACAGTGTTTTAGGTGTGTACTACCACATTTATATGGACAAAGAGCAGAAGATCTTGTATCTATTTTCTGCAGTGCAGTTATAGACTGGACTTTGCTCACAGAGGCAGAGTTGTTTGTGGACCTTCATCTGAGCAGCAAGAGTCAGACACTCTGTGGTTTGACAGCTCCCGCATAACAGCCATATGCCAGTTTCAGCCTGGTGGTGACAAAGAGTCTCTGTTTAAGCCTTAGGCATCTATGAACACAAAGCAGATGTGTGTAGCTGCACCAGACACAAAGTCTGTCTGGAGAATAGCTTCTAAAAGGCAGCAGAAGCACTCCCTAACAGTGCAAATTCACTGTGCAGAATGAAAAGACAGGTCAAGTAAGACTGCAAACAACCAGGAGAGCAAATCTGGTTATTTAGGAAGTTGCAGTAAGGTGGAAAGCAATTCTTCTTTGATTCCAATCCTTAAGAACACCCTGTGGGAAGATCATGTGATGGCTCAATCCTCTCTTTCAACAGTGGTGACCCTCCCAAACCTGGTTTGAAACAAGTCCGTGGGATAACACGACAAATCATTCCCTGATTTTATGTCTCAAAGGCCAACTCTTCCATACAAATTTCCTGCTTTCAAGGGTGCATCCTGTCTTGTATTTGGGGGTGAAGGTGGTCAAATGGGGAAAGCATCACTGTTTCTTATAGATCACACTACATTAAAAGCTTTCTGAGGTAACTCAAAGGACATTGAATGCAGTCTGTAATTCTCAAGAGGAAGGTTACAATCTGGAAGATTGTAGGTAGACTTTAGGAACCATGAAAGTTGAGTGAAAGGGGTTACTTGGGGCTGGCTGTGCTCACAGAAGGATCAGTCCATCTCTCATCTGTGGATGCAGACTCTAGCTATTCCATTTGGACACAGTTCTGTGCCACGTGCTCTCTGATGACCTTTTCTGAGCAGGGAGGTTGGACCAGGTGACCCACAGTGGTCCCTTCCAACCTGAGCCTTCTCTGATTCTGTAACACTAATCTGCAGTGGGACAATTCTGGGAGTGGAGCACTGTTCCTGATCAGCAGAACTGAAGATGAAATTTCTGCATAATCATAAACCTCCCTCTCTTCCACCACCATCCCTAATATATTCCTTATGAATTTTGGTTTTAATAGCATGGCACGTCACACAAATTGCACCAGTTATCTCAATTTGTATACATCCAGTATGAGTTCCCATAATGAAGACACTGTGAGAGACTAAACATTCAAAAACCCTGAGGGGATGTATGAGTGAGTACTGACTGTGTAACTAGTAAACTGTGTATTTCTGCACTAAAATTCCTCTGGACTCAAGTTTTAAGCCAATAAGCAGATGCTGTCAGTGGGGATTCTTAGCAGTGATTACAGGAATTTGGTTCCTAAGAAGAGAAGCCAGCACAGGACAGGACTTTCTGCCAAAGGACTTGTCTGAATATCTTTTTTGAATCCACCAGTGGCTGGTCACTGGGAGAATAAATAAGCCCAGCAGTTGTTTGCTACTGCTTTTGACAGACACACAAGATGCATTAGCCATCACACAATTCCATCTGTGCTGTGCAGTTTGGCAAAGTCAACCAGTAATTTTTCATACTTCCAAAACAATGTGGCAAAAATGATACAGTGATTCGTACCAAGTATGCCAGGTGCAAACATCAACAAGCAATGGGAAAATTTCAGTAAGTGCGTTTTATGTAACCTACTATGCTGCTGGACAAAGGAGATCTCTTAGTTCTCATCTTCATTCTGTGAAGCTCAATAAATATTAAAACCAAATAGGGTTAAAAATGTGGCTGTACATCAGACAATTATTCAATTACAAACTGATATTTTCTTTAAATCATTTCATCAATCCCAATAATCAGTTCTCAGAGTTGTTAACAAACCTCTGATTTAAGAGTGGCAAATGACAGAACTAGTATGATATCATATTCTGTATTCTACTGAAGGTAGATGGAAAGTATATTTGAGGGAATTACATTTTACCTCTACAAACAAGCAATGAACAAAGCCCACTGTACAACAAAGCTTAAAAGCACTGAACCATTTCCTGATGGAGTTCCTTTCTAAGCTATGCATTGTCACAATCACAGTCTGCTCCAAATCACCTAGGGCTGAAGCAACTCTAACTTACATTTTTTTATGAAAATAAAGAAATAAAGATTATCAGAACATTCAGAACTACTTAAAAGCTGGCAATCAACCTAGTTACTCCACTGCTCTGTCTCTAACAGGCTGCTTGAAAATCTGAGGCAGGCAATTGCAGATTAGGCAGTTTCTTCCCAACATCTCAACTAAAGATTGGCCGGTTCCCTAAGGCATAAGAAAAATACATCTGCTTTTCAAATTTCCACAGCTTCATTAAGCAAACTCACTGGCTGAAGAAAACTGCAAAGGACATAACCTAGATCGTGCTGTTAAATCCTGAAGTCTCTGGGGAAATCCACTGCAGTTCATTGCAATTCCTTTTGGATATAATTTTGTGATGATATAATGAATGTACACGCAGGGATGAAGTACTTTGAAGAGCTCAGATAGAAGCCTGACCCTATGGAAAAACAATTATCTAAATCATGGCCTAAATACTAACAGATACAAGAAGTTCAACACACCAATTTTTTTCTCTTATTTATGCAATCAGGTAGAAAATTATCTTTCCCGAGACTGCAGACTCTTCCCCCCAGGTGCTCTTTTAGATTTTTTTTATCCTTGAAAATGCTCATAGAGAAAGTCTAACACAAGATTACCAAGATACTGATTATGAAAAGACAGTGTGTGGGAGCAAGGGCATGCTCTGTTTTTAAATAGAGCTCTGTTTGCTTGTTTTGTGCCTAGAGGGGAATAAAAATGAAAGCTAGTAAACAAACAAAAGAGAACTTCCCCCCCCTATTATTTCATTTTAGCCAAGCCAATGAGATGAGTCCAGCCAGGCTCTGCTCATCCACCTTTTCTCACCCACATTTCTTGTGGGAATACTGATCAACCAGGAGAGACTTTGAAATTACACATGTAACACTTTCACCTAAAGCTTCCACTGTGGCTTTAAAGAATAAATAATACAGATATATTTAAAAGAAGGAAAAGAAAAAAAAGGCTATTTTAACAAATCTACTGTTCTTTGACCCCCTTGTGGAAACAGCAACAAAATCCTTTCATCATTTAACTAAAAACCAATCTGTACCTGAAGGATTTCCTCACATACTCTTGGGATGAAGGAATTTAAACTGATGTGAGAAAAGACTAAGAGCATCAAGAAGTAAAAAAGTTAGAAACAACAAAAGAAACAATGCTTTGTACTTCTCATTTCAGACATGAAAAACTATGTAAGAGAAAATCAAAAGGAGGCATCTAACAAAATAAATGGGGAAATCCCCCAGAGGACTTCCCTCTGCTTGCATGCTGAGGAAGCTCTTGTGCATACAGCCAGCAAGGATTTTCCTGGGGGGCAAGATGTGCTCAGAACACCAAAGGTGACTGTACTTGTATGATCACAGCAATTATGAGTGTTCTCTCTCTAGCAAAAACCCCTCAATGAAGTAGGATATTTTTCTCTCCTGCTGACAGACAATTCAGGTAATACTGAAGTTATTCCCAAGTTACCACAAGGGTGTGATAATGAGAATGCAACCTCAAAATATTATACATCTTGAAAATTAGTCTGACCCCTGCAGCTTACATGGGCTACCACAGAAGCATGTACAGCTTCCCTCCTTGAATTTACACACACAGATTGATGGCAGAGCACAGCACACTGCTCTACCTGGAGGACACTAAAGAGGAAAGCACATATAAATACTAGACATCTATCAGAAACTGGAGACAAATACAAATGTAGTATATCATATTGATACCTTGCTGAATTCTGAAATCATGAACTAAGGGCCAGCACTAAGAAGTGCTCACATACATAAATAAAAAGGCAAATTTGCTATGAAGCATTTTCTATGCGCTGGTACTCTGGGAAAATAATCAAGAAGGGATAAACATCATCAGAACAGTCTTGCCTTTTGTGAGCTAGGGGAATGTTATGTTTTTCAATTGGATTTGGTCTTGTTTACAAAATATCTAATGAAAATAAATTATGACAAAATTTTTTGGTTTCCCATGTATTGGTAAAAAAGCCTTGAACGTGGGTTTTGATGCCTTACAAATCATTTATTCACTAAAAAATATTTAATGGGCATGTCAAACTTTTGTGAAAGAAATTAGCTGAAAGGAGGAACGTCTTAGGAAAATCTAGAAGGAAGTTTTTACAAGTGGAAAATATTACTTTACTATTAACAATTAGCTCCTCTTTATTAGAGGGTTACATCAGATCCATGACATGTTTGCCACAGGCTCTGCTTACTGAACAATGGATCTTATAATGCCAAGCTGAGAAATGGAACTTAAAGCACTTTTATTACAATTCTGACTTTTCTTCTAGAGTCCTGAGTGACTTTGGGCAAGTTTTCACTTATTTTTAGGCCTCAGTTTTCCCCATCTGCAAATGAGAAGAGTTATATCTATTCTCTTTTCCAAGCACCCCAGATCACTTAGCTATTCAGATGACATTTCATTAAGTATTATTACCACTACTCTCAATTTTCAATATAGCTAAGCCAAAAGTGAGATTGAGCTGACATTTCAGTAGCAAACTCATTTTATAACAAATTCTACTAAAACATTTAAGTACATGACATAGATGAAAGCATGTGGTGGAACAAATTGATAGCAAATATACAGACTAGAAATTATATTTGGACTAATCAGTATCCATTTTTATATTTACTCTGCAAACTTTTCAATAAATGCATTTTACTAGTTCAAATATGTATGAATTTGAAATTCATACATGCAACTATTCACTCAAAGTATCAAACCATATAATGGATTGGGGGGGAAAAAAATCCCATATTGGAAAACTGATATAAAAAAAAAACAGCCAGAGCTAAGATACCTGGGACCAGAAGATGTAGGTAAGTAATTCCAGAAGAAAAATGGTCAATATTAGGTTTTGGGAGAGAAAGGAGGACATTAATTATTTACCATTTCAATGTAAATGCAGTGATAGAGAAAACTGATCATAGAAAATCCACACATAGGAAATCTAATGACACACAAAGAGACAGAAATTAAAAATATAAATTATTCACTGGAAAGTTATTGCTAAACTGTTTTATGACACTGATCTTTTACTGGTCTGAAGGACCATAGCTTGATATTCTAGGAAAAACAAATAATTTCCTGCCCTGTGTTTACTATGTGAATATCCTAATTAATGCAAAATAATTTGCATTCCTTTGGCATAAACCATCCAAGACGACAGTAACAAATAATTTTAGAAGAAAGACTATCCACTTTGTTCTACTAATAGTGGAATTATTATTATTTAATTCATAAATTATGAGCTGTCTGCACAGCTATTGTGATTTTTATTAAATGCACCTTTACAGGAAAAAAACCATAAATCTATTCTAAACTGATTTTTTCATTAGGTATCTGAAGTTAGAAACTAAAGCAGTGAGACATTATATTCATTAATAACTGTTTTTGACTTGCTGGACAGTGGGGAAAGTGGGAAGGAGCTAAAGGATTGCACAGTTACAGCTCTAAGAGAGCTTCTCAGCCCAGGAGAGTGAGTGCCATTAATGAAGAGCTCTCCCTGCATTAAACCTCATGAGCATCTCAGAGACTCAGTACCTGTTTGTGTTTTAATACCTTGCACATCTCTGCTGCACTTTTACAAGAGAGCCTTAGGGCAGCTCCAAGCAAGCTGAAAACAAAAGCTCCTGTGCTGGACAGACCCAGGCTCATTAACCTTGCCTCTGAGCAGGGTTAATTAGATCAGACTGGGCCTCAGGCTAACACGGGCACTGTTCTGCTCTGTGCCATTTCCACACGCCCTTGTGATTCATCTGCATCAGCAAGTGTGGGAATGCAACTTCCTAAGGTTCCACGTTTGATTATTTTTCCCTCGTAAGATCATTCTTCTTACTGGTGGGAAATCACTATCTGAAATCTCTCATTTTAAGATAATTTTTTAAAAAATAATCAGTTTTCTCAACAGATTTTAGGTCCTGTAGTTCATCCTGCCCCTTTCTATTCACTAGCCAAGCTCTGTCAGGTTGCTCACACGGAGGATGACACCACCTTTATTTCCTGAAAGGAAGAGACAGCTGTATAGAAATTATTGGAAAGACAAGTGCATTAAATATTACAAGCTTCCACATGGCAGCTGCAGGGGCTCCAGCAGCCCTGGGAATAAGGAAAATGGTTCTTCAGATTAGTGGTTTAGTTACACTCTAGACAAGAGAATTATTTAATAAGAGGGAGTTAATTACAAGTAGCTTTATTGATAGGCAATTCCAGTCTCAGAGAGGGAATTAAATCTATTCATTGAATGTGTCTGTGTCCATTTGTAGACATTTGCTCCTGTTATCTGAAGAAGTTGCAATAGAAGTTGCAGTTTACTTTCTCCACTGTAATCAAAGGACAGGATTTACTTTATTCTTTCATTCCACAAGGATCTCTTAGGCTTGAAAATTTAATTGCTGCACTATGACAGACAACATTCAGATCTTTTAAATCTTTATTCTGTCAGTAAATATTCCTGCAGCAAATTTCCTCATAATTACAGTTCTGATTAAAGTAAGCATTTCCATAGTTTTGATGGCTTTGTAAATTACAATTACTGACTGCTCCTCTTAAGGTGAGCAGGAACTCACTTTATAATGAAGTTTTACTATGCAAAATTTCTGAGCAATAATGTAATTAAAATTTGTGTTATTTCTCACGCTGTAATATAAGTACCCAGCCCCTCCTTGTATGCCAGGTATTGAACAACAATCCACATAAAGTCTCACATGAAAAGGAACCAGGTAGTGACTTCACTTTTGTTTTAACCCTGTAACTTGGAAGATGTGAAATATGAAGTTTTTAAGTAATATAGTAATAAAAATCAGAGATAAGAAGCTCAAAAGCAACCAGAACTTATTGCTTTTTGAAGAAGGGTTGAGAGGGGATGAATAGCTTACATTTACTTCACTCTCATATAAATCCTGCCCTCCCACATGTGCTTATTTGCAAACATGTGACCTTAGTTGCAATATTACAACTATCATCAATTTGGTACTGAGAAATTCTCTTTGAAATTGTCACATAGACACAATTTACAGAAATAGAATGCAATCATATTCAGTTGAAGAAAGAATGCAATAATTCCTACAGATTTAATTGAAAAAAAAACCAAACCACTAAGTAAGTAAGCTAATAGTGAAATTTTCTGGGGTTTTCTGGAAGTTTATTTCCACAGTGTGATCCAAGTGAGACTTGTCTGATTTCCTCCAGAATCAAGTCCTATAAAGCCTACAGACCTAAAGCAGATAACCAGTGAAATAAATCAAAGAAAAATGTCTGAATTGTCCATGTATTGATACCTGAAGTGGTGAACAGCAATCTTCACGAAAATTGACTCAGTTCTTTATAAGATTAGCTGGACAATATTTCAAGGACAGAAGTCAAACTATATAAGCTAATATTTTCCTTTTGATTTAAAAAATATAATCTGTCAGTGTAATAACCCTTTTGCAGGTCTGAAACCCAAGAAAAAGAGACTTAAACTCTATGCAAAGAGAATTAATTGTGAATATAAACTGCTCCTTTTTTGGGGATGAGATCTGCAAAAAATGAAGATGCAGACATGTATCTCAAGATGCAGAGACCAGATGTTGCTTTGGATCAAAGGCAGAAGCAAGCTACCCATGGCAGCAGGGCACTATAGGGAAGACATAATTCCCAACTTCTTAAAGTTTGCTAAGTTAGGTTTGCCAAGTGCCTTACTCTGGATGTCTTAAAATTTGCCAACTACCTTATTCTACCTTATTTGCAAATCAAGAGTTTGGTTTTTTTGCTAATAAAAGTTTGTTATTGAACATCCTGAGAATTTTGTTTTTTCTCCCACACATCTCATAGAGGAATTCAAACAACTTTCCCCTAAAACTCATTGATTGGACCAAGGCATGAGATAATGCCACAAAAACTAAACCACAAGTCACACAATACATGGCCAAACACGTAAATACTTGCAAATACATTTAAAAAGGCTAATATTATTTAAGTACAAAACCACTGTAATATTAACATATTGAATTATTAATATTTGCAATTTGTACATAAAATTACAATATTAATGACTTTTAGCCATATCAAATCCAGAAAGCACCACTCTAAATTGCAATGCCTATTTTTGCTTCCAGAAGTGCTATGCTGGGGTTTTGGGCCTTTCAAGACTTTTTGTAGGACTCCTCAGTCTTTTCTTAAATTGGCTAATTATATTCAGCTCTCTAAAAGTTTCTCTCAGTGCTTACATACCTTGGACTATTCTTATTGCTCTCCTCTGGTCCTGCTCTACTGGGTCCAGGATTTTCTGAGTATGGTGCTCAAAACCTGACACAGTACATGAGCAGGGGTATTATTAGGGCGGAGTGACATGCAAAAGATTTCTTTGCATATCCAGACTTATTTTTAATAGGTCACCCATTTTATATCCCACCATGGTATTTGGGGTCAATGCATTTGGTAACAAGGCTAATGACTGGCTCCTTATCCACTGAGCTTCTGCCTGGTCCATTTCCTGTCCTGTGTTTGGAAGATGGAGCCTCTTATTGAAGTGCTGCAGTTTGCATTCAGCCTTTTCCCATCCTTTTTATTTCAGGGGATTCCACCAATTGGCCTAGATTGTCTTGTACACTTTCAGAGTGCTCAAGGCCTTTCCCTAGAACTTATTACCACTTGCAGATGTATTAAGTGCACTCTATTTCATCAACTGTGATATTAACAAAAACTGCCACAAAATAGTACCAGACTCAGGGTGCTGAAGGAAACAGGAAATATTTCTCTTCCTACCTGTATATGTTGATGCTGTAAGCTAAAATCTGTCATATAGTTAGAAAATAATGAAAACAGGATAATGTAAAGTTAATTTAAGCTTTCTAAAGGCAACCCCACACAACAGCTGCTAAAAAGCACAAATGACTCAGTCTTCCAGATACAAGATTGTTGCTTTTAAACAATTATTAATCTTGCATCAATTACACAGCATGTGATCCAACCTCTGCATCACTATTAACTCCACAGAGAGAAGTCTTTTATACATAAAAACATGGGATTTATGGTGCTGGACCTTTCTCTTCAGATGATTCACAAAGTGCTCCCTGACCACTAATCAAAAATGTCTGACATTGTTGTTCTGACTGACAAATGTTAGAGTCTGATGCTACTCACAAAATCATCCAGAATGCATCTGCACTCTTTTGAAAAGCTGAACAATTGAGAGGTCAGGGCACAGAATTTGTCTCTAAACAGGATTTTTTTTTGGGAAACAGGGAGAACAAACTATAATATTGCTTTGAGGAGGAAAGGCACTGGGAATGGAAAATTAGGAAGCCTCCACTGCGTGTTCTGGTGACACAAGATCAGTGCCCATATGTGTATCGATTTAATTTTCAAGGCAGGCACTTTTTGTAGGCAGAAAATCTTTTGTAATTAAATCAAGGGGAAAAAACTAAAAGAAGAGAGAAGTTAAGTCTCAAAATTCTTATCATTTGCTAGGCAACTGAGGATAGAAATGACTTTTCTTTCTCCTTAACATAATCTGTTGCTCGTCTACTGTGAATATATGAAAATTCAGTATACACATCTTAACTAATTCAACTTCAGTCATTTGAGAGTGTTAGACTATTACAGCAGAGACTCATCAAACAGAACAGGGATTAACATCCTTCCTGGATGCTTAACACTTCTGAAATACTTTTTTACCTATATAGATTGCAAAATGTATGATTCATATAGAATAGAATGGAATTATAGACTGCTATAATTCCTTTTCTGGTGGCATTAAGAAAGGCATTGCATTGTTTGCAGGAGGTACAAGGTTAATGCTTCATAACACACGATCTCTATTCTTCCCCTGTGAAGAAATATGATAGAATCATAAAATCAAAAAATATCTCAAGTTGGAAGGGACCCATAAGGATCAAGTTCAACTTTGTGATCCTCACAGGACTACCTAAAACTTAACCATATGACTAAAGAGCTTAGTCCAGACACTCCTAGAACTCTGATGGTACTGATGCCATGATCACTTCCCTGGGGAGCCCATTCTGAGAGGTGATAATTTTTTATATGCAGTTCCTCTTTTATGAGCAAGTTCTGGCTGTGCACAAGGCATTAGCTTTGACTCTCAGCTCATGAGTCTAGCACAACACTAGAGTTAAGCCAGACACCTGGAAATTTTAAGTAGCTGGAACAGGTTTCTCTCCTGACTGGAAAAAAGTCACTGCATACCCAGTATTGATTGAATTCAAGACAGATCCATTCTGCTCTGAACCTTTTCTAAAAGCCACTACACACTTCTGACATGCTCCACTGAGTATGTCAAAGGAAATGCCTGAGTAACATTAAACTGGGAAAATAAAACACAGCAAGTCCCACCTATCAATACTGAGTGGGGGATGAACATATTGAGAGCAGCCTTGCTGAGAAGGACTGGAGGGTGCTGGTGGATGAGAGGCTGGACATGACCTGGCCATGTGCACTGGCAGAAAGCCTTGTCCTGGGCTGCATCCAAAGCCAGGCAGGAAGGGGATATTCTGCTCTCCTGAGACCCCACCTGCAGTGCTGCATCCAGCTCTGGTCCCAGAACAAGAAGGACAGTAACTTCTGGGAGGGAGTTCAGAGGAGGCCACCAAGATGGTTAGATGGATGGAGGATCTCTCCTGTGTGGAAAGGCTAAAAAAAGTTGGTTGTTTACCCTAGAAAAAAGGTGGCTTTGGACCTAATTGTGACCTTCCAAGACCTGAAAGGAGCCTACAAGAAAGATGGAGACTGATTTTTTTATTAAGGGCATGTAGTGACAGGTCTGCATATTTCAGAAAATTACTATTGCCTTTAGAAACCCATGCTGTACTGGGAGCAACACTTAAAAGCCTCTGGCTCATTCTGGGGGCCATGAGACCTGTGTGCCAAACCAGACCTGTCTGCCAAACCAGACCTGTCTGCCAAACCAGACCTGTCTGCCACACATTTGCAGATGACCTACTTGACAAAGGTGCCAAAACCACTGGGGGCTGCATCCTCTTGCCAGCAATTTCTGCACATGCAGGATGAAGCCTGTCACTTGGTGACTGGGGTAACCATCACATGACATCTCCTAAACTGTCACCTCCCTCTCTGCTCCTGCAGAGCACCCCCAGCCCTGAGCCACTGGGGACCACCAGTCACAGGCAGCAGGGTCATACCTGACTCTGCCTCGCAGGGCCCGGGTTTTGGCAGCACACTGGGCTGGCCTGGGCTGTGGAGATTGATTTTATCAGCAACGTGGCCATGTGACAGCCCAGCTGGGGGCCCTGAAAGCTCTGCCCAGGAGCCAGGCTGTGCCTGCTGTGGCAGAGCCCGGGACAGACTGCACAGCTTAGCAGGCGAAGAGGGGCGCGACGGGAATAAGCAGAGATGAATGCACATGACAAGAGACTCTAAATGCAGAACCAAAATAGACAGCAGCAATTGCTATAGCCTAAAATGCCATCATTAGTCCCAGCCAGGAAGCTCTAACAGCAAAAAGGATAGATTCAGACAAAAGATAAAATCAACTGAAACGAGGAAAAAGCAACCAAAAAAGCCCCACCAAAAACTAGCGAGCATTTTAAGATCATTTGGGAGCCCATTGGTGCCATTTTTAGGTAGTCATTTGCTAAAAACAACAGAGAAAGAAGAGGTGCAGTATCTCTGGAGCACAGATGTGGCTCAGCCTGCCTAAGCCTCCAGTCCTGCTGTGCCACACAGCCAGCCCAGGCACACCCCAATGGCCACAGCCACAGGACATCGTGTCACTCGTTAGCACAGGCTGCCCAGGCACCGAGACATTCACCTCCCGAGGCAAACAAACCTCACACAACCAGGAGGAACCATGTCACATCTCCATTTTGGTATTAAACAGAAAAATTCCACATCAAAAAAGCCTCTAATTCACCAGAGCAATAAACCATGCAAGTTGCTGGGAAAAAAATCCCCAAACTCTAGTTCAAAGAAAAATCTGAAGTAATTCAGTTGTGAGGAGAAAGTATCAGTCATTCAATTTGCTGGTCCCAAACTAGGCCAAGTTAACAGTTCAGAGCAATTCCTTCACTTTCAGACAAAAATTACTCCTGCAGGAGAATGTTTAATGCATACTGTGAAGTGTTTGATTTTTATCAGGAGGTTTAGAAATTTGGCTGAAACAGTTTGCTATGAGAAGACTTTGACCAGCACTAAGGAAAACCATCTCAGAGCTGTAAAGGAGCACTTTGCCCTTCCCTGAGAAGGTCCTTTAAAATGAAAAACTACTGCCTGAAGATTGATTAAATGACCACTTAATTAGATAGGGGAGATCTACTGACAATATCTGACAGCACTGGGAAAAAAATGCGTGCCTTTAAGGAATTTGAAATAAATGAAGTATCTTGTGTTTCCAAGATCCAACAGACACCTCATCTGCAGCAGGAAATGCTGCAAGTGCAGCTTTAGGGAATAAGGTGTTTCAGACTACAATGAAATTCACAATGTAGTTTGCCTTCACCTGTAATAACTAAATGAAAAATAGCCTCCCAATACATGATCATATTAGTCTAGATTTCTAAAAGAAAAAAAAAAAAAAGAAAAAAAAAAGAAAAAAGGTAAAAAATGTACTACTGCATTAAAATTCCACATCCTATTTTCAATCCAAATTAAAGGGCCTGAATGCACTCTTCTGGCTTAGCATGCATAAGGGATAGGCTGTCTTATGCACTCTAAAAGCTCTCCAAATCTTCTCAGGTTAAGATTCAGGATTTCAGCCTGCACTTCCATTCTTATCAGGATAAAGTAGAAAGAAGAGCACAATCCTTTTCATAGAGTATCATTTGAAAAGGAAAAGAAAAAAGAAGGGAGGACAAAACCCCCAGTATTTTTAAAAGGTAGTAGTTAAAAAAACAACTAAAGCCTAACTACAAAACAATCTTTGGACTTTCCTACTCCCAAATTATATAATACATAAGCTGTAGAATTACTTATATGCATGACCTTTCAAACAGCACCCAAAACACTTATCAAGGATCAAAGCTTTCTTGATATCATCATATAAATGGCAAATTTCCTGGCTAACAAGAATCAGCACTTTTGAAGGTATGTGTACAATAGTGTGTGGGGAGCAAGAGAAAGTGTAGTCAGGAAATGCCAGCTCCAGCTGGTGGCTGCTGAGCTGTCAGCTCACAGTGCTCCTGCAGCAGGGATGCGCTAGGTGGGAAGAGATGAGTGCTCCATTACAAACAACCCAGCAGGGCATCACAGGAACATCAGAAATGTGTCTTTCTAAAACACCAGCCTGGAATGTGCTTCTAGAGCACACTGAGGGGCAGGGCCACCTGCCTTGCAGCTCTAATCCTTTCAGCTGTCCAGGAGGACAGCATGTCCCTGCAGAACAAGCTCAGATTGCTCTGGGACATGGCATCCTGAGCTGTTAGAGAGCTCTCTGAATAACTCACCACACTCTCCCCTCGAGGGGTTTTGCCAGCTCAGTTGCTGCTCTGATAGTCCAGAGCAGTAGAATGAATGTCCCCCAGCCTGAGCCACAGTCAGTGACAGGGCAGTTTTCTGATTTGAACCAGGCTTCTAACTGGACCTTCTCTTCTAACTGAAAGTAATAGAAATTCCATGCAATATTCTGCATTGAAAATTAATGTGAAACAAAATGAAACAAAAGAAACAGCAAAAACTTTCTGTGAAAGTAAGTTTCATCATTTCTGTTTGTATTTTTTTTTCTTTTACAAGGCACTGATTAAAAAAAAAAAGAAAAAAGCCATCTTAATTATTGCCCAACTGTTTAAAATTTGCATCACCTCCTAAAAAAAACCAAAAACTCACGACATGCTTAGTTCCATTTGGCACAATGGAACTGCAGAAGAAAAGAGACCTCATTAAATGCACCCCTTGGTTTAGGCAGATGGGAGTGTGCTCAATAGCATTTCAGTCCTGATCTCACTTGTTCCTGCAGAACAGATGCAATATGTAATTTACCATAGATGTTGACATTTGAGACAATTCAAAAATCACTGATAAGATGAAATTATATCAAGCTAGATACAGCCATCTGTTAGGATTTCAAGGATTCACCTGATACTCACTTTTCTAATTCTTTGGGCTTCAGGATACAGAGGATTTCCTACATATACATTTGAGAGAGTGGCACATAAAACTGTGTTTCTCAGGGATCCACAAATGTGTTTTGTTCCCATGTTGGAAGAGACCTATAGCCATTTTGCAAGTCTAAGCACTCAGAGAGACATGAAACTGTCTTTTTTGGTTAGGGAGATCTACCATGTTATTTATAACTCATACTAGAACAGTGTGAGAAAATCCTCCAGGAACTTGTGCAGTGTGAGTGTGTCTATTCTGAATCAGGCCATCTGCATCCTTTGTCCTTGCTGTGCTTTATTGTCAATAGGCAAAACAAGGAGGGCTACTGCACAGTACCAGATGACATGACTCAGAGCTTGTTAGAATGTATAGCTCATGGAAGTCCAAGACATGACTAATTCCATGCACAGGATGTTGCATTCTCCTTCATGGGGATTGCATGCTTCTCTCAGAGAGGCAGCCCTGAGCATGAAGGGGCTTCTGCCTGGAACACCAAACCGGTAAGAATTGGCTCATGGCACAAAACTTTCAAATACAAATGTTCCACAGGAGCACAATAAACATTTAAGTAGCAAAATCATGGCAAAATCATTGTCATCTGCTGGCTGACAAATCTGCAAACAATCTTTTTTGCCCACTACATCCTGTTTTGCACTCAGCAGCCTCCAGCACAGAGGATTCACCAGACTGCCAGGACTGCATCATACTTCAGAGTTCATTATTTCACCAATGCAACTTGCAATGCAGAAATATAGAATACACTTAAAAATTATATATTATCAGTACTGAAGGACCATGCCTAATTTTCTGTATTTACACCTCTGCAAAGTAATAAAAAAATTGAACCTCTCAAAACAGATCACAGCTGCAAAATGTTTTTCATGAGAGTTTTGTCTTTTCTCCTTATTAAAAGGCACAGGATGATGAATTTCCACATTTTCTAGTTAGTTTTTGTGTGAAGAAGGTATCTGAAGGAGCTACCAAACAGAAAAAAATAACAAGATGCAATGGCTGGAGAATAGTGCTAGAAACAGTCAGCTATACTAAGGATTTCTTTTTTGCCCAGGAGGTAATGGAATTATCAACTGTAACTACTCTCCAATGGGTTGCAGTCTTTTAAACAGAGAATTTACATTTCTCTAAAACCCATTGGTGTCTCCAGTGGTTTTAATGTATAACTGGATGAAAAAATCCCAACTATCAATTGCAGGGTTTGCAATAGGTCATCAGAAACTTACATTATCTGGAAAAATTGTTCAGGTGATCTGCCCAAAGCGTACTTACACTGTCAATAGAGATGAAGGCTGATATGCATCATTTTACCCCTCTGCTAAATTTCTTAGGTAACTTCAGTGAAATCAGAGCTCCTGTCCTTGTGCAGCCCCTCTGCACATGCTGTCACATTGGGGGATGGAACAAAAATGACACCAAGAGCTGCTAGCAGAAGCACTCCAGCCTATTCATTCCTTCAGGAATGAAACTAACAGTGTTTTTAAAACACAGCTTTAACTTCATCATAGCTAATGAATATTTACATTGCTCAATTTGAATTTTGCTTCAGTTCAGCACATATTAAAACCACTACATTCACAGACTGAAAATCCAAAGTCCTCATTATATAAAACATCCATAGCAGCATCTCAATCCTGACTTTCATTACAGGGAGTCAACAAATACTAAATGACACTAATTCCTTTATATGAGGTTTCACTTTCAGACCTGATAACAATTAGAAGCTTGTGTAAACTCTATCAGTTTTGCTCAACATATTTTTTGATGTGAAGATGACTGACATCATTAAACATGATCTGGCCTCAAAGCCAAGCAGTCTGAAATACCAGGAAGCTAAAATGTTGTGATTAATTTTCACATGGAAGCAATTTGAATGGCAATCTCTATATAGATTCAGTGGTCTTTGGTGTTAATAGATGGTACTAAATGAATGCCATAACACTGGAGCCTTCAAGACCTTCAAAGGCTTCATTAAATGACCAGGAAAACAAGAAAGTACAAGCTTCTCTTGCAGATACAATCCCACACTATCATTTATTACTCTAATGCTGCATGAGTGCAGAAAGCATCAGCCTAACTCTGCCTTGGTTTTGAACCACTGGTGCAGGGACTACGTTGTACACACCCCTAACTAAACAACCAACCCACTCCTTGATTAATCTTGGCACACATAGAAATTCCCCATTTCACAGTACTTTCAGTGTACCTCAGTGCTTTTTCTACAGTGAAAAATGTCTTAACATCATGCACAACAGCACTGCATTTTCATACCTTTCTTTCATACTGTAAGAATATTCAATACTAGCACTGTTTTATTACTTTGAGAATGAGTCCTCTAAAAACTTATAAATGAGCACTTGCAGAATTCCTGTACTCATCTACCCCTTTAATTACATCTCCAAGCTAAAAAGGCTGCCTGGGTATACATACATTTTGCAATACTGTTATATAAATATTTAAGTAGTTGCTGAAATTCAAAGATGCTTGCAACTACCTCAGTCCATAGCTTTAGAGACAAACAGGAACAGCAACTTCACACTTTTTAGAAACATTCTAGATAGTAAACAGGCTCTTTCATGTACAGTTTGTGTATGCAACTTGGACTTCAGTCTTCACTGAGTAGCAGAAGCATTTTAAAATGTCAGATTCTAATAAAAAATTAAAACTCACCTTCCTGTGTTCAGGCATATTCAGTTCTTGGCAGATGTCACAAGATTAAGTGGACTGGATAGTAGTTAAATTTCAAAAATTGCAACACTTGCCCTTACCTCTGTTTTTTCTTTCTGTGCAGCCTATGAGTAAGGGAAAACATGAAAGGCTGTGTCACAATATTAGCAACTCAACAGCAAGGCTTGTGACAGAACTGCCAAATTCAAACATCTCTAGAAGCAGATAATGCATTTAGTTCAGGGCCTCTCTCATCCAGTTTTAAAATCTAAATTATAGTTTGCAAACACTTGACTAGGGCAGAATGCTGAAAGTTGCATAGATGTGATAATTCTTTAATTTAAAATTGCTGTACTGACTAGAAGTGTTAATGACTTGAGAGAAGCAGATTCTCAGTATCAGCAGTACTGCCTAGTCTTAAAGGAAGTTGTTATAGGTTAAGTTACAGCTGAATTAACTGTAGCTCATGTTGTACAAAGCATTTTCTAAAACCTCTGTTCTGATGTATTGGGAGTCTAATATTGAGTATATATATCCACATATACTTAGTTCTTTGCACCTTACCTTTACCGCTAAGATTGCTGCTTGAAACATGTAAAATTGGCCAGCAATTTCCAAATCAATAGAGAGGAAAAAGGAAGGTGGACTGCAGTTTGATTTTACAACATTCTTTCCATTCCTCTAAGAATTACATGGCACACAGCATTGTGTGCATGAGACATTCCCTTCTCTCATTTCCTCAGACCTTTTTTGCAAGCTTCTTTCTCAGCTGGGGCTGATCAGACTTCAATGCAGCAACACATTTCATACTGGCCAAAGGTCTGGCTTTCAGCTTCTTTCCTAAAGCTTTCATGCATTGTTTTTTCCTTTTGGTGGTTGCTACTCGTGGTCAAAATACATTTTTAAAATTTTTTTTTGTCTTTTGGAATAAGTTTTACACCCTGAACCTACCCAGACATCTATGCAATTCCACTCCCTTCACAGCTGCTTAGCCCAAGGCAACACATAAGCCTGAACAAAAAGTACAACTGCCTAAGGTACCAAGCCACAGGCAGAGCCAGAACAACCAGCCCTTACCTCCACTTCTGGGGGACAGTAGAAGAGAAAGGACAAAAGACTTGCTGAGTGCAGGAAAAAACTTCCCCAAAGCAGCAATTTCCTTCCCACCAGGTCCCAGCTGAGCAGCATGGAAGAGGAGCCAAGCTTCCAGCTCCCGAGGACCGGAAAGTTGAGAGCTGACTCCAGCTCAGCTGCAGCTTCCTGGCCCCTAACGAGCAATGAAGCAAAACCTCCAGAGCAGCTCAGTCTCCTCATGCACTGGCAATTACTGCTTAATGCCACTAAGCAGGAGGGGAAACGTGTTGTAAGCACTAAAAACAGCTAATGGGATCCTGACTACCTGCTGGGAACTGGCCTAACAGAGGACATGGCCCTCCAGCCCAATCACCTCTCACAGAAACAATGGCCAGCTTCCAGAGCTGGAATCCATAGCACAGCTGCTTCTCAGTTCACTTGCTTTTCTACAGATGTTTCCACAAAGGCACACTGGAATTAGAATGAAACAGTAATGACCTTTCTTCTTATTGCTTCTGACACCATTACCTGTCAGTTAATCTGCTTCCATGTTCACTCTTCCAACAAATCCCTTCCCAATCCCAGATGCTATAAACTGTGGTATCTGCACCAACTGCTGAACACATCATTGGTGTTTTGGGTTCATTTCTGTCCTGAGGGTTTTAGTGCATAATTAAGTTCAGCACAAGGTGATGGGAAAATAGTTTCCATGCAAGTAATCATGCTTTTCTTAACTGAAAAGAGCTACAGGCACTCTAAATTAATTTCCTCACATCTCTTAGTCGAATCAGTTGACATCTGAATTGTTTCCATGTATAGTTGTCAATTGCACGCTGTCTGGATACAATTTTTCTTCTTCTTTTCCAAAAAGATAGTGTTATGTGTTTCTGCTCTCTGTGTTTAGTAATACATTGGATAAGCCTCAAAGCAACTTGAAATATGTTAGCTTAAAGCTAAGTAGGAATTTCACTAGAATGAGCCCTGATTTATTTTGATCCCAAGACTTCCTATAGTAATGGAAATATTCAAATTATTATCAAATCATTATAGTCATTGAAGAACAAAGCTATTGTCCCAACTTATTCCAAGTACAAATGATCATTTGTAGCAGGGCTGTGGCTCTCCTGTGCTTTCTGAGGAGTTCCTGGATCGATATATCATGAGAGGCAGAAGAGACTCACTGCTGGGAGTTTATTTGACATGGCCTCCAGCTACTGCATTTCATGGGCTGCACTAAGCCCTGCAACTTTGATTGCTCTATTTGTAATACATCACAATGCTATCACTGCATTTTTGACTCACCCTGGAGCCTGACCCTATGTTTAGGACAGGATAACAGCCAGAGAAATTTTCTTCCCTGAATAGTTCAAATTCAAACATTTAAATGAATTAATTGCAGACAGAATTTACCAAATGCAGCATTTCTCAGTATTACCAAGCACCAAAACTTTGTTATAATTTTGTTCTGGCCATATTCTTCCATTTTTTATTCATATCCTCTCAAAAGTGCTGCTCCTCAACATGATGTAGGACATTTTAATTCTCCAGAGTATATCAGTGCAAGTTAGAATGGAACATTTCAACAAAGCACATTTGTATTTAACAATCAGCAGAGAAATCATGCCAGGCACCTTTTGCATGCACTGATAAACCCATTTATCAGTGCATGCAAAAATTCCTGTTTCATGACAGATGAAGCGATAAACCTTGAGCAAAAAATTAATCTGTATCCACTACATTTTAATAAATAAAATGCACCAAAATATAATGGCAGATGTGTGGCATTCTGACAGCCTTTTTGTTGTATTTTTTTTTACCATTTATTTCCTCTGCTGAAATGTAAAGAGAGCCTCGGAAATCAAAACCCACAGTGATAATTTGGTCAGCCACAATCCTAAGGTTTCCTTTCATTTAATGACATGTGGCAGGAAAGCACATGCTGGACATAATGACAGACACCTGAAGACACATGGCTGGCACACCTCACTGCTTGAGCAGGGAGGGAAAGATCCATGTTAAGCCTGGGTTGTTTCTTGCTTTAAAAAGCAGTGAGCCCAAGGGGGTTCAGCTTAGGCTCACAGTAAACAAATCCTCCAAGGGACAGACAAAACTTGGTACCATTTCCACAGAGCTACAGCTCTCTGGGAGGCAGCTGTAAATATGTATTGGGCTCAGCAAGAAAGCTGCATGTGTCCATCACAGCATTCCATTGTGAACTGAAGGGCTGGCAGGTCAGACTTACACTGAGGCTTTTCAGCCTGCAGCTACTGTTTCAGATATTCCTGTCTATTTGTGTTTGCTCAAACATTCCACGTTTTAAAGGGAGGGAGGGTTTACTGCCAGTAAGGATGGGAAGACCATGCAGCTACAAAAGGCACCAATGCATCTTTGTACCAGCCTAAGGAAGTTCTACATTGTGTCTGATCTAATTTTGCATATTTTCAGTATATTAATTTATGAACAGACTCATAACTATCTCTGGGCAAGGAGGAAATACATATTTTTACTTGTGATTTGGACTTGCTAAAGAGCTTTTGTGGTGGCTGTGGGTGTCACAAAACAGCTACCATGTGAAAGGAAAAATGAAACTCTTCTTTCAGACACTGATGACCCAGGCATCAGTTATATCACCATCTATTAACAGTTATTAGTTTGTTTTATCCTGCACTCAAGGGCCTTGTTTTGTTAGGCCATAAATAAAACTCTGTCATAACTGCTGGGGATCTTTTTGGTGACACCAAAGGGCCTTGGATTTATCCTTCTGTGAAAAAGTTTAAACTTAGTAAAACAACATTGGTGTTGCTCCCAGGGGCTTCCAGGTGATGAAATCCATGTTGCTAAGTTCTTTCCCAGTCTCATATGAAACTATTTCATATGGAAATGCTGGGAAATAACACATTTTTAATGAAAATGATCCTGTTGCCTCTACAAACTTTTAGCCAGAGGTAGTCTGTAAGGTGAGGGAAGAGGTGAAGGAACCAGATTTTCTTTTGACAGGGGAAGCAGATTAACAGTATTTTACTTCATCAGATGTGAATGCAAAGGACTAATCTGTAGAGGAAGTGGCATAAATATCACAAAGGAAGTAAATAACATGGGATTTTTCTTTATCTTGAAATTACTTTCTATAACATTATTATCAGAATTGCTTCCTATAAGCATAAAAATGAAGCGTAGGAGCAAAGATTAGCACTATCCCCCTATAAATTTCAAAAGCTGCTTAAAAATCTTGTTATGAATAGACACTGAGTACTGAAATGAAATTCTCCTTTTCTAGATGGGTGCTGTCAACTACATTCCCTGATTAAACAAATAGTTCTTCCTCCCTTAACCAGCAAACTGCTACTCAGGCAAGAGAAATCACACTGTGAAGGCAGGTAAGGACAGCCCCCATTTCCTTGGTGTTCCCCTGGGATGGTGTAGTGTTTCCAGGGGTAGCACAATGAGTAAAAGAGCCTGCTGCTGCTGCTGCCTGTCTAATACCCAGAAGTAAAGCCCCAGTCTGTGCAGAAGTGAGAGATAACAGAGATGAGCTATGTGGGTGTTGCCATAGGAGCAGGCTGGACTCTCCTCTCTGACAAAATGCTCAGGCACACCTGTGTAGTTCACAGCAGAGGTGAGCACGTGTGCAGCTCCTCAGTGATAATTGGAGTAGAAAGGCCACTAATTACAAGGAACCTGGTGGCACATGCAGGGTAACAGAAGCACAGCATGGACCTAATGACTTCTGCCATTCAGCTGTGAAACACTTAATCCACTACCCAGATGAAGAATTAGGGAAGGAACTACGCTGCATTTTAAGATATGATGGAGATTCCATAGAGGAAGCTTCCTATGTAAGGCAGAAAAATCCTAATTTGGTTAGTTTCCTCATGTCTACCACATTTTCATGAAGTTCTTACCAACAAGGAAGCATTTGTTTTAAGGATTAAATGAAAAAAAAAGAAATTGGAAAATTAATTTTTCTTGCTTCGGATTTTTGCTCTTTGGGCAGGCACAATACTCCTCAAAATCCAATCACCTTTCCTATGCTGATGAACAGCCAGTATTTGCCATTATTTTTCTTGCTGTTGATAGTAAATATATCAGATTATTTTTTTTTTGTGGCTCAACACAATTCTGGGTCTTCTCCCAGTCATGATTTTATTTAGCTAGATCATGCCTATTTCAACCTCACTAAAAACATTCAAAAATGTAGGAAAAGTGTGAGCCTTTGCTTTATGGAATAGGATGAATTGCTTTTCCTCTACAGACCCTTCAGTGATGGGTTCTGATCACTGGGATTTCCCATTCTTCAGTGGGACTTCTCTTTGAGGAGGCACTCTTGTTTCTGATCCCACAGGAAGAATTATGCCTGAGGCACCAATACTGACACCTTTCAGTCTCAGCAATCTGTACCAACGTCCTCTGCTTCTGGTCCATGACAGGATATTTTGCAATATTGGACTTTGTTACAGTTTCATGAGCAAAGGGTGAAGAAGTTGGACCACTCATATATATTGTTTTTGTGAAGAAAACAGTAGAAATTAATTTATTGGCAGCTCTAAAATTACCTGAGTCTTCTTTGGCATTACTTTCCTGATGCTGTATGAGATTAATAAGCATTGAAGGCAAACTGAAGCAAATTTTTCACCTAAAACATAAAATCATGAAAACTTATCCTCAGACAGTACTTTTGGGTGTCATGCATCAATGCCACAAAAACAGTACAGCTGGGAAAATAACTAAAATACAGTACAAAAGCCATACCCATCATTTGGGGTTCTACTTCAGGCAATTAGAAGATGAAGACCAAGCGTGGGGTCACATTTATCCACTGTGCCAGGAGGAACTTAGTCTTTCAGCTGGGTGTAAAAAAGCTTTAAAGGAAGAATGGCTTTAGGGACATGACCACAGCATATCTACATACTGGCTTGTGCTGATTTAACAGTGAGACTCTGCAGTTACTATCTAAGCATAAATGAAATTATGATGATGATACAGTTTCCTTCTTCTGCAGGTGGGCTATTTATCTTAATGGGAGTGAGCCTGGCTTTATTGCTGTGCACTGATTTTGATTTTGAGCAGCACATATGAAGTGTTTATGCAGCCTATGGCTTATTTTTAGGGAGAAAATAATTAAAAAATAAAAGTGTGGGCATCTTTCAGCTGATTGTAAGAAGAATTTCTCAGCATACAATGTTCATAAATAAGAAACTGAACCAAAGAAAATGCCTTTTACTCTTGAGATTTTTAAGTCTATCTGCTTCAAAACAAGCACATGTGGCTTTATAATTTTTTTTTCCACTTGAAAGTGACTGGTACCACCTTTATTTCAAGCTAACAGAAGCAAAGATGTCAAGGTCATGCTTTTCCAGTTTGCAGAAGAAATCTAATACTGTGACTATATCTAGGCCAGCTGCCAGCAGAACTGGACTTTTAAATATCTTATAAAAGCATCACTGCATATCCAGTTTAATTCTGCCTTGCAATTTAAAAGTCTAATGCAGGCAACTACATGAAAGAACTTCTCATTCAATCAGCCTCACCTTGTTCATATACAGAAAAGCATCACATTTCTTTAAAGCAATATGGGAAATAAGGCCAAACGACAAAGGGCCTATATTCCTTCTGAAAGGGGAAAATGGAGCAACAAGCAAGAGAGAAAGAGTCTCCTGGGAGGGAGTCTCTCTGTGCAAAGAATGAGACCTGACCTGCAATGGCAAGTGAGCATTTATAGCTTACATGTGTCTGAAGATGATATAGGATGATACAGAGGAAACAACCAGAGGACAAACCAAATAGATGAATCTATCTCGAATTTTATTGCTATAAACACTACCAGCAATGGCACTATGCCTGTCAATAGATTGAGCCTGATATACCTGCTGGCTAGCAAAGCAATTTCAGGGCATTCCATAGCTCAGCTGAAGAGTTTTACAAAACTGCAGCAAAATAAGACGATTGAGAGCAAGAATATCCCCCTGTAGTCCATTACCATCTTCTTTCAGCTTGATTGCTCTCACAGCTTATATTAATCACATTGCTTACAGTCATTGTGAAATGAACAATTAGGTTATGAAAATAAACAGTCAAGTGAAGGCTTAGCTCAATTAGTCTTTAGTTCTCCCACACACACTACCACTTAGGGTTACGAATTAATTGTCTGTTGCTTCCCTCCCAGGAAGTCACCTCCACTAAAGAATTTCATGGTACTACAATATGTCTCCAAGAGATTGTAAGAGTCTTTGTGTCCCCATATAGCTTAGAGGAAATAAAGAAACAGCTGTATGGACTACCTAAATCCAATTCCCACTGGAAAAACACTGATGTTAAAACAGAAGATATATATCTTTGACAATTTCACCAAAGAACCCAAGTTATTTGCTATGGCATTGAAAGCACTCACAATATTTTTCCTATTGGCAATAGGTACTGAAAGAGCAGCACCTGCTGTGTCACTGCACGTCTGAAGTACAAGCATATAAGACCAAAAAAAAGTGGTGTGGGATATTGCTATTGTGGACTGAGTGTTTAATGGATTAAGAAGGGTTTTATATGTTTATTAAAGAATGCTGTGGTTTGCCTTAAGTGGAAGATGGATGGATGCCATGGAGCATGGCAGAAAGCAGAGACAGATGAAACAAGGATGATGTGGAGAAATATCAGTGGCAGGGGAGGGGACAGGAAATACAGGCATGACAGTGCATTTAAGCTGAGATATAGCTGGAGAAATTTTTCCAAGGTCTGAATTTGAGAAACAGTGAGAATGAAGTACCAGCATGCAAGTACAACAAATAAGGATAAGGAATTGGGATGGTAACAATTGCAGATCACTAAAACTCCAAATGAAACATTCCTTCAGAAAGTGTCATTCCAGAACAGATTTGATACATCTTGGCAGTGCTGTATGGAGAAAACCCACTCTGTTTTCAGCTAAGAACACTCTATTTTTTGTACAAATCTCTGCCTCTGTGCAACAACCAGAGAATGGCCAACACTACAGAGCACTGTAAAAGGATACAAGTTAAAATTAACCCACATTGTCAGTGAAGTAACTTTCATCTTTTTTTAAGCTTAATGAGGCCACAACACAACCAGCAGACAATGGAACAGAGCAACTACAGATTTCCAGAACCATGCCTGCATGTACAGCAGCATAGAAATGCCATTGCTGGACTCCCAGTGAACGCACAGTCTGCTCTGCAAAACTGCCTTAAACAGCTTGGAATGCAAAAAACATTGTAGAAATATAAAGGTGCAGGTACAGATGCAATGTAGAAATTTTCAGGGTCAGTGAGATTTGAAAGAATTCAGTTAAACTAATGAATGTTCCTGCAGGGAGAGCAGAGTTCACAAACACAAGACACTTCTGGGTGTAGCCAGAGAACCTCTCTAGCAATGAAACTCTGCTATTGAACATCTCCCTTCTCAAATGCATATTTTGGATTAAGTTCATTCCAAATTAACACTCAGGATCCCAGGGAAGGAAAAATTAAACCAATAAAGTTCAAGCTTGATCAAACAATATTGAAAGAATTGAAGGAGGGAGAGCTCAGCACTAATGGTAATCAGGAGAATACACACATATTTGTATTAGTGGTTGGAGTGAAAATGCTTTGTACCAGTATTTGTTTGCACAAAACATTGATATTATTATCCAAAATAGGCGCAATACATTTCCTCATAAAGCTTCTTATGTGATATCAAAGATTGAAAGCTCAAAAATCTTAGTTGTTATGGAGCAAAGTACCATTCCTACATTTTAAGATCCATGAAGAGGACACTTTCCCTTGTTTTAGAAAGCTTTGCCAATGTTCAGCTTCATACATTGCCTCTTAGCTGTGCATTTTGTTAATAGCCTGTTACTGAACTCCACACTGGTCATTGTCCCACAGTGTAAAACCTCTCCCAGCAGAAGATTGTTTGAAAACACTGCTTCCCAATCACCTTTGTAGTACAATCAAAAATGTATAATTGTGATATAGAAAGAAATAAGAGAATGCTACAGTGCAAGGCTGAAGCTCTCAGGCATTAACTGATGCCAGGAATTGCATTCCTCCCTGCTACACTTGTCTGCACCTTATGGTCAGTCCTGAATTCCATATTAGTACTAGGATCTCCATCTAAAATAATGCCATCAACATGCATGGCATGGGATTTTCCAAGATGATACAATTCTTGGAGGTTTCTCATTAAACAGAACTTCAGTACAATAGTATTCTTCTTCATTGTCAAGATAAATCTTCGATCTGAAAATTCTGTAATGTGACTTCAAGCCACTGAGATACTTATCAGAGATATCTTTTGTAATCCAAATTTGCCTTCCCAGAGCATTCCCTTTGTGCTGCACCTTAGAGAGTTCTAATGAAGAAATCCTTTTCAGTAAAGGATGCAAACCCTTTATCTGTTCACCAAATAAAATGTCATCCAAGTAGTAATTGGAAATTCTTCAATCTCAGACTTTTAATAATTACAAATTAGTGGCATCTTCACTTCCTCACAGATGCAATTTCTCTACCACTTCAGTGACAGTAAAGAAAGGGTTTCAATATGTGAAGCTTTTGGTGCAGTGGTTGAACACTATTTAGCTATAGGTAACTTGACTAGTCAGCTGGAACCTTAATTTTCCAGCTTCAGATGTACATACCACCAAGCTACTCCCAGCTATCTACTTCATTTTACATGACTCTCAAGTTAACTCTTTCACTCTTCACCATGTTTTTGGGCTATTTTTATCCCCAAGCAAAAGCAGAATCTAAATAAAGCAAGCCACAGCACTTGTTAAATTGTGAGTGTTTTGCTTATCAAGCCTCTACAGTCACGCCAGTCTCGCGGATATTCCAATCATACCAAAACTTGGGATGTTTTTAATTGAAATCAGTCTCCTAAAAGAGGTTGTACTCAGAGCTCAAAAAGCTTATCTGGAAACATAGGTGGCATCAGTGGTGCATACTGGCTCCTAAGCTATTCCATTTATTTATCAGGAGCCAAGCCATTTGATTTCAGCAATACAAATTTCACACCGCATAAAACAAGCAGTTTTAGAATTAGAACTGGTTTGGAGGAATGCAGGGATTATAGGAAACTTGCACATGGAAGCTTACAGAGGATCAGAATTTCACTCTGTGATCAGCATTGCTTCTCCCACACGTTTGCTCTACTTCAGAGTAGCTGCATGTCAAATCATAGTCTCAATCCAACCTTGAAGCATCATAACCTGAACACTTCTGTTTTTACACAGAAACCTCAGAGCTGTAGAGAAAAAAAGCAAGTGAGATTTTGACAGAATCTGACTTTGAAATTAACTCAGAGCATATAATTTCCTTTACCTTCTCATAATTTTTTCTGTAGGGTTAACAGGATCTGCCCTTAGAAATAATTTTGTCAGCAGACAGTACACAGTTTTGGCTGCTGCTTAATATGAGTTCAGTGCTAATGCACAGACCTCACAGAGAAGGTTCTAAACATTATTTAAATTATTATGGTTGTGGACATGGAAAATTTTAAAAGCTCTCCTGGACACTTTAAAAAGCATTTTGTTTACTATACAGAGCAGCACACTATAAAAACATCCCTTTAATATATTGTAGGGTAGGCTTGAAAGCATATTTCACATCTGTAATCAGATGGGATCACATGTATTAGTGTCAATCAAGCATGTTTCTTTGCCCAAAAGCCCTTATTCTGCCATGCTTTTCAGATACAAAATCCCAAACTTAAATTAGGATTGTAAAAGATGTAAGATCAATGAAACCAGTATTTTGACAAAATGGTTCTGTGCAGGTTTTATTTTAAAAATATTGCTATTTTTGGGGACAGGGATTATTTATGAGATTAATCATTCTCTTCTCAAGTTACATCATTACACAGCATTCAAGTTTTGTGGAGATCAGTATAAACTAACTGAGGAAGAAAAAAAACCCCACACTTGTCAGTTTTTCTATTTTTTGTCTGACTTTAATGTGTTTTGATGACTCTATACAAACTGAGTACTGCATCACAGACAAAACCACAGCAGAATGTGAGGCTGTGTCAGTTCATGCATTGTTTGCAGCTCTAGGCTCTGGCTTTTTTTCATCCCAAGACCCTTTTCAGCCAGCAAAGCAAGTAAGCAGAGCTCATGCATTTGATGGAAATAAAATCACCTTCAAAATTTCAAGCTGTGTTTTATGAAATGCAAAATTAGTTACACTGTTCTGTAACAGAGCAAAGACACAGAAAAAAAACTCAGTGTTTGCTATTTTAGGGCCTCTCATTCCCAGCTTACTGGGCTCCACTCATCTCTGTCAAGGGCAGAAGAGATGCTAAAAGTCTTGGATGACTCTCTGATGGAAAATGCATTTCTCTTATCTCTTCCACCTTGAGCTACAGCATACAGATTGTCTTGTGGAGTCTCACACAGGTACCAGTTCCAGGTGCTGTCCTGCCTATGTACCCACAGAGAAATCAGAGGAGCTCTGGAGGGTCACACAGTGGGCAATGCTGACAGCATTAGACCAAGGCTTGTCCTCTTAAGGCAAATGACATGGTCACAGCCCACAGATTTAGCCTGTTTGGCCCTCATGCCTCCACAAAACCTGAGCAGTCTACAAAACCTTTATGTTTCAGTTTGATTATCTCAGTTTTAACAGAATCTGATTTATATTCCTATGGTGTTTTGTCCCTTTGTACACCTGTCATCTGTGGAAAACTCCCTCGTGGGTCCCCCTGATGGGGAGACCCCTAAAACGTAGTGTGCCAATATTGAGAGATGGATGGGACTTTTGGTTTTTTTGGTCTTCAGGTTGTTGTTTATTTTTCTCTTATCAAAAATTCTGCACGCCGTCTACATCTCTGACTTAGCATACAAAGAGAAGGCACCAAAAGTCACATGACACACAGTTTCAAGGTCTTTTAAAGCTATTTTGTCCAATTAACTCTTAGAACATATTTTATTTCTACCTTCCTACCAATAGCTAATTATTTGTCTGCCCACACAACATCTGCATTGCGGCTCTTTCTAACCAATCACTCTGTGCCACCAACACTGCAGAAAATGGAGTAGATGAAGAAGAAGAAGGACATCAGACAACACCCCAAATCCTCCATCTTGTCTTCTATCTACCTCCACACTAAAACCCCAAAACTCTAGGTTTTTCACCCTGTGCTAAACTATACTATCTATTTCACACACTCGTAGATTCCAATTCATCCCAAAGTCTTGGAAGCTTTCTCCATGGCCAAAGGTATTCCCCTAGGGATCAGGACTTCTCAGGACAGGCAGAAAAATATTCCCCATGCTCTGGGTTCCAACAGTCATCAAGCAGTCAACACTGAGGGAAATGTTTTGTATGCTTCTGAACAGATGATCAGCTATGGCAATGACACCTGGGCAAGTAAGGCTGGGAAGGCAGAAAAGCAGCAAAAAGACAATAAAAGAGGAGGAGCAAACCCACTTAGTACAGCTCACCTGGCCCTTCAAACTCTCCTCCAGACACATTTGCTCTAGGGGCTCAGAGGGTGAAAGTGCTAATGCTGATTTAATAGATGGAATATATCTACAGGATGCAAGGCATTGTTCTGTTCAAGTCATGGGGGACTGGTATGAAATGAATGCTGTAGAAAAAGCCACCAGAACAGAGGAATTTTCTTGTCTGAATTGGAAAGTAACAGAAATTTTTCAAATAATCTGTGAACTTAGAAACATATATGCATATCTCTCCACTCTAGGAGAAACTGAGAAAAGTAACTGAAGTAATGCAGGGTGATGTAGGCATTACTCACAGTTATGACTATAGAAAGTCACTTAAACTGCCAATTTCTCCCAGACATAGTTGTAATAATGAACACCCCAAAAAATTATTCTGCAGAGTTAATGCCTGTTTATTATAAACATGCACTGCCATTTCAAGAAACTGCTAATTCCAGGTGTAACTTTACATCTGTCAAAGGAGGGAGAAAACTTATTTCCATGTCATCAGGTTTGTATTGTTGTTGTACTACTGTAGGCAAACAATATAAGACTACCAGATATTTCATTGCAACTTTTTCACCTTCCCTTTCACATATACCAAAATAAAACCAAACTTCTCTTCTGTTGTCAGTTCATAGAAGTATGATTTTATGAGTACAATGTCAGCTCAGAGCAAAATGATGCAGCAGCAATGAAACCACTACATTGCCATGAAAAGCTTACTGGACAATCATAAAAGTAAAAATGGCCTCACATAAAGCCAGAAGTGTTTAATTTACTTAGGTTCTTTGGTTATTTAATTGGAAAAAGACCAATTTGATAAGATGAGACTATGTCAGCCACACATTGTTCAGCTCCTAGAGGATGGTTTTACATCAAGAGCATATGAGGTCAATCTATAGCAGGGAGATGAGTATTTTCTTCATGTGAAACAAAACTATGGATGAAGACAGAGAGGAAGTGTTGTTTCCTTTTAAACTTGTAGCTCTCCTGGCTTCTCTCTATTGCTGCCTGTTCCCAGACTAAATGCCCTGGGTTTGTGCTCTTCCTGTGTCCAGCTGGGCTCCCATCCCACACATCCTGCCTGCCATGCAGCTGCAGAAGGCACAGTTACCATCAGTGCCACTCAGCTGCCCCTCTGCTCCAGTGTCCTGCCCAGGAGCAGCCCTGGCTGGCAGGAGCAGCACTCACAGGGACATTCAAAGAACCCCAGCAGCCCCCATGAAAGGACACACCCTCAGGGAATTTGGCAAATTCTGACAAGCCTCTGCTGAATATGTGGAATTTTTCATCCTTGGCATCAGGCCAGGTGCAGGCACAGCCATGATAGTGAATTAGCCTCCTGCCAAATTTTTAGTCTCTGTTTCAAAACACTGGGGATTCTCAATTAAACTGTTGTAAGAAACCATGCAGCACAACAACATATTTCACCCTATCTTCTTTAAGCAATGTGGTTGAATCTTGTTTATTTACATTAAGGTGGAAATTTAAGATGAGGAATGTGCCTAACAGGAACAGTCAAACTGTACACACAAAGTCTACAAGGCAACTGAAGCCATCATCCCACAAGAGGAATTATTTGGGAGCTGCAAGTACCCAGAATTTCTACCAGATTTGGTGCTAGAAAGCTGAGTAGGAATTTCAGTCATTCACAACCACCTATGTGTACTGAAAGTTACAGAAGGAATTAATATTTTATCAAAGTGGATCATTTGGTCTTAGAGAACAGCTCCAGCAAATTCAGCAAATAAGATACCAAGGTACAGTGTCCTAGGTCTGAATTAAGTGTATAGTCTCTAAGCAACAAATAATGTCAAGAGGCTACTTTGAATCTAATTTATTATTTTGTTATAGTTTAGAAAAATTCCATTAATACAGAATTAGTTTTCTGATGACTCCCTTTACTATATACATACATTATTTTTCTTTGTGAAGAGTTATAATGATCTGGGTTAAATTAGATTTTTCCTAGGGGAAAAAATGTTACAGCTCAAGTACTGTGTTTTGAAAACATGTAGGAACAGAGGTTGTCTTTGTATATTTGCAACTGTTTGTTGGTGCATAAGAGAAAAATTTAAAAAATAAAGAGAAATAAACCTTTCTTTTACTGTTCAGTGTCTGAAATCCTGCACTATATAACTGACCAGATTACTGGTATACCAGTATTTAATTATATTTCCCTCCAAAATTTAAAACGTTTGAATCATTAACTTCTTCCCTCCTCTGCAGTGCTCCAACATACAACTGCACATTTGTGTTAATAAGAGTCAGAAGTGGATTCTGCAAGGAGCCAGGCCCTTCCTCCCCAGTGGCCTCAGGAACAGGGATTTCTGTTGGCAGGTTATTCCCACCCCACCACAGCACTGGACACACTGAATTCCCTCAGAGATCCAGGTGGAATCTCTGGATTTGCCAGTGGCAAATCACGGGACTCCTGTTAGAGCTAATTAGTCTATTCTGGGTCTGCATGTGTTAATTTAAATGCCTGAATCCACAGACTCTTAAAGCCTACAATAATTAACCATGTAAATGAGTCAACCAGGTCTATAATTCCATTCTCTCAAACTCTGTTTTATCTCTGTTTTCTATCAGGCATCTGTCTGCTGTCCTTTTCCTGTCCTCAATTTAATTCATCTCTCAACAACAAAAAGTGTTTCCCTTATACATTATGGAGTTCTTGGTTACAGTGTTTCTCAGGAAATAATAATTCCTGTGGATACACCATGGCAGTTTTGCTCTCCCCAGAATGCAGGTACAATGTACTGGTTGATTGATGTTTTGAAGAAGCCAAAGCAACACGACCTCCAGAAAAGCTACTAATATTCATAATTTAGAGGACAAGTACCACTCATGAGTCTGTAAAAACAAACCTATGGAATCAAAGTGGACCAGATGCTGACTTCATCAGCTGATTCTTTAAGACTCTTTTCACCATTCTTTGGGTTTATCCCCATAAAAGTGCCAAGATCATTCCTTTGAAGTCTAGTGCTGAGACTGGAAATGCACCAACAGTGAAATGATTTTTAGATACAGCCCAGGCTGCAGCTGGCTGGCAGCAGGACTTAACCTCTCCCCAGGAGTGACTCAGTAAGAGAGCAAGATGGGCCCTTCCTCTACACCATGTGTAGCTTTTGGCTGACATTGCTACTGATGGCACAGTTCTCTAACCAAGGGAATCACAATTTACTTAACAAAAGTAAACCAGCCTCTGGGTGGCAATCACATGCCACCTCCTACATGAACAGGTGACTTTAAAGAGAAGTTTCCTGTCTCAGGGTTCATTGTGCAGGAAAGTTCCTTCAATGCCAAGATTTGGACAAAAATTTTTTAAGATGCACATCAGGGAAGTATTAAACTAAGTTACTGAAACATATGAAAAACAACTTTGTACAAGTATTAAGCAGACTTTGAGTATTCTGGATTGATTTTCTAAGTGCAAATGCCTTGACTGGTTATGAGTTTGTATCAAAAACTGATAGATCCATAAATAAATTTGTATACATTTGATTACAAATAGTTTTTTTTTTTGTTTTGTTTTGTTTTTTTTTTCTTTTTCATAAGCTGCTCTGTGAAGCTAAACATGTTTGTCTTTCCCTACCAGATCATGTGGAATAGCAGAATGCACCTTATATATCTTAACACTTGCCAGCATAATCTGCACATTCCACTAACCTTGCTATCTTTAATTACACACAATATCTGGATTTCTGCTTACTGCAGTAGTAAGGGTATCTTTAAGTCCTTCTGCTTACAGCATTTTTCACTGAGGGAAACTATACTGAGCTCACAAGGGCCATTTAGTGGCATTCACATATTTGCATGAAGGCTACTTGATGAGGCCCATTGCTTAGTGGGTGTCCTGCCACACACATAAAGGATGGTAGTTTGCCAATTGTGTCCCTTGAAATGCTTTTCCCATAAATTCCCACAGTTGCCTTGCACTTAGGTCAGCAGGAATAAATAAAACCATGGGAGATTTTTATTTTTAAAGCAGTTTATAAAGCTATTGCTGTCAAATCCCTCCCACTGGTGAATAAGAAGGAGACAGGTCAGTTGGCAGATGCTGCACAATGCTTTCAAGAAGCTGTTGTCACATTTTTATGGATTACACATAAAACCTGAAGCAAAAGGCATTGCAGTCTGAACTATTGGCTGATGTTAGTTGAAAGTACTCAAGATGGGGAAGTTGCACCCCACTGGTGCTCTGTGCTAAAGCATCACTGGCCCAACAGTCCTTCAATTTCTGAAAAGCATGTTCACCTTCCCTTGACAATAGCCCCACCCAGGCATCACCCAGCACTGACCAGAGAAGCAGAGAAAGAGCTTTGACTTATAGAGCCAGGCCAAGGTTAATTAGATTTACAATAGAAATTACTGGGATTAGTTCAAAAATATGTAAACTGATAGTCCCTCTGTGGCTGTCAGAAGCAGAGCTCTTTAGGACTCTTCCTTTTTCCTACACTAGAGCACAATAACCTGGCTACATATAGGAATATTGTATATTATCTGTTCCATTTTGCTATACCACATCACAATTTTCTCTCCTGCTGCTACTGGCTGTGGTGAGTGGGACTTACTTGGGAAGACTGGGAAACAAAAGAAGTAGGTTTGCCTACTTTTTATTTCCTATCAGAGAGAATAATATTGTGAGCAGAAGTGTGAAGGTTTTAAGGGTGTGCCTTCCCTAAAATAGAGGTGGGTTTACTCTTTATAACCTTTGACACAGCAACAAAAGTGCCACCAGAGAAAAAAGATATCTTTAGCTACTGTGCTAAAGTAGTTCCTCACTGTGCATTGTAAGCTTCCAGTAACTGGATGGTTACAATGCTGGTGGGCATTTTTCTTTTCAAAAAACAAATTAACAATAATTTTTATGGCAGAGCTTTAAGAGCTGCAGTGGCACAGAAGAGTCCCTTTGCTGGTCACTGCCATGTCAATGCACTGAAACTCAATGTCTATTGAGACAGAAGAGCAAAGCTGTACTATGGGAGAGAGACCAAATCATGCATAATCAAGTTTAAAGAAAAAACATTAATGTACTCCAGTAGCTGTAACAATTTGCCCATGGAAGTAAGCCTAGAACCTCTCATGTTTAGAGGCAGGTAAGAGTACTGTTCAGAGATTCAGCTGTTATTAAGGTACTCATTGAAAGCACCATCTCATCAGATACCATATGTTTAAGAATAAACTTCAGGCACACCTTAGCCCAAAGCTGTTTGGCTTTTTATTTTGTATAACTGGAAGGAACTGAATTATCAAAATCATGGTGTCGCTGAACGCGAACTTACAAGCAGGACTTTCTGGAAATGATCAAAATATTCTCTTGGCTTCCCAGAGCCAAGGGTCATATCTGCCCTTTTGCAGACTTAGGAAATCACTCATTTTTTCTATGCCTTAGGACACTGTCTGTAGAATGCAAACACCTGAGTGATAAAATGACAAATAGACACGAAGACCAAGACGTTCAGACCATTGGGGCATCTGAGCAGACCTTTAGAAAGCTCATATACTCTGCTGCCTGGTGCAGTAGGAGAATAAAGGGGCACTCTGCAGTTTGACCTGTGGCAAGGTGGTTTTTGCTGACTTCCACACACTGAACCTGTAATGCTTAGGAGCTGTTTAATCATACAGTTGAAGACCTTTCCCACCTTCCATGTTTATGTTGGATTAGCCATATACATTGAAGTACAATCCTTTGGAGTGTCAAGATTATATTGAACTGCTGGAGGGCTAAAAGGCAACAAAACAAAATCTGAGAAGAACATTTGTTTTGCACAAAGTAATTTGTTAGTGTATTTAGAGTTCTTTTCAGCAACATAAAACTCTGCTTTTTGGACACCACATGGAACTGCAAGAAAATGCCAAGAGAAAATTCTATGAGTTATCATAAAAAAACCACTTGTCATATTGCCCATAAGTGCAGAGGTCTCTCTACTTTGTTATGCTCCAGTAATGGGCATAATGGTTTTATTTGCATAAAACCCAGATCCTATTATACTGTAGCTGCTTCTTCTTAAGCTCTTAAAATTACACTGGCTTCCTGAACTATCATGTTCAGAGCTGTCTGAAAAAAAATCCAAACCAAAACACAAACATTTGTTATCTTTTTATGAAGTGAATTATTTGCATAATGCATTTAGACTGGGAACAAAAAAAAAAAAAGTATTTAGAGTAAAAGACATTTCTTCCTGCAGAATTGAACTCATTGGAGTGTCTAACCAAGGAAAAAAATGCATTTCTGCTGCTGCTTAATGGACATTACCAACAGGCGGTACAGATACCATGGGTCCCTAAATGATGGAGAATTTAAAATGAGTCACCTTCATAAAGTTATGTTCAGGAAAGATTACTTGGGAATTTTTTTTTTCCTGAGGGAGATTTTCATGTCGTCTTATTAATATCAGAAGAAAATAAAAAATATTTTATTTCCATAATTCATCTACTCACGTTGCAGTCCAGCCAAGCAGCACTGTGGAACTCAGAAGAGAAATAACAGTAGCTGAGGCTGTTGGAATATCCTCCATAGGGCCTACATCACTACATTTTAAGAATAGAGGAAGCATGTTATTTACTGGATATCCCAAAGCACACATCATGTTCATACAGCATAAAGAATTAGAGGCTCTACATCATAGTTCATTCAGCTTAAGATATTTTGAGTAATTCCCCCTTACCTTGTGTCAAGAGATGCATCTGATACAGTAAGTGGCCCATGAAATCACTGTCATCCTTTTAACCACTCATACATATTTGCAGCAATTTTTCCCAACTGTATTCCCTTCCCAGACTTCTAGAGAATGGCTGAAGAGTTCAAACTATAATTAGCTGTATTCATGTTGAACTCTGTAGCTCCTCTGCTCATAGAATAATCCTTCACAGAGCAAGGAAATACCTAATGAGGATGAGAGACTGCTGAGGACAACTCTTGGACAGTTGCCATCCTAGACTAGAGGAGCAGGAATTTGATCAAAGATTTCTCATTCCTTTGTCATCCAGTAATGCAGAAAGGAAGAAACCCCACTGGAGTCACTGAAATTTGGTTAAACTTCAAACTTCTAGGTATCATCATCACATTCTGGTAAGGTGGAAGAAAATGAAAGCATAATACTGACTATACAGAGTACAGGGTTGGTAACTCCTTCTCCACATAGCACAGAATGCATTACTGTCCTCTCCAACTCTTCAACAGCTTACTCAGCAAAGAGCTTCTCCTACTATTTTTTGGTTGTTTGTTTTTATAAGACTTCAAGGGAAGCAGTAGATACACCATTCCTTTTATATCATGGTATTGAAATCCATGGGCATTTACTGTTGACTGTCTCAGAGAGAGCTAAGGATATATCTGCCCTGTGAAAGCATTGAAACAAACCCAAAATACAGCTGAACAGTGGCAGAGATGCAAAGACACCACAGCTTGAATTGACTAGAGGTAACTGAATAAAAGGCTGTATTTCAAAGCCAGTGCAGTTTACTGATTGGTCTTAAAATCTCAAAGCTCTCTCAGAGTCTCTGTGGAGTTATTTCAACAAGCTCAGGGCTCTTTTCCAAGTAAGGTATTCAAATCACAAAAAAAGGCTAAGAACAGCTATCACAGTAGGCATTGACATCTTGTCAAGAGCTCTGACCAGTCAGAACAGAAACACAGAATGAATTGCTTTCTCACCCCTGCAGACAGATTGTGGCAGGGTGAGGGGAGACTGGCCTAGAAAAGCATTTCTTCTGTGAATGGTTTGAGGGTCACTAGCACAGATGGCAGGGATAAAAAACATGAAAACAGAGGAAAGCAACCAGAATGCATTTTCTCTCCTCAAAATACCCCCCCCCCCAAAAAACAAAACAAAACAAAACAAAAACAAAAACAAACAAACAAAAACAAAACAAAGAAAAACACAAAAAACCAACCAAAAAAAAAACCCACAACAAAAAACCAACCACCCCAGAATGAAAAAACCTCAAACAAATAAAATCCAAAACAAATCTCAGCTTCCTGGCTTGCCTGTATCTTGATACACATAAGCCAAAGTATATTTTTGCTGGGTGAGGTGTGGGGGGCAGTGTGGTAGAGGTATGCACCACTTTCTGTGTAAGTTGCTGTATTTGTAACAGGGCTTCCTCCAGGAATTCAGGAGAAGTCATTTCCTCACACAACTGTGGCAGCACCTTCTGCATCCTGACAAAAACCAAGGAAAAAACCTTCTCCATGAGCATCCATGCTCACTGTCAGCTCCTGCTGATCACTGAGCTGCCTGCCCTCCCTTCCCTCTACCCTCCTCCCCAATTGGATTACATGGCAGCAAATCTGCAATTTAATTTCCTATCTTTTCATACATTGTCAAATCCTAAGGATGGAATACTCTGCTAGCCTTAAAAATTCTATTATTCACTATTCATTATCTAAATGATCCCATTTTTTTAATAATCAAGCAGCAAGCATTGGTCCAGCCCCAGGAACAGCACAGACTCACATCCTGATCCCACTGTATTTAAAAGCAGGAAAGGCATCCCTAGATTTCACAAAGCAAGGAGACAAGATGATTCAGTTTGTAGGACTGAAACACTCATAACACAGAAGGTTTTAACCAGTCCAAGCACAGCACTGCTTAGGATTTTTTTAATCACATTTTCACAACACTTTTGCGATTTCGTAGCCCAGTTTCTAAATCTCACTGAAACTCATGGAGGCTTATGAAATACCAACAACTTGCAAACCAAACTAAAACATTAGATGCTAGATAAAGCAGCTATCTGTAGTCTTTTAATTGTCAAAACCATTTTAAATTAACACACTCCTGTTAAGGCTTCCAAGATCATTAATAGTAAGCTCCTACTCATTTCCAGATTCTGAATTTAAATTCTTGGGATTTTAGTCTACATTTTAACTTGTCTTTGAAACACACACTATCAGAGTTACATCACACACTTGTATGCACTGAAACACCTTCTAGTGCTGCTCTGCTTTACATATTTGCTATGTGATAACAGAGACAGGATTTAGTTGTTCAGTGAGTCTTATGGTTCCAGTGGTTGAGATTAACAGAATCACAGAATCAATTATGTTAGAAAAGACCTCTAATACCACCATGGCACTGAGTGCCATATCCAGTCTTTCCTTAAACACCTCAGGAATGGTGACTCCACCACCTCCCTGGGCAGCCCATTTCCATATCTCATCACCCTTTCTGTGAAGAATGTTCTACTTGAGTACTGGAAGCTTACTGATTTCTACTGAGCTCTTGTTCTTTAGATGTGTCCTCTTTAAATTTTTAAAACTTGGATGTGAAAGCATTTTATAAAATACTTGCTCAATAGCATTAAAGGTAACATAAAGAAATACTTGCTCAATAGCATCAAAGGTAACATAAAGAAATTAAATACAAAATAATTTCCTTTGCTATTTTGAGAAAAAAACTGAAGTTTTATGCAAACCCACTACAATAAATATGCCATTGAAAAAAATTTCATGTGCTAACTTTGATTTTCATTATATCTGTGAGGTTTATATAACATTTGCAGGGGGCTGAGATTTTTTTTAGCTTGGTAACGTTGTTGCTTCTCATTCAAGCCATGTTCCTAACACATGTTTCATGCCCAAGTCCAACCCGTCAACCCAGCAAACATCATTACTGTCTGGGATTAGGTGCAAGTTACTGTATAATCAGGCTTTGTGCAGCTCAGAAACAGCAACACAGCAGAAAACAGCAAGAACAACTTCAGGTGCCTTTCAGCTGGTGGGATAGCAAGTGCTCCTCGGGTGGGACAGGGCAAAGACAAATAGCGGCAGCCAAACCGAGCAGTGCAAAAGCTGGGAAAGCTTGTACAAAGGATGCTGAACAGCAAAGCAAAAGCTTTGCTGGGAGATGCAAAAGTAATAAATGCTGGGTGGTGTATCACACAGGAGCCATTTAAATGGCAGCCTGTGCTCCTCTTCATCAGGCTGTAGCTTGGATAACCAGGATAACTGCTGACCTTCTCTCTAGTTTCTTTGGAGTCAGGATGGGCAAATCCCTCTCTTGCAAATGGTGCAAAATGGCAATTCATTTCATCATGACATTCCAAATTACGACTGGCAATGCTGAAAAACAGCACATCAATCACAGACTTTTAGTAAGAGGATATCACCTCCCAGCAAGAGGTCTGAATACATTTCTAACTGATTATTATTGCATCTTAGTTGCCTGCCCTTAGAGAAAACCACAGAAAATATTTCCATTCTTCTTCTGCATAGACAGAAGTTTTATAACCCTTAAAAATGCTTCAGAAGAAAAAGTTTTTCCTTCATTGGTACCTGAATCTCCAAATAAATCCACAGGACTCACAGCCAGCTGCTGTGAGTGGACTGTCCAAGGCTAGATTTATGCAACCTGTTAGGGCTGAAAGTACTGCCAGGCACTGTAGCCTTCTGTATTAGCTGTAGCTAATACACAGAAGAAAATGATGCCTACTTCAGCCTGGAGAAATCCTGGAAACAGGAGGATATCCAAATGGTAGATATAATGGTTTGTAGTCTAAGCAAATTCAAATCAAATGTACTTAAGGATAAAACCAAAAGCTGAAAATTCACAGTGCTCAGAGATCTCATTTACCAGGGAGTTCAGACATCAATTAAAAAAAGGTCAAGATAAAAACCTCTTCTGGCTGGGTTTTGCTGTGGAGGTGCCAGCTGACCATTTAAGCAAGGAAGGACACAGAAAGCTCACACTGTTAGGTGCTCTCTAATGGAGAGGGACAGCAGCACCCTTGCTGTCAAAAGGGAAGGATGAAGACTGGATGCTGCATGAGGTAAAGTAACACAAAACATCTCAATCAGAAATGTCCATTTTAGTTTGCAAAAAGCTTTCTCCTGTGAAATGCTGTCTCATAATATGCTCTCTTGTTTAGGGCATTGGGTTATTGTCATGCAAGAGAACAGACAAGTAAGAATATACACTGTGTTAACCACATTGTCTATGATTTTGGATGTTTTTTTTTAATAAATAGCCTCCAGCTACCACAGTGAGCTCCTGTTTGCAGTTGTTGAGGCTTTTTTCTCCCTTTTTAGATCTAAAAATCTCCTTTAATTAGGCATAGAAATCTTTCTTTCCTTTTACAATATGGAAATGTACTGAATTCCCCTCCAGTAAATTATAAACCCTAGTCACAGCTGAGAGCTGAGAAGCATTTAATACTCTGTCCTGCAGGGTACTGTACATTCATCTCAATATTGTCCCACAGACAAAAACTACTGAAATCTGTATGTTTGCATCAGGTGATGCCAGCAAGAGCTGTAGGGCATCATTCAGGTGCAAGTCACCAGTCCAGGAAGGAATGTAAGCATGGAGCAGCAATACAAACCTCTTCACACTCCACATGTTCCAGCAAGATATTGATTGTTTAGGTTGGACAAGACCTCTAGCATTGTTGAAGCCAAAATCCTCAGTTTTTCCATGCTAAAATAGAACCCCACAGCTCAGGGATTCAGATGTCTGCAAATCCATCATTGAAGATGTGACTGCTGGATGCAGACACCGGAAGGAAGCCCCTTCTACAGCTCACAGAGAGTCAGAAGGTACCTAAATGAGATAAAAACAATGAAGTCACCATGAATATTGTGATTTCTGTGATACCCTAGTTGCATAATTAAGTACAGATGCCTGTGGAATCTTTCTATTTAAGGACTGCTTTTAACTGTGTACAAAAATATCAGCGCTAGGTTAAAAAAATAACAGGACAAACTTCACATCTTTGTACTTCTTTTGAAAACCACATGTTTGTAGTTAAGAAAAAAAACACATAGAAAAAATGAGGTTTTGAATACAAGATATTTAAACAGCCTAGATTAGTGATAGTATTTGATAATAATGAAAAATTGATGATGTTTAGTATATAAGCAATAAAAAATATTTACCAGTGAAAGAAATTATTTCCATATATTACACAGATGCTTATAAATAAAGAAAACAACTAAAACATTAGTCAAAAATATTTTAAAGAAGTATTTTTAAAAATTCCCTGCATGGTACTAGGAATTCTCCTAGGAAATAGAGATGGAGATGTGGCAAATGGCTGCTAAGAATAAGATGTCCCTTAACTCTGATGACATTGACCATTGCTGTGGAAGTCCCCAGCTAGAGCAAGAAATTTGCATCAAATTATTTTTCTATTTGTAGTTAGCCTTAAGCTGTTTAAAATACTCTAATATATCATAATTTAATTATTTGAAGACCCATTACTACAAATAATCTTCCATGATGGGATTATTGATGAGCCCTTCATCTTGAGTATATAAAGCAAAAGTCAAGCATTACCATTTAACTTGGATTTTTTTGCATTGAATTTTTTACTTAAAAGCATAATCATTAAAATTTGTGTCTTCTGATTAAAGACATCTGTATAAATTCATAATGTGATTTTGAAAAATATTCTTCATGTACATAAATCTAATGCTCCTTACAGATATTTTTATACACTAAAATATTCATAGAAACCAAACAAAAGAATGGTCTGAACCAAATGTTGAGCTTTTTTCTTTATTACTCTTTTATTCCAGTGACTGCAAGTGAAGCCTTCTGAGGTATTATATTTATACTTTGCTAGCAAAAGCCAATGCCCCATCATGAGAGGACAGCAGTTCTGCCAGGATAGTGCAGTATATTCTCTAAAGCCCATCCTCCCAGGTTATGGGTGGAGCCAAATTCTTTCACCTGGGACATTCTGTGAAGTTTTGCTGTGATCACTATAGGTAATAACTACACAAGAAAGGGTCAAACCCCTGTTAAAAAGGTGGAACAGAGTTTGTTTCTAATTAGAGCTCAACCCAGGCTGCATGTGATCCCTTCAGGCACCTTGCAGAGGACTAATGTTCTGAGTACTAGCAAGAGATAATTGTACCTTTAAACATTCTCACTATGCAAACAAGATCTAATTGTCTTTTTTCTCTACAAAATGTGAATCTGTAAATACCCTTTTAAAATGTCCAGACTACTACCATATCTAGGCAAAAAAGTTACAGACCTAAATATTGTCCCCTACATTACATGAAACTTAGTTGACTTTTCCCTGAAATTGTCCTTATCACCAACCACACCAGAGCGGAACCTCCTGAGCATTCTCCTTTACATCATGTGCAAAGAGACCATCAGCATCCCATCACTGTGGATGTAGATATGTGGATAAAAAGACTATAATCCTCCATAATGAAAATTGCATTTGATTTTTCCCATGAATCTAGGAGAATCTTTGTGCCAGTGCTGTAAATGAAAGCTATCCCAGTGAAAGCCTGACAGTCCCACCATGAATTATATCTCATTCTTATCCCAGTCAGAAGAATTAACCTAGAAATATCTCAGATCCTTATTAAGACAAGAAAACATTGCAAATATATCTAAGCAGAACCAGCCTCCCAGGCTGTTGTCATTGTGCTCATCAGGCAGATGCTCTTGTTGCACAGAATTTGGGGAAGGTGGGTTGCATCATTTTTTGGGCCAGTAAAGGAATTCTCTGAACCTTTGTTCTTATACCTCCTCCCCCCTTAGAGGTTTTGCATACCTGCTGCAACTCATTTTACCCTGTGTCTCACTAAATTGGTACTCAGTAGCCACAGATGTAAGGATATGCTTTCATGTCAATCAGGATGTCAGGTAAGCACCCACAGGCAAATAGTGCTCTAGGAAATCAGCAATGGTTCAAGATGATGCTGTGAGACAAATGAAAATCTAGACAGTTTAAAAGAAAAAAATCTGCCCTCTACACCTTAGATTTTAGGTGATATTTCTTTCTTGCTCACTGCTAAGCTCATCTGTTTATATATGCAATCTTTTTTTAAGTCCCCTGTTTAAGAGATCTTCTGCAATCATTTCCATGGCAACTAATTTTCATGTCACAAATAGAAAGCAATGCAGGTTCAAGAGGTGAAAATCAGAGGCATATTGAGATAAACTTTTAAAAAGCTAGAATCATGCACCAGCAAAATCAGGTAAAAAACCCCAAATTATGTCAGTTTAAATCAACCACTTGCTATACTATTGATTAAGTTTGTTGTGACATAGGACTGCTTTTTGCCAGCTAAACTGTGCAATCCATGGTGTGACTCCAGTGTAAGATGTAAACTTGGTAATGCCTGAATGTGAGACATTTGGGCACAGACATGGTAGCCAGGAGGGCAACTTTCCTGCAGGGATTCTCAAGTGGATGGGGCCCCACGGAGCCTCAGGCTCTGCTCTGTCCTGCTGGGGCCACTGGGCATAGTGGTGACAGTGCTTCTCACAGCACCTTAGCAAACTTCACTCTTTTCTCTGAGCTCAAAAAGAAATTCCAGGTGTAACAACTACTCCATTGCTGAACCCTGGATGCCCAGAAGTATAACAACACTGCAGTAACACCAGCTTAATTTCTAAGGAAAAATTATTTTCATTATGGTTTACTTTTGAGCAGACTCGGTACAGGGAATGGCTCTCACTCTGCAGATTTAGTTTTTCAGAGAAATTCTCTCCCAAAAAACCAACAGTGCTGAGTAACCTACCCAAAAATCCCTGGAGGCAGTCAAAACTTCACTAGGCAAAGGCCCTGAGCACCAGAAACTGGACACATGCTGAGCAGGAGACTGGATTGCAGCTCTCTGGCTTCCCTTCTAGGAGTGAAGTTTTTGCAATTCTATGTATTTCACTCTGTTGGTGTCTCATTGAGCATAAATCCAATTTGCACACTGAGATGCAGGACCAAAACAAAAGAAACAGAGCTGAAACTCATTCCCACAGTGCTACATCAGTGCAGCAATTATAAAAATGTTTTAGAAATGATGACATGCTTCTGTTATGTGATTTATGTTGGTATTTCCCTACCTTAAGTGAATCACATTATCTCACTTTGGGTCTATATTGGACCAAGGCAACTTTACTATATTTTAGGCATTTGCTTCACCTTTTTTTTTTTTACTTAGAGACAAGGCCAGAAAGTTGCATGTGATCACATCTCCAGGGCAATACCATGTTTCTAGAAAATCCATCATATTCAGATATTTGTGTCCTCTGTTATATAAGGAGAATAAATTCAGATATTTGTGTCCTCTGTTATATAAGGAGAATAAATTTACAGAAACACATCATCAGGAAACTTTAAACTGCTAACTAAAACAAACTGACATGTTCCTGACCTTAGGAACTGCTGATGTAGCAAGCAGGAATATGTTTGACAGAAGAACCATCAGAAATAACAATCATAAAGAATTTGAATGGTCTGAAGGAATGATTTCTTTGCACTCCTTTCATGTGCAGTAGGCAGTTCAAATGACTTCCTGATGACTTAATATGCTTAAGTCACACCTACTGCTTTAAGCTGACATATTAAATTATCAATTGAATGCTCTTCTTGCATACAGACTAATTAGGCACTTATGGGCCTCTTACCACAAGATTATTATTTTAAATCACAGAATCAGCTGGGAAAAAACTGAAAGACAGATAAGAAATTATGACTGACCAGAATCTATGTGAGAGGGAACTAAATCCTGAATTAGTCACATAAACCTAATTCCTAAGATTCAACACTTCCTAAATTTATTATGAGATCAGTATTCACTTACCAGAAACTAGAAGAGTAAAATCTTAGAAAAATATTAGAGATGCAGGGGAAAGCAAGTTGTAAAACACAAGCTACTGCAAGAGTCTTTCTTCTCATTCCTGATTGCCAACAGAAAGCAGAGAAAGATTGTCATGTGGAAGCAAAGAAGCAAAATTCCAAGCCCACAAAACCCCCAAAAACTCAACAAACTCAGATAAGGCAATCTCCTGCAAGTATAAATGTCAGAAGCCAGCATAATGATCCACATCAGAATCCAGTATTTAAATTCTGGAGAAGTCAAGGTAGATTTCATAGTAAGAGTTGTGGTTGGCCATTAAGTCACAGAAACTGTGAGACTGCAATGTGCCCCAGGGCAGAAACATTTCTCAACTGCCACTACCTTGTACTTCCTCCACAACCCATCCCACAAGCAAGCTGCTAATCTGAAATGACATTAAGACACAACATTAGTCTAAACACATCACCTAAGTGAATCCCTTTGCATCCAAGTTTAGCACCTCTGAAATGCACAAAGCCAAATCTAATAAAAGGCTGGTGAGAGGTTTTGGCAACTCAAGTTTGAAAAATGCATAGAGGAGGAGATTTAATTCTCATTTTATCTCAAATGAAGGAGCCTAATTTTATTGTGGCACACAGAAGAGGATGAAACAAAGCAGTGTAAATTTATAGACACATCAAATCTATTTAAAGCAAAACTACACGCAAACTTGGGGGTAAGGTGGAAGTGGCACTATAGGAAATGAAGTCACTGCCCACCTTTAGATATGGTACCAATTAAAGTCTAGAAAGAAAAGAAAAAAAAATCTAGCAGCAAACTGATTCACTCAGTACTGACAAACTGCATGAGAAGTCTTTAATCTCCAAATAGCTGCGACCAAAACTCGTTAGGAGATGACAATCCTTAGTAAAGAACAGAAAAATCTTAGTCTTGATTTTGTTAGAGAAAGCATCAGATCACAGAGAGGATCAAAGCAGCATCTTAAAAATGGCTCACTCCCAAAGTCTGAGAAGAAATAAATTGGAAAAGCATTTAGAAGAACTACTTTTTGAATTTATTTTGATATCAGGATCATTGAACCCAAGCATTTCCTTTAAAGTAATTAAAAGCAAAATTAATAGCACATTTTTAAATGCGCTTAAACTTGAGTTGCTGAAATATTGTTGATTATTTCTGAATCATCTTCAGGAAAACAAATGGCTAAAATCTGCTGCAAGTGATAAAAGTGAGAAAGAGGTAAAAATGAGAAAGAAAAGAGGTTACTTTTCAGATCTGGCATTTCTAAAAATCTAGTTGTTGAATTACTTGTTTTTCAAATAAATTGGGTAGGATTTGGGTTTTTTTTGTTGCATTTTGTCTTTGTTTGTTTGGGGTTTGTATGTTTTGGGCCAGTTCTTTGTTTTTGTTTTTTGTCTTTATTTTCATTGAGGAAAAGTCAGAGAAGGCAGAAAATCTGTTTGCCTTCAAGTACCAGACCTGGTAATGGGCAATTATTTGGTATCTTCTGCAAAGGCCTATGCTGTTAAACCACTGTGGTTTTATGGTGGAGAAAAATCAGAGCAGAGTCTGCTTTACTGATGATTGTCTTGCCATCATTGGAAACCTCATCCTGGACTATATTATTTAACTCAATAATTGAAAGAGTATGAATTCAAACCTGTCTGTTATGGAAAACAACCAGTACAATTTAATTCCAATAATTACACAAATGTTGATTCAGCACTGAGTTTCAGGAGGCCAAAAATTTTTGTTATTGAAATAGATTTTTTCAACACCTTTAATGTGAGCTTTTGCTACAGATTCCATCTCAGGAAAAGTTCAAAGCCCTGTTTTGACTGCTTGACTGACTATATTGTGATTCATTGGCTCCACACACTCCAGAAGATGTCAAAAGCTGATGCTAAATGTAAAATTCTGGCCACAATCTTGTTTTACTTTTCTCTTGATGCATCCTTCTTTGCTCAGCAAGAAAAGGTTCAAGTGTCTTCCTGTGACAGGAGTGAGGGAATGGTTATGGAAAAGTCAGCATAAAAGGATGGATAAAAAATGTTTCCAATAGTGTCCTGGAAGCAATAATAATTAATTTGGCTACTTGTACCTTGGCATCTTCTGTTCAACATATGCCAGCTTGAAGAAATGCTTGCCAAGCCTATATTCCATTCCACTGTTCAAAAAAAAAGTTTAATATGCAGCAAGTCTTCTCCCATAAGAAAAGTGTCATGAATACCTAAAAAATTATGTCAATTTTTAAAAAAATATCAAAATCAAATCCATTGATTTAAAAAACAGTTTGTGTGTTACAACATCTAAATGTCATTTAGATTATTTCTTGCTAGCTGACAAAAAAGAAAAATGAGAATGGTTTAAAAAGCCGCATTCAATTATTATTTCCTTAACCACAAAACTCAAAATACCACTTTTTTTATGAGTCACCCGAGTCCAGAGAAGATTCAAATATTGCTTTGTGGGTTTGGGGTTTTTTAAGCTATATTAAATCTTCTAATTATTTTCAATTTGAGACAAAGTGATTCTTATAAGTCTGTCTCCCAGTAACAGATACAGTCCCTGCCCTGCCAGCTCATGACATGGCATAACTGGGAAAAAATTTGATTGAAAAAATTACCAAAGAAGAATGACCAAATGACCAAAGAAATATTCTATATCCCCTCTGCAGGGCATGTGTTCATGCCCTAGCTAAGTCCCTCCCTGTCAAACTGGATTGTGCTGGTATCTTTCCAGCTCACAGTACTTTCTATAGGGTTCAATTCCAATTCAGGGTACCTGCTCTGAGCAATTCTCCTTGCTTTTGAGACCAAAGAAACAATGCTGGCCTTATATTTACAGCCATTTCTCATTTTAATTAGTACATTTTAATATAAAACCTCTGTGGCAATCTTATTTCTCCATATTTTGTTCTTCAGTTCACAGTATATGTTCTGTGCACTGAACTTGAGCACTACAGGTGGGAAAATAAGACACACTGAGCTATTCAGAGTGCAGACAGACATGCAGACCTCATTATTGCTGCACTTAATCCTCTATTTTTGTTCTAATGACTGTGACATTTAACAGGACATGGGAAACAATTTGGTTAGTGCACAGCCTCTAACTGCACGTCGATATTCTGCTGGTTGGAAGACCTTGGTTTAACTTTGTTCACCTTCTTTGGGTCATTATAACCCACACACTGAACCAAATGCACAAAAGCCCCAGAGTCATAACCATGCTCTGCTTTTTCTTGTTGTTGTGCCCATGACCCCAACAGCAGGGAGAATAACCTTTGCCACAAACATCTATTATGTGTATTCTGCGTGCTTAAAATAGCATCCTGACCAGTCAATAAATCATACTTGACACAGAGGAGAAAAAAAAAGTAGAGGGAATTTACAGAAACATCCCACATTCCTCTTTAGAGGTAGACAATGAGCAGAATGCAGTTTGATACTTCCATACAGGGCAATTAATAGTAAAACCAGATTGGCTGAGCCAAGCAAAAGGTCAAGTGTCCTTGGAAAAAAGGTGGTGGTGAAAGAGGATAAGAAACAAAAAGGAAGCCAGGTGGAAGACCTCAAAATGCCACTGTAAAGCAGAGTGCAAGGAGGAGAAGTATAACCCTGATGGTCCCACAATGCCACCTAGCACACCATGTAAGGGGTAATCCTAGCACTGCATCCTGACACCTACCGTGGTAAATTTCAGCACAGCAAAAATATGTTTGCTTACAGATGTAACCTGCAAGGGGAATAAAAACAATTGAAAAACACCACAGTGGCCTTGAGCTGCTGTAGTCTCATACAGTAGATTAGCACAGCAATGCAATCTCACACCCTGTCCTTTGATGAGACTGTCATATGCTCCCTTGTGAATGAAGGAGAGAAACAACTGAGATCTTAAAATAGACAAAGTCCTCAAATGAAGGCCTTAATTGCATCTCAGAATAAATTTTATGTCAGGAGTCAGTGGACAGACTAATGAACCTTATGAGACCTTAATATGGTCTGTCTAGAAAGGTATTTTTGTGAGAGAATCATTTGTGGGCAGTTTCTTTGAAAAGGCTGTCACTATCCCAGACAGGCAGGTTTATCAACCTCATGGCTTGGTACCCACCTACCTGCTGCCCTGGAGTCTTGAGAGATTTCACAGCTTGGATGGGCACTGATACTGGCACTGGAAGAAAGGTGGCACCCCCTAGGAGGTTACAAGATGGCACTCTCCTGATATGAGATGGAAAAATAGAAATAGAAAAGCCCTATGCTATTAGGCTATAAGACAAGGAAAGATCACCAGAAAAACAGTGGGACAAGCTACAACAGGCCAAAGGAGAATAAACTGTCTTCCTAGAAGGTATTAAAGCAAGGCTTTTCAGAAAACTGAGGCATGCTGTGTGAATGATGATTTCTCAATTGGAAGGAAAAAGGGGCAAAACCAAAACTCTTGTGGACAAACAGCTACAAACAAAACTGTATTTGTACACCATGTATGATACTGATTCCATTCTTAAAGGAAACTGAGTTTATAAGAAAACTAAGCTATCTTCCACTCCAAATGGGATGAAGATCCAATAAACAGATATGCACATGGCATTTATAGTTCCACATATACTTGCAGAACAGCAAGACAAAAAAAAAAAAATCAGGTAAAACAGCAGTTACACTATATATGAATAAGTAAAAAAATAAATTCAGATTCAAGAACATGAATCACTGTCAACCCAGACAGGAAAAAAATACCCTGAAATATGAAAAATACATATGCAATTTTAGATACTTCCATATATTTCTTTTTCTGTTTTTATGTTTCATTTATTTATATACCTTTTAGCATACTGGCTGCTCTACCATGTAGTCATTTATATCTGGGTATCTGCTCCCATATTCAGTTAACTACCAGCTGTAGTTAAGATACTTTATCTTCCTTTAATGTAAAACAAATGCCTTTGATCTAAATAAAATTTTTACTACATATAACTTGTCTGCAGAATATAAACATTAAACAAATCTTAATCATTGAAGACAAGCAAGAAGGGATTTTTCTAGTAATATCTTCTGCCATGGCCTTCTGTTAGTTCTTTTTATGCTGTGAGCCCAAATATTATCCCAATAACTACTTTCTTATGGAAGAACCTTGACTATTGCTGTAGAAGACATCAAATCTTTTTCAGACTTTTTAAGTCAATATCTAGATCCTGCACAGGGGAAATCAGGCTTGATTTGTTTCTATGCATTCTTTAGCATGTAGTCAGTGTGGACACCTGCTTTTTTTGGGTTTTGATTGGTTGTTTTTCATTTTTTCAGGGTTTTTGGGCTCATTTTAGGGTGTTTTGGGTTGGATTTGTTGTTGTTGGGGTGTTTGTATCTTGAGGGTTTTTTCTGTTCAGGTTTTTTGCTTATATCAAGATATATCAGTGAGCCTGCTGCCACACAATTCAATATAAAGCAATTTAGGCTGGAATTAGATTTCCAGCACAGTAATTTGTGCTAAGGTGAGGCTTCTTTCCTGACAAACAGGGATGTCTGCAGAGGCACAGCATTTGCCATCAACTGGGCAGCTCCACATTGCCCTTGGTGCATCTGGGAGAGGAGCAGCTCTTTTGCCCAGCAAGCAAATGAGAAGAGTTTCATGCTGTTCTGCTGTACTTGATGTTTGGGCTAGGTAGCCAGACTCCTGCACCTTGTCAGAAATGAAAGGAAGATCCAATAAGACCTTGGATGTGAATCATGAATCTCTCCCTTAGCTTATTCGAGTGACATGAGTTCTTGCTTGGCATCTGATGCCATCTTGCTGCTGTCAGCAGGTTTTTGAGTGGTGAAGGAGCAATCTGGTTCATTACCTGTATGGACACTGGCAATTAGTCATAAAGTGAGCTAATGTATCCACCCAAGTCCAGCTTCCATAATGGAAGCATAACTGAGAGGATTTACAAGCTACAGAAGACACACTTTTAGGCACTCTACTGAACCTTATCTAGGCTGCTGCAGTAATATTTTTATGCCAAGCCCTTTATTACAGACTGTTTCAATGTCCTTAAATTAAAGAGGCATCTTCCTGCTTCTTATTGGTATAACTCAGCCAGACAAGTGGCTGAGATTTCAGTACAATCCCAGCAATAAGCACTGGCCACGCAGAACAGCAAACCCTACAGAGGCAGCATTTATCTCCTGTCCATCTCCTCCTGCACTGGTGCAGGACAGATCCCTGGCATTTCTTTGATTTTTGTTCAAGAATGTTTGCTGCTTTAGAGGTGAAATTCCACAATACATGCTCCAAGAGCAACAGTCACAAGCAATTTTGACAGAACACATTATTAGTTGCAAAATCCTAATTGAAAGAATACCTGCCCTATTCTCTAATTTTCCAGATGTGTAAAACTTGCTATGTGTTTCCTCTTCACCATTCAAATTCCCTAAAAAAGCTATTCCCAGTAGAAGTTCCTAGTAAAAAGTTATTTTACGTATATGCTTTAAAAAACAGGGAATGTGACACACATGTTCCCTGTGGGGCTGCATCCACCAGGTGTTCCCAAGGCCACTGGAAGGAGAGAGGCAGCAGCCCAGCCATTTTAACCCACATTTCTTCCTTGCCCCACAGCATCCAGGTGGTGGGAACAGTTTGCAACACTAACTACTGCTTCCCACATGTCAAAAGAGCTCTCTTTCCTCCTGAGGTCCTAGACAAGATGACCATACCCAACATTTCACAAAATAATTGAAATATAAGGATAAGGAGACATCTCAAGGACTCCTGACACAGGATCAGACAAAAAATGAAACCATTCCTTAGCTGCAGGTACAAATAAGCCTTTTCACAGAAGAGACAAGCAACACAGAGATTATTTATCAACTAGATAGGTAGGGAACAAGGAGAACTAGGGGAGAAAAGGACATGTGATGTCAAGTAGTATTGCCATGCTGAAGTTCCTCCTCCTTTCTGATTTTTCTGTCTATTTTTAAATATATATTTTTATTAGGTACAAAGGTCATGGTACAACTCACATAAAACTTGTAGAATTTGCAAACAAGGACACAGTGCCTGCTGCTTCACATAAATTGAAGGTTAATTGGGACTGAGGTGAAGCAACGCAACAGTGCTAATAAAAAGGTTTGAGGTTTTTTCTACATTTTATTCTTAAGTGCACATGGAAAAAGACTCACAGAAGCACCAAAATTATGGTTATGGTTCTGCAAGTTTGAATGTTTTTATACAGAATGCCATGATAACCTGTATTTTCTTAAAATAGTGAGCTTAGGAGTGCTGAAACTTTGGAAAGGCATATCACATTTTGCTGGAAAATAGGAAAAAAAGAACCAGAGGAAAAAAAGGGAGTGTGACCAGAGTCTAGCCATAAAGAGAAAATGGCACTTTTTAAAAACACTCTCATTAGTTCTGAAAACTTTCTTTCTGCAATAAATAAATATAATAAATAAATAATTTGTATGTTTCTCTAGTAAAGAAATCCAAATATTTTAAGTTTCTAACTGATGTTAGTGGAGTTGCACAATCATAGAAGGCCCATTCTCCATCTCAGTAGATTTCATGCTGACAGAATTGCCTCTGATCCTGACTGTGCCCATGAAACAGGCAGTGTGTTATTTACTTTTGTCATCTTATTTAGATAAAGGGATGACAGTTGCTGGCTAAGAGGATTTATCACCAGATTCTGAAAAATCTGCCTTTTAATGACATTTTTCAACAAGTCTCACTTATACTGTATTTTTCCCCCTCTGTCCTTGAGCCTGATGCAGTTAATGTTCTGTTCCTCAGTGCTGTAGCTATGTTACTGAATTAACTATGTAAGTGAAAGCACCTGTTGGACAGTCACCCTACATCAGTGTAACACACGGAATTGTGGAAAAAACAGTGCAATATTGGGGATGCAACTGACTGCTGAAACAATGGCAGCTGGCCAAGATGAAAACCACCACATAAATAGCTTCACAATTTCAGCACCAAGCAGTATTTGGTCATTTAGCCCCACTACTTGCTGTTACTTACGTTGTATTAGCAGCTGAGCTCTTGGGAAGGGCCTGCTGAGTGACTTCCAAGGTGGAACTGGAAAGCAAAAACAACAAAAAGGGGACAGCAACAATCACTATTGACTTCTCCCTCCCACCCAAATGATTTCACCAGGATCAATACCTTGATAATAGGGGCTGCTTTAACAAAAAAGTATACAATCAGAAGACTAAGAAACAATCATGTGTAATGGTCTGCATTCCTGATTCTGAAAGAAAAATAGTTGGCTATAATTCAGTAATCAAACGAACAAAGGCATATGCCATAAATAAAGAGAGAAAACACAGCCTTTGAAGAAAAGTGGTGTTTTGTACATATATTTCCCTCTCAGTTCACTCTTTCCTTCTCATCTCCCCTCGACAAATGTTTGATACATATGGCAAAATATGTGTTTCACTAAGACAACCCTTTTCTGCTGGCTTTTCCACCAGTTCCATCTATGAGTTCAGATTTTCAGTAATACTGAGGAGGACCCAGGGGAAAATCTTATCCTTTATATTAATTAATCAGGTCAAAGTACTAATACAATTTTTCCAAGGTGCTTCATGGAGACTGCTGGTGAGGAATTCACTTTTGCCATTAGACTGGTATTAACAGTGCTGAACCAGTCACACCTTCATATTTCTGATTTCCTGCTGTTGCAGAAGCCATCCTCAAGACTAAATCTGTAATTTGTGTACTGTTGAGAAAGCAACAATGCAATGCAGTTTTACAGTTAATGTGCTTCCCCAGCAATCCAGATTGGAATTCAGTGATTCTACACTCCTGCCACCTTTGCTACCTTGACTCAGTCTAGCGTAATAACAACATATGCATTTAAAGTGTTATCTGTCAACTCGCATCTCTCAGAAGCAGAAGAACTTCTTGGTTTGTTGCAGCCTCACCTCAAATCAAGGATACAATGTCCTTCTAGGGGACAGAGTGTAGTCATTATATAACTTCAGCTTGAAGGCTTTCTCATCCTAATCCTTTCACTGCAAAACAGGGTAAATGAAAACTCAAGAGCTGAGCTATAAATGTTTGCAAGGTCCTCTAACACATGGAAGCAGCTAAGACTGTTTCAGATCACAAGCACGATGTCAGTGACTGAAGGAAACTCCTAGTGCAGAAATGCTGAAGGTTTGCAGCTTACCGTGGCAGCACTGCGCAAGTTTAGCAAGACAGGGAAAAAGTCCTCATTCTGGAGGCCTTACAATCTAAAATGCAAATGGTGAAATTACTAGCCATAGGACACACAGGCAGCCAGTGCTGAAATGCAGATTAAAATTCAGCGCTCTCAGTGCCCAGTTTAATCTATCTCTTTGTCAGAAAGACACATGAGACCGCTCCACTCAAATCTGTGCAATGGGATTGATTCAACACAGAAGCCTTTGCTTTGAGGATAATTGCAGAATTGCTTTGTTTTGTCTTCCTATGTAAATCTGCCATATGGGCCTCAAGCTAGTGTAATGAGAGAAAAAAGTTGAGGAGTTTGATAATTCTTGGTTTTAGAAAGAGATTAAGGTCTGGCAGCTGGCACGTATGAAGCAGAGAAATTCAATCTAACATGCCCAGCTGCACTGTGGAAGTAGGATGAGCCAAAATAGACTCTCTGCAGACAGGGGAAGCTTGCTCAAGAATTGCCAAAAGTGCTCAGGTACAGAATGTCACATAAAATTAAGAAAAGGGAGCAGCAAAATCAAAGAGCCTTTCAAAAAGGTGGAAGCTGGTTGAGACATGACAAGCACAATAATGGCTCCTGTAACAAAAATGTGGGTACATAAAAGAAGATTATCTTAGTAAGGAAATTCTCTCTTTGAATGACTGTGGATAGTCACAAGGAATTCATTAGATAGTGAAAGAGAAAACACTCCATAGCTTTGCTGTCTAAGCAATCTTCACAACTGCACACACTGTACAGTGCTCACAGTGTAACTCTTTTTGAGGAGTGATATCTAAGAAACTCAGCCAGGTAGAGCTCCACAAAGGAAGCAATACCTTTTGATCCTCAAAAATACTACATTTTACAAGAGAAGACACAACAAACCAGCTAAAGGCCTAATTCAAAAAATTCATAAAATCAAGATGGGGAGACATAAAAGACTTGGGATGATAACAATGTTGAAATTATATTTTTACATAATGAAAAAATATATATTTATATATACTTTCTATCTTATGTAAATATGAATGTTTACATATACAGAGGCATACGTGCACATAGTAAACTAAACTTAGTTTTACTTGATTCTAGTTCCACATGGCTGTAATGGCCATGGTGCCTGTGCAGCCAACTCTGCATTACAATACAGTGAAAACAGTAAAATTATATTCTCATACTGTAACTATTATGCCAAGTTCTGAACTCAAATTAAGCCAAAGAACACAACTGGAGATCAAACACGAAGTGTCTCAAACAATGGCATCTTGATCAATTACCAAGGCATTCAGTAATAGAAAACAAGAGTTCTTGACTCATTGCCCACCCAATTGTTAATTTACAATTAAAAAGTGTTTTGCCACATGTAGAACATGGTGCAGAACAAGAATCAATTTTCATATAAAATAAGGTAATTAGCTTCGTGGCAAAACCTTTCTCTCAATATATTACAAATCTGTTTGGGTTGTTTTTCTTTTTTAATTTTGCTTCTTCATTTCTTAACTGCTAACTGAGATTCTGTGTTCTAGTCTATATTTTTATTTTTGGGAGTAAGACACCCTTCAATGTCATACATTGTTTGGGCAGTAGGTACTATGCTTTCAGAGTTCTAGACAGACAAAATGAAAACCACAACCAGACCTCAAGCCTTTTGGTTGGTTGTGAGAGTTGTGAGTGCTGCATTAAACAAAGCTACTTAAAATTAATTTCAATTCCTAATCAAATTATTGTTGCAACAGAAAGCAATGAAGTACAAAGGTTGCTATGACAATATTTATGCTCATTCTCAGGGAAGATCCATCTTTAAAACTCACAAATTAATTTTGCCACATAAAAACGCTTTGATGTAAACCTATAACTTTTGCTTAATGAAAAAGAGGCTAATCCTTCAACTGGTATGAAGCCTCTACATTAATAGTGTAAGGTTCCTAATAAGTTTTATTTACATTTATTTATTGGCATCACTGATGTGATGCAATGGCACACATTCCACCTGAAAATATCACCACAACTGTTTAAGTATTGGTGTCTCCCTATAGATTATGCCCTTTTAGTAGAATCTGTTTTCCCTATAAAGTCAGTTCCCAGGTTCAGTCTTAAGGGTTTTCACAGCAAACACTTCCATAACTTGAAAGAGAATAGTGTGGATAAAGATATATGCATATTAATGTGCTAATATTCAAACACACAGATATCTACAAAGGCAGAGCACATACATACACACTATTGGCAAAAGGAACTGGGAAGATGTAGAAAAGACTGCTTTCCACTGATTTTTTTTTTCAATTTGAGTGTTGCCTTCAAAAAGGCACTACAATATTCATTGATGTGTTTGAACTAATTGTTCCTGACAGAATTTGATCCTTCTCTTTTTCTCATATAAGTAATTCCTGGAACATTATTTCCACTCATGTACTTTGCTGACTTTCTCACTTTGAAGAGTTATTAACAACAGCTATTCACCTATAATCCAAATCACTGTTTGCCCAGGTGAAAAACTGATTTGTAGACTATAGAAATTTTAGGAAAGAATGCATTCTGGCCTCAAGGAACCATGAAGACATATGAAAAATCCATTGCATAGGCTGGAAAAAATCAGTCCCTGGCTGCATTGCAGATTCAGAGCCCAGGAACTCTGGTGCTTTTGCACAGCTAATAAAGCTAGGCAAAAAGTAATTCCTTCTTTTCTGGGTTGTCCTGAACAAAAAAAGCGATAGGTCATTCAAGGTTTCAGTAAATTCCTGATCTCTTAAAGGAACAGGCAATTTGGTTGAAATAAAGAAATTTTCCATCCTGCTGCTCCTTTATAAATGGTAAGGCTGACTATTTTTCCCCTTTTAACACAGGGCTAGAGAGTAAACCTTGCCCTGAAATGAACACAGGCTATTCAACACATCTCATACATATGAAGGTGGGTGCAAAAAGCAAAGCCTTTTAAACAAAGCTGTAAAATTAAACGTCTCAACTTTACAGACAACTCGACAAATGGACAAAAAGAGCTTTGAAAACTTTCTCTGATGAAATTTTCAGTAATTGCTGTCTCTGCTGCTCTTTGTGGATGAGTTTCATTCTGTTCTAGAGTAATCCATTAAAGTTAGAGGAGGGAAGTACTGGTTCATTAAACAGCTAAGGAGGTGACAGCACTGAGTTGGAGCTTCCAAATCCCATTTGTGTGCCTGTTAAATTGAAAATTCTGTTGCCAAAGCAAAATAGCAATCGTTACAAAGGAGAACAACAAACAGGAAAATATTCTAAGACTTCGAACCACCTTTCAGAAATGCAAGTAACTCTCTTTTCTTCCTGAAAACTGTCCTGGGAAGGATCTCCACCTGGGGTTGATATTGTATTTCAATTGTTTTGCTTGTAAATACAACTCTGACAGAAGAGAAAAACAATAAGCACTGAAGACATTGAAATTTACAGATTGATTTGCTCTAATGGATCTCTTCAAGAGAAGGTAGAGAAGGGAAAAGCTATAGTTTGTAAACTTTTTTAAACTGATGCAAAGGAATTTCTCAAGTGAGTTTGCTCAATTAAGCCTCTGAGGACTAAGCTTCCTCATTGTATTGCTTTGTGGGAAGCATCCAGGTGCATGCAGAAAGAATGCAAGATCAGTGCTGATGGTACACCTGAAATGCAAGTATCTGATTATGTTCCAGTACTCCAACTCCATAGACATGCTATATTCTCTACTATTTCCTGGTTGGAATAGTATTAGTGAGAGGAATCACATTACTCAAAAAGTCTTTTCCCACAGAAAAGTTTATAAACTTCCATAGTATTTTTAAAAATCAGAAATAGCCATTTCTCTGCAGTGCTTTGCTCCTTCTACCCACCATCAGAAAACTCCATGGCAAGGGAATAGCTCGCTAAAATTTGGAATTCACTCAACCAGCTCTTTTCTGTTCTGTTCATTGTCGGACTACAGCAACAACAAAAGAGGAGTGTGACATTCCTTCCGTTTGCTCTATGGCAGCAGCCTGCTGGGCTCTCTTGTGCTATTCCCATTTGTGTGCCAGGCTGCAGCACATGAAGCAAACAACGTATTTCCCAAGGAATAAATGCTCAGTGCTGCCCTGGCAAACCGTGGGTTTCTCAAAGATAACGTAGCACATGCTGCATAACTTCTTTGTAGGCACAGATTACAACACAGAGTCAGCAAGTGGATTTTGGGACAGGACTATTTCATTTACCCTCATAGCACTTTGCTCAGTTCAGTCATGAAAGGAATTTTTAAAGTGCATGTAATATTACAGCAGTCTACTCCCCACAACTTTGACTGATGCTCTTTGTTGTGGTCTAAACCCTGTCAGCAGCTAAGCCCCACAGAGCTGCTCATTTATTTCCCCTGCAGGGATGGGGGAGGAATCGGAAGAGTAACGGAGAAAACTGTGGGTGGAGATAAAGACACTTTAATAGTGAAAGCAGAAACTGTGCACCCAAGCAAGGAAAAATAAGGAATTCATTCATTACTCTCCATGGGCAGGCAGGTGTTCAGCCACCCCTGGGAGAGCAGGGCTCCATCATGTGGGTACTTGGGAAGAACAACAGCACCACGCTAACATCAGCTTCCTTCCTTCCTTCCTTCCTCCCTTCCCTTCTCTTCCCTCCCCCCAGGTGTATATGCTCAGCATGACACCACATGTTATGGAATATCCCTTTGGTCAGCTGAGGTCAGCTGTGTCCCTCCCAACTCCTTGTGCACCCCCCCAGCCTCCTCACTGGTGAGCTGAAGAGCAGAAATGGCCTTGGCTCTGTGTAAGCTCTGCTCAGCAATAGCAAAAACATCTCTGTATTATCAACACCAAATCCCAAACTGAGCTCCATACCAGCTACTGTGAAGAAATTAACTCTATCCTAGCCAAACCCAGCACACACTTCCTTCTGCAAATGTTGACAAGATTATGCCTTTTTGTGTTTGCATAAAGCTTGCAAGAATCCAGTGACTTCATTCAGAGGAGTTGCCAAACACCTGTACTTCCTCTAGAAAAGAGTGGGAGCTGCAGAAAAGAAGTTTGTCTTCTGAAAAAAAAATTCTCCTCTGCACAATGCAAGAGCTGCTTCAGTAATGCCAATTGCCACTAAACCCCAATGATTTAGGTGCTTAGAAAATCTTTTCTATGCAGGTGGATCAGCAGGAGGCAAAGAAGCCCTCCTACCATTTTCCTTCTATCCCTTCTCCCCATTAGTTTCAGCTACTGACACATTCCAGCTTCCAGATCTACAAATAATACTCAAGCCCAACGTGTAAATGAAAAGGTTGTTTAGGTGCCTTTCCACAAAGATCAAATTAGAAATTCTCCATTAAAAAAATACAAAGCTTCTAATCCTCACCACTAACCTAAGGATAGTAGAAAAGCTTAGTTAAACACATGCAGTAATTTTCTTAATCAGCCAGCACTTCAGAAAGACAGATGCTTCTGTTTATGTTGGTCTATTATCAAGTCCTTTGGTGTCTGAATAATTCTTACGCCTATCCTGAAATTTCATTTACATAAATTTCTTCTGTATTATTCTGCCTTTTGTGGCAGATAGTACAAGTATTTTTATTTGGTTGGTTGGCTTTTCCTTATTGGACTTAAGAATCTCAGTATTTTGTGCATTTCCTGTATCTTATATCCAGCTGTAGTGATCAAAAATTAGGAATAATTACACCACATGTATGAAAATCAAAAGCTGTATAAGAACTAATTCTAGTCTTGAAACTTGTGCAGGAAACCCACTGCTGTATCTGGTTTTTATTTACCAAATGTCATCTGTTAAGAGTTTTCTAGAAAGGCTTATGCAAACAATGTAAATCACAGGCTGGCTGAGGCTGCCAGGGACCTCTGGAGGTCATCTGCTCCAGCACTCCACTCAAGCAGGGCCAACTAAAGCTGGCTGTGCAGGACCATGTCCAGAATGCTTCTGAGCATTGCCAAGCATGAAACCTCCACACCCTCTCTGGACAGCCCAGTGCTCAGTGCCAGTGCTCAGTCACCCTCACAGCAAAGCGTTTCCTGATGTTCAGACAAAAATCTCCTGTTTCAGTCTGCACCTGTGGCTTCTGGTCCTGTCACTGGGCACCCCAGAAAACCTCTCCCTTCTCTTTGCACCTTCCCTGCAGGTATTTATAGGCACTGAGATTTACCTGAGCCTTCTCCTGTCCAGGCTGAACGATCCCAGATGTGTCAGCCTTTCCTCACGGGACAGATGCTGCAGTCCCTAAATGACCTTTGTGGCCCTTGGTTGTGCTCTCTCCAGTATGTCCACAGCTCTTGTGCTGAGAAGTCCAGAACTGGACACAGCACTGTAGGTGAGGCATCACCAGTGCAGAGTAGAGAGGATGGAGCAACTCAGGGCTGTTACTTGTCTCAAATATCTAAGCTATATAATACCAGAACAGCTAGGGCAGAAATGTGAAAGCTCCAACTTTGAAATGATGCATCTGATTTCATCAATATTGCCTAACAACAGAATTCTTAAGAAAAAAAAAGAGTGAAACAAGACAGATCTTGTTTCATAATATGCAGATTTTGTAGGTAAGAGTCTTTCATATTTATATGTTTGTGTCATAATTAAAATAACTAATTACCCCAAATCTCTGTTATTGGTTGAAAGACAGACTAAGGACTCAGTTCTTATCCTTAAGTGCATTTCACACAAAGCATCATTGTGACAGTCTGAAACTAAACATGATTTTAGAAACTTTCATGGCAATAGCAATGATTTATTTTTTGGCTATGCTCTCTTGAGCACCAGGATGCTGAATGCCATCCTTTTCATCTTTTATGGAGAGGTTTTTCTACAACGTTCTAGTGAAAGTGTGAAAAAAATGCAAAAAATGTATTAAGAACCTAATCTTTTCTTCTGTTCTCCATATCCCATTCTTTTATTTCCCTTACTAAAAATACAACCCACAGTCACTCTTAAGTAAAGCAGTAAATCAGGAGAGCTTTGCAGAATTTAGTTGAGTCTAGATTTAGACAAATTACTCAAGCCTACTTCCAGATTGAACCACCATGATCCTCTCAGTATAATATCAGCTCATTGTGTATCTGTTTTAGCAAAAATCTCAGTTGGCATCCAGCATGCAAGCAATTTCCCCCCCTTCCACTGAGTGGCTATTTAAGAAACACAAATAACAATAGAACTCCAATCCATTTCTGTCTATTCTTTGAATCATGACTAAAGTGAAATAAATATGCAGTAGAGTGACTGGGCTGCACAAGCAAGATTACACAATGCAAGAGTGGTATCAATGTTCCTTGGTCAGAATTTCTCAAGTGCTCCAAAACAACAAATTTTAAAGAACAGGTTTCCAGTCTCCCTGAAATCAAGAACTGTCTTCAACTAATAGATTATCAAACCCCAAAATATGGGCTGTAGCTCATCAAATTACCTACTATCACTATTAATCTGGTAAGGAGCTTGCAAGTCTTGTTGCACTGACAGGCTACTGCCACAATTAACAGATAAAACAAGAACCACTTATTACAGCTATTATTCTCAGGACCAAGGGGGTATTTTGTGACCAAAAATTGACTGAATCAACCCCATTTTCCCTTTCATCTTTCAGAGAGCTCTGGATACAGTCATCACTAGCCTACTGCACAATCCTCATGATAAACAGTGGTATTCCCCCACATAACAAAGAAGCCTTGAAATATTTGAGCTTAAGAACTAATAAACTTGTTGAATTTATTAGTTGATTCTGTTATAGAAGCTAATACAAACTTATGTGTCTCTATCAAGAACCATTATAGTATCACAGCTCATAACACACGCTTCCATATTCAAAGTATGGAGTACATCCTAGAATCTTCTTGTTCAAAAGGTGCTGTAAACATGTAAGACATGGCTACATGGCTCACCAGCCTTCATATGCGACCAGTGCTTAATACTGCCTCTCTTTATCTCTACCCACAGTACAGAAAATAGAAAAGAAACAAATTCCTTCCAGCCTTCAGCCTTAAAAACTAATTCACATTAAAATATGACACTGACTTGCAGTAGAACAAGCCAGGTGAAACAAACTGCTCTAGCCAGGCTTTGACAGCTTCAATCCTCCATGTAGAAGGTGTAATCCAGGCTGCTGCCAGCTGCTTCCCTAAAAGGCTCTTCCTCATTCTGTGCATCAGTATTGCTACAGCAACAACTCATTCAGCAGAAGTCCACTGTGAAACATGCTGAAGACAGATAAGGATGTGGGAAATGTGCTTCTTGCCTGTGTTTGTACCATTCTGCTCCCTCCCACATTCCTGGTAGCACAGAGTAACTGCTCTAGTCTGAAACTCAGGCAGAGGCTGTGGAGTTGACTTTGGATCACCAGCAAAAATTCTGCCCCAGCTTGCAACAGCAGGAGATGGCACAGATCTACCCTGTCTGAGAGCACAGCACCATGCTAGGTAAAGGTCAGGACATGCAGGAGCCTGGACTTGCCAAAATAGGCAAGGCGTCTTCTCCTGATCAAAAGGAAGCTGTCACCCATCCCATAAGGGTCCTAAGAGACACATAAGCCTTCATTTTTATTGTAGTTTTTTAAATTGCATCACAGAGCCTTTTCTGCTCAGATCTTTCCTTTAAAGGAAGAAAACCAAGCAAGTCCCCACAAAAAAAAACAAAACAAAAAAGTCCCAAAAACCAAAACTAACCAACCAAACAAAACAAAAACCCCAAACAAAACAACAACAACAAAAGCAAAACAAAACAGAGAAAAAAAAAAAGGTAATCAAAACAAAAAACAAACCTCAAAAAACCCCAACAAAAACCAAAATACCCCGGACAACCGGAAAACCAAACCAACCAAAAAACACCCCACAAAAGTAGCTCCCAGCATATAAAATGTATACTGTATAAACTGCAGGGGTTAAATGCATTTTACAGCATAACAGAGATCAAAAGTTTGTGCAAGGAAGTCCAACAGAGCCTGCTTAGAGTTCATGTCAGTACTCAGAATTACTCAGAGAAAGCCCAGACACTGCATACTGACACCTTCCCATTTCCACAATAGTACTTTATATATCTTTACTCTCTTTAGAGATCTTTTCTCTCCCTACAGTCATCCTCTGACATGTCTGCAGCTGTCTTCTCCTAAACACACGTAAGCATGACATACATATGGAGTTGTTAGGGATGTGAGCAGCAGTGTGGGATGATCTCCTATCAGGGCTCATCACTGAGACATCCTGGGGGACATCCATGTCCCTGACTCCCTGCAGTGTGGGTCCCATGGCACAGCTCATCACTGCAGAATCCCTCTGTGCTTAATGAGGCTTTTTTTGGTGCTTCATCAAGGACTTGAGGATAGTTTAGTTACATACCCTAAAATCACCCATTTCTTTCCTCTCAGTATAGAAATTGCAAACTTCCCAGGACAGGCAGTATCTTCTTTGCACCATGCTAGGCACAAAAGGGCTTTTTGACATGCTGGTAGTAAATAATAGTGATGGAGAGTGCCAGCTACAGTAAAAAGGAAGCAGTAACAAGCCATGCTGACAAGCTGGATAAAAATACCACTAAATCAGGAGACCACTTCCTTGTGGCAATGAGTCAAAACTAACTGGGTGTTCCCTGCTGAACTTTTATGGAGATCAAACTGTGCTGAAACACACCATGTGAGTCAGCCAATAATTCCTCCAAATATACTTTGGAGCATCCTGTCTTAACATCCTCACTAACTATTTCTGTCATCTTATTTCCTCAATGATAATATTTTTCCTCTCAAAAAAATTTTATGGATTCACCTTTTTTCCCCCCAAGTAACTTCTGTTTGAAAATTGTAAGTTTTCTGTATGAAATTTTATTTTGCTTCAGAATTTTCTTTCCTTAGAGATAGAGAATCCTTAAAAGCTTTACTGACTTTATAGTATTTTATTTTGCATTTTAATCTTCCTTTTTTGAAAGATTTTTTTTCTGGTTTTAGCAAAAATATCTCTTCAAAAGATTTTTTCCCCAACTGTGCAAATTCATCAGTACTTGCAAATAAGCTGAAGCATTTAAAGAATTGAGAGGGTTTTTTTAAGAAATGTAATAATTTATCCTGATAGCAATTATCATCTTCCATTAATGAAGTACTTAAGGGTTCTAATATACAGCTTTAGATGCAATAATCTGTAAAATCCTTAGATGGCATAGATTTGCTTAATGCCACTGAAATAAATGAACCTGCACAATTTTCCACCAGTAAAATCTTGGGATTTAAATTTTTTATAGTGAAGCTTGCTGGTCAAGAGCAACAGTTGTTGGAATTAAAGATTCTCTGCATCAGTTCTCCATGGTATCAGGATATAATCAGCAACTCTAAAGCAATGTAAAAAGCAGAACCTAAAATAACTGTCAGGGCATTGCCTTTTTGCATTATTCATACCAATATCAAAGGTTAGAGTCTAACAAAAAAAAAAAACTACCTAAAGATTAGCACTGTAAAACTGTGTCTCATGTATCCTCTTTCAGCTCTTCCCCCTTTTTCATGAATGGAATATCACAATCTTTTAAAATATGTTCAGGGAAATGATAACATAGCTGACTCATATTCTGAGATACACATTTAGTGGTTGCACACATTTAGTGGTTGTACCTTGCCATAATCTGAAAGACTACAAATGATTGGTCTTCAAGAAAGCTCCTTCCTCTGACAAATTCTTAGCATTAACAAACCAGTGGGTTTCTTTTTCTAGATCACTTCTGAGCTTTATTCTTGTTCCTTCCAATATTCTTGAAAACAAAAGGCAATATTGTTTTGGTGGGATTTTGGTGGTTTTTTTTCTGTTACAGAGAGGGATGCATTGGTACAAAATCAAATTTCCCAAGAAGGTAAATCACCACTCTCCATTCCAATGGATCTTGCAGTCACAAATACCTCTATGTTGTAAGGTAGTCATTAAGCACACAATGTATAGACAGGGCTTTTTTGCTTTGTTTGGACAGGGGTGGTGGGAAGGGATGATGGGGGTGTGTGTGGGGGTGTAGTTTTTCCTGCCATCTGGAATGTCAATTGGTTATATTTTTTGTTCTATTTGATATCCATAGAGCTTTGTTGTGTTCCACCTGTGGAAACACACACCTCTCTAGGGTTCCAGTGGTGTTCTCTCTCCCTTCTTTTCCTCCCTTGTCCAGTTTTCACCAGTTTCCTAAATGTACCACAGCCTACAATGTGGAACAGAAGCTCTCTCTGCTCTCTTCATTTTATGCCAGGCTTATCACCAGCAGCTTTCTGTTGTTCTTCCTATTTGTTCCAAGATTTGTTACTAATCACAGCCAAGACATTCTGTTGTCATGTCACTGGATTCCCTCCTAGCTTTTGAATTTTTCACTGGATGGAGCACACACACAAGACTCCCTGTGTTGAGCAAACATAGGATGTTTTTCCTGACTTCATGTTATTGTCCAACTGATCTAAAAAAGTTTTTGCCTTCCTTCATGTTCTGAGGACTCTAAAAAATGTTTGCAATGTCACACAAGAACTTCTAAAAGAGGTATTTGGGTCAGGCTTGCAATGCTGAAAGGATGAGCAAACTGTTAAAAGAACAGAAGACTCAAGTCTTTCTTACTGCATTAGGGAGAAATCCTTTACTGTGTGGGTGGTAAAGCACTGGAGCAGGCTTCCGTGAGACCTTGTGGATGCCTCATCCCTGGGAGTGTTCCAAGGCCAGGCTGGGCAGGGCTTTGAGGAGCCTGGTCAAGTGGAAGGTGTCCCTGCCCAGGGCAGGGGAAAGGAAGGGTGGCACTAGGTGATCTTTAAGGTTCCTTCTGACCCAAACCATTCAATGAGTTAATAATTGTAGCTGCTCTAGCTGCTTGCCTCCTAGAACTTCCAGGTGGCCTTTCAGTCAAGAAATACCACTTTAGCCTTTTTTTCTCTATGGGTGCAGTCAGAGGGCTGAGTAATGAATCAAATCAAATCTCAAGCTGTATCTGGCACCTTCATAGCCTGTGACTGAAAGCAGCAGTGAGAGCTCCAGCAGTGATCCATTATACCTATCAAAGTCTAACCTGTATTCTGTATTCCATTAGATGTTCAGTTACAAACTATTCCCCTGGACTTTTTACCAAGTGGGGAGATTAAAAAAATTTAATCACAGAATGACCTGAACATGCTGCACATACTGGGTCCCACTCACTCCCCTCCTTTCTGATCTGATAAGGACCTAGAATTCTTTGAAGTTCTGATGAATTTTAAACCCACTAAAGCTTTCTGGTAAGCTTTAAGACTGACCAACACATGCCCTGGGCACCAGTTGAGAAAGGACATTTTGCATACTTTATTTTGCTTTCGGAAATATGACTTTGCATACTGAAAAACCTGGGCAGTGCCTGTCTGGCTGGGACTTGATTATTCACCAGTATCAACAGGAAAATTGTAAACTTCAAGGTTCCTTTAAAATTATGCAGGCTCCCCTAAGGAAACTCACAAAAGTGTCACTACTTTCAGGGACCAGAAAGTTCAGGATATCCTACTGCTAAGATAAAGCCTGAAGTGGTTTCCTAGAGGCTCACAACAAAGATGCTCCCAGTTCTTTGTGGCTTCCCTAAGCTACAAGAGGTGGCTCTGAACCAGCAGATAAAGCAGCACTCCAAGGCTGTGACACCTTTCACACTAAGATGCACTGACAAGCAGGTGCAGCAGAAGACCCAAAGCAGAATCCACTGTGAAACCCACCAAGCACTGCAGAATAGGAGTCCAGTCAAACTCCCTACAAAATGGTATCTAATCCTAGATCACACAGTGTCAATGAATTTCAAATGCTAATATTTTGCCAGCATGGAGCTGATGAAATGGGCATATTTTAATGAAATGGATGCTGCAATGTTCACACATAAGAGAACTTTCTATTCCTATTGCTCAGAGTTTTGCATACAAAGAATTTTAATACATATGCATAATACCCTCCATATTCAACTTCTAGCCATAATATACTTTAAAAAATTCAATACATATATTTTATTCAAGTGATCTACTCCAGATAATAGAACTGAGGCCAGCAACAGTCTAATTTTGAGTTGGGAAGTGTTATTAGGATTTCTGAACTACCTCAGATAATACATTAAACTACATTATAAACAACAATTCAGTTGTAAAGTTTTATCTTAAATACATGTACAACTTAGTTTTGGATGAAAATTGCTTTGAGGGAAGCAAAGAATTTTATCCATAGGAAGCTGGTGCATGGTACAGCTGTTAGGAGTGAGACTGTCAGTACAACAGCATGTCTCCCTTTGCAATAAAGGATAATTAGAAATAACAATACTGACTTGGATTAAGTCCATGTCCTGTCCCCTCACGCAGGAGAGACCTGAGAAAATTCTTGCACTGTTACACACAATATTCGAAGTGGCAGAAGGCTGTTATGGAAACTGAACATGGCTAAAACATAGCTGAATAGTCATGTATTTCCTTACCACTTCAGTGCAGTGGTAAGGATACGAGGCAAAACCAGTTTTATCGTGGTTTTCCCCTAACAACTTACAAGAAAAATTACCAACCACCACACAACTTGCTTTGATACTGTAAAGCTGTGCACATTTGGGCTTCCTTTGACTTTGAAAAGCTTCTTTGAATTAAAGGTAGTATAGCACTTGAACACAAATGAGAAGCAGACAGTACTTGTCTGTAAGACACAGAAAACTGTGTTGAGAGTTTGCATTTTTTATTTCTAGATTTTCAGCCAGAAATAAATGGCTGAAATTAGATAGAAAATAATGAGTTATTTCTTCACTTCAAATTCAATTTTGATATTAATTAATCAATTTTTTCAGCAGTAAAGGTGGAATACATCATCTCCATAGATCCCCTTGCAATGTTAACTGCTCCACAATTCTAATTCACTGCTTTTTAATAAATAAATATTTTTCACCAGGTCACTATATTTAACTGAAATTGCTGGATTACAGATTTTATACTGAAGAGACAGATAAAAAACAAAAAGAAAGCAACATTTCTCACCTTGTGTTTCTGCAGTCCAGGCAACTTTCTCCTTAATTCTTGGCAAATTATTTTCTACTCATTATCATGCCAGTTTTCCCCCTGCCCAGTACTGCGGTGGTTTTGATCCACCTGCCACATTTCTTTGATGTTGTCTATTAAAACTGATTTTTAAAGATGTGTGCCCATATTGCTAAAAAAGGACAAATTTGCTAACTTCAAGCATCAGACTTAAATAGCCAAGTTGCTAAAAGAATTGATGGAGCTTCCAAAACCAAAGTATTCTAAATGAATGATGTGAGGTATCAGCAAGTAAGCCAGGGCCAGAAATAGCAACAGGAAGACCTATCCCATCTCCACAAGAGCCTTAGCAATCAGACCCCTTTGAAATGTATTTCCTAGAACAAAATTTTCTTCTCTTTTGTGTTAGTTGTGGTTCTTGGGAGTTCAAATACAAGAGGTTAAGTTTAGCAAGGGGGATGAAATGGCACTACCTGAAAGCTATCTATAGCCTAGTTGGGTTTCTTAGACTGAAAGCTCTTATGCTTACTGTGTGGATAAATACAAAATGAGCATAACATCCTCTATATCAATTTTCTAACATATTTTTTACATTAAACCCTTTTGAGAAAGACACGAGTAAAAATAATTTTCTATACCTCAAGTCAACTAAATGCTCAAATAGCCTTGCTTATTTTTGAGATATTTAAAAGGAAGATAGCTGTATATCCCTCATTCTTACTGAAGCCTACCATCCTTGCAATTAAATAAAAAAAAATAATCCCTGAGCATCATGAACAGCAAAGTTTTCCTGTGATGTTCCTGAAAAGACTTTAAAGGAACCCAAACTTTTGCCTGTTCTGATGCACAGAGTTACTCTGGCAAAGCTCAGAACCTAAACACCTCATGAAGTGACAGAACAGACATCTTACAACCATGTCTCATTTTTGGTTTCACAGCTGATCTCTGCAGATGACCAGTGGTGGATTGAACCATTCTTTCTTAGATTTCTTATGTTTCCATGCTGAAGTGCAACACACCCTTTTTCTGCACAGGCTGAGCACAATACATGTATTACAACACACTCCCCTGAAAACAATCTGATATAGCTTTACTTAAAATCTTTTTTTTTTTTAATGCTATTTAAAAGATCAAATCCCTCCAAGGTGCCTAATTCAGTAGCTTATTACTACTACAACTTATTAAGTTTCAGATTCAATCTCTTTTTATATCACCACATTCACAGGATATAAGAAAAGAGGCTGAGAATTTAGTTTCAAGGCTGAAATAGCCTATATTCAATTTTCTTTTGGTAAGAAATCTCTAGAGTAACTGGCTATCTTGTGAGGGCAAAGAAGAAAAAGGCAGGCAATGCAAGATAATACATAATTCACAAAGAAAATTCAAGAAGCTTAATGTCCATTTTAGTTCTCCCTGAAAATTCTAAATGATATTGCTGATATTCAGCACTGGGCTTATGGTACCCAAAGTGAAGTTCCAGGCAGCCACATTTTCTGTCCAAGAGAGCACTGGGATACGAAAGGTAGGCAAAGGCAAGAGATATCACACTGCCTCTGATGGTACTGCAGCCAGAACGTGTGGGTACTGTGAAAAACTCCAATCACTTGTTTTTTAAAATTTTAAAAGTTTAATAGTAATAAAATGGGTACATAAATAATAATAAAATTAAGGTAATAAAAATTTGGACAATTAGAGTTAGGACAATACAAGACAATAGAACAAAGAGTTACGAACTGGTTCGGGTGCCCTCCTGGGCAAATCCAGCCCCAAAGCACACCCCTTAACAGAGGATTAACCCTTAAAAGCACTTACCTGTTGCATATTCATACATCTCATACATGATGCATAAATTCCATTCAAGCAAAGGATTTTCTCTGTTCAGGGTCAACTTCTTTCTCCTAATCCGGTTTGGCGTCTTCAGGGCTGAGTGAGGAAGGAGAATTTGGTCTCTTCTGATAAGAAAGCAATAAATTCTTATTCTCTGGAAGATTTAGGTGTCCTGTGGCTGCTATCTCTGACAAGCACCCCCTTCCTCTCCTTAAAAAAATATCCCACATACATAGCCTCTGTTGTAACTACAAAAGCTACATTTTGGCAACAAAACCACATTTACCATACTATCAAAATATTAATACAGCACTACTAATGAACACAACATAACGTTCTAACTTAACACACATAGTATTCAGTTTAAAATTTGCAAAAAGCCAATACATATAATATATATTTTTCACAGGTAGCTATCTGGAGCAAGGTTACCTGTTCCAGCAGCTTGGTGTTAGTCTTTAGCCAGGCACATCAAACATGTTCAGAAAATGGCACTCCTTCCTTGAGCTAAACAACACATAGATGAGTGAAACTAGAATAAGAGCTTGAGAGATGCACTTCTGGTTTTAGCAGGTTTTTTTCTTCTTTTAAAAACTCCATTCACTTTCACTAAGTTCCACAGAATATTTTGCCATTCCCCAGTGCCTTTTATACTGCCAAAGCACTGTACATGGAACTAATTGCTTTGCAACCAGAAAGGTCAGCTAAGGACTGGGCTCCCAAAAGCAAGTTCATTTTATTTCTTTAAAATGTAATTCATATGATTGGAAATTTTCCTTTGTAAATTTAATCTTAACAGACTTTTTATAGCATATTCCCCATGAATTATTATTAACTGTTTCTCTGAGCTGCTCCAGACATCAGACAAGCTGTTTTCCTTCTGTTCTGAGTCTAATAGACTAGGGAAAGCTGTGATTTACAGCATTCAGCTGCACCAAAACTATTAGTCTGAAGAATTTATCCATCTACACTATTTCTGCTAATATCTTTTTGTGCTGCAAAAGTAACAAACAAATTCTGTCCTAAGTGTGAGCCTCTCTGCAGCTACCTTCTGTCCCTCTCAACTCTGGACACTACTGTCCTCAAACTTGCTTTTCAGAGCTGCTTTCATTTTTTACCTCAATAAACTTGCTGAATATGGCAGCACCAGTATGGAGAAAACCCAATAGGAGCTCCCATACAAGCTACTAACAACTGCAGTAAAAGGAAAAAAAAAAAAAGTCCAGAACACATTTTGGTGTTAGCTTCTGTACAAACATAAGCAGGGGAAGCACAAATTCCACAGCAACTGAAGAATTAAATTATCCCCAGGCTACATGACAGTGAAGGTTATTCAGATATCAAATGAAAACTTCCATGAAACCATGAACTGCAAATTCTCATCACATTTTCTGTTGCAAGAAAAGTATTCAGCAAAGTTGGAAGGCAGTGAAAGTTGAAGACTGATGTAAAGAGGTTCATTGATCTAAGAGGTTTATTTATTGTGAAGTGTGAAGATTCATAACTTGCTCATACGATACTTGTGTTTTAAAACAAATGGCTCAATGACAGCTTCCCTTAGAGATACAGAATTTCACTAAAACTACAATGATGTAGGGGATTGAATTTGCCAAGGTTTTCCATGATTTTTGCTGTTTTGTCAGCCATATCCTTTTGGTATCTACATCTTCAAGTGCTCATGAAAATAATTTGTCACATGAACTCTCCCCCTTTGCATGTAGTGTGTATGGGTTGAGGGGTTTTATATGAAAGGAAAGAAAACCCCTCAGAGCAGCATCATGGTTTTGTTTTGTCTCTGGGTGTAACACCCATTTTGCCATGCTGGTTCCTCATAAGACACTTATAAACGTATCAGAAACTTTAAAAGTTATTTCGGTCATGAATAGCTTTCACAATATAGTCATGCTTACAAATTTTATAGAACTGCTGTGATCTGACTGCAGAATACATTTTTGATTAATCAGACCCAAGGTTTTAATAATGAAACAGCAGGTGGGGTAACTACAAAATTAAAACTCTTAACAGCCTCGCAGTAATACAGTCATAAATATAAAAGAGTTGAAAACATCTCATTTGCATTTTTGAAAAACATTCTCAACAACTCTGCATTTCTGTTCCAGGAGAGGGCGATGTTCCTGCCAGCTGTGAGGCTCCTGCTGCTTTTCAAGGGAAGGCACATCCCGTCTCACATGGCAGAGGCTTACCTTTCCCTTGGGAAGCAGCTGCTGCTTTTCCAGAAGCAATTTCTGGAACTGTAGGATCTTGTTCAGAGACTGCACACACGCTTTGATCAGCTGCTAAACATCGGGTATTTCCCGTTCGAGGAGAGTATCAGTAAGAAAATGGTAAAAGAGGCTTGTCATAACCTTGCCATTTGAACAGTCACCTTTTGTTCCCATGAACATCTCTGAGCCAGTTCTGTCCTTTCAATTAGTTCAACATTTGGGATATATAGAGCTGTCTTTTTTTTTTTTTTTAAAGCAATCTCCTCCATGTATTTTAAGGATTTTTTTAAAAAATAAAAATTAAGTCTGCAAATCCATCCTCACTGTAATTTATACTGCTCAGGCTTAAACTGCCACCAGATTGACATTGTGTAACAGTAACTGACACCAATTAAACTAGGGGCTAAAAAGCTGTGCTAATGAGAACAGAATCAGTCTAGGTATTGCATCAAAGTTTAAGATGTTTTCAAAACAGTTCTTTTTTATTTTCCTAGCTAAGGGAAAACTGCTTCGAACAGTGATTGCAGAAACATCTCCAGGTCTAAACTGCTGCATCACAAATGAAGGCACTATGATTTATTCCTAGAATTTGTTCTCTTCCACCTTTTCCTCATTATATAAAATGCCAACAGAGTCCAGAAAAGGACTCTGTTTAATACTTTTCCTTTTATATAAGAATACCTGCTACATATACATACACACATACATATAAATATCTTCTTCTGAGATCTCCTCATGAACTAATCAACTTTTAATGGAAATTATTATTCAAAACCAAAATAACCTATTCTATGGACAGACTGTTAGTTGTATCCATAGCAGAGTCGAATTTTACACACATCAACTCTTTGCTTTCAGCCTCAGGGTTTTGGGAAAATAAACAAAAGCTTTTGACAGCAAAGTGTTTACAAGACTGAGTTATATAAGAGTTAAAAAACTAGAACATTAGACAGATAAGTTTCTTAAAAAAACCAAAAGTAAACAATTTATTTGATAAAGAAAGCTAAGTACTAGGAGGAAAATGTACTGAAGCAGAGACAATAAAAGGATAATGGAAAAGTTAGGCAGGGTGAAGTAACACCCTGAAGAGTGATGAGATTAGAGATAGGAAAGACTTGCCACTGCTCTTCCTAAGTATTCAGAATTGGAACAGAGGCAGCATGGATCAGCTGATTCCATGTAATACAGCAGCAGAGGGAAAGAGCAGTTCTTTAGAATATCTCAAGTACTCCTTCCATAATCCAATAAAAAAAGAGCATCCAAAAAGAAATGAAGCAAAACAGAAAACAGAAAGGAGCTTCAAATCAAAGGACCACAAAACCCACAAGAAATAGAACCAACCTATGCACTTTCAGGACTTAAAAACTAATGATTTAATGTGTTTACATGGCTTGCTGTAATCCCATAAAACAGATGATCAATGATTGACAGTTTGTCAAGGGCCTAGACATCCCCTCTTCTGAGCAATGGAAAAGCATGGGAGCAGTTGTCATGCCAGAAAATTCCTTTTATGCTATAAGAAGGTTTCTGTAATTGGTGGACTGTGAGTTTCTAAGAATTTTCTCTTAGAAGGGAAGAGGTCAAATTCTTTCAGACTTACCCTAAAATATTCTTAGAATTAGAGGGCTTGCAAATATGATTAACCAGAGCAGCAAATAAAAACAGGCTGCCTCTTCTTTCAAGAGACAGAGCCACTGCATTGACCCTAAGATCTTGCTGGAAGCACTCAGGAACTCTGCATAGAGCACACGTGTCCCATCAGAATCCTGGTTTGTCTGCCCTCTGCCATTTCATCCCATGACTGCTAATTTAGTGAGATTGAACAGATTACCTCCTCCTGCATCATACCAGGGCCCAGACTAACTGCAATTGCCCTGCCAAATGTGTGTAGCCAGATCCAGCTACACACAATCCAGAATCTCCCATATAAAAGAAAACATTTGTAAATTCTGTTAAAATAGGAGGAGACAAATAGTCAAGAAAAGCAGGGAGAGTTAATAAAGTTTTGACTACTTTTCCTTAATCACAACACGCCCACACAGGATAAGTGATCCAAGAATCTCTCTAAATATGCCTGTAGGTAGTTAACACTTGTAATTAGCACACGTGTAGGTAGTTAACACCTGTAATACCAGTAGGTGCCATGGAAGGGTATGGTTGAGGCTTCATTAAAGAGCAATATTGTGTGTATATTACACAGGTGTTTACTCAGCTGTTTCATATACTGGGATCACGAAAGTGGCTTTAAACTAATGTAAGGTAAAACCAGGTTCAGATTGCAAACGTCTTCAGGTGGGACTGAGGCTTGTGAAGGAGCAGCTTGTGGTTTGTCATGGGTGCACTCATGCAAAAGAATCTGCTAGCAGAGGTGGAAAACAGAAATGCACCCAATTTTCTCATTTCATGCATTTTTTAAGGAACTGAGAAGTTACATCTGAAGGATGTATAAGGTCCTGCATAAAGAGGACCAAATGGATCCAAATCACTAAGTAGAAGTAGGAAAGTTCATTTCATTTTGAAAAATTCTGTTTAGCTCTAATGAGTTCTGGATGTGGAGATGGGAGAAGTGACTGCCAGATGGAATTTATTTCACACTGTCTGAACTCTTTTCCCTAGAGAGCCACAGGATTCTGACTACAAGGGGAATATTAAGAAGTGAAAGGGGTCTCATCTGTCCATTGTATTATACTCATTCAGTGTAACTATTCTGTTTTACTTTGAACCTGGAACAGAATTCTGAAGGAGTTTTTGTTAAAAAATATTTAAAAAATAAAATAAAAACCCTAAATGTGTATATTCATTCATAGAATAACCAAGATAGATGGAGTTTGAAAGTACAAACCAACCAAAGCCTGACTAGAAATCCTCATGTAATCCATGGTTCAGCCTTTATCATTTCACCCTTTCTTTCAATATTGTTGTATTCTTGAGAGACTTCTTGTTACATTGTTGTATTCTCTTCAGAGACTGTGAATAACCACAACATTATTGATTAAAAGGATAGGGTAACTCCAAGATGAGGAAACAGGATGTAAACACCAACTCCTTTCATGCAGGTTATCTATGTGCTGGCAGCTGCCAATAGATTCTGGTTATGTGAGAGTCACTGAGAACAAATCTAAAGCCCCCCTTAGATTTGCATTATTGATGAGTCCCTGAGAAGTTCACCTATGGTATAAAAAAAGTCAGTCAACTTAAGTGTTTCCTATCCTTTCTAAAGTAACAATCAACCTAATTTGGGAAGCTTCTGACCAGACCTGTCAGAGGGTACAAAAAGATACAGAGCAGCAGTGCCACAGGGGCTTCTGATTTATAGTAAAGCATGAGGAGATGCCAGAGGAGATGCCAGAGGAAACTGTACAAAATTGCAAGCAGCATGCAAAATTGTTCCCTCTTCACAGGAAGAGAGCACTCTGGCATTGAATGACAAAAGTATTTTTTCAAAATAACATAGAGAATCTGTTATAGATCTGGAAATTAAATTCAGACCTCCTCAGGCCCTGAATCTAAAGCTCTGATGCTTCACATGTGTGGTATCTTTCAAGACTGCACATTTCCAGTGCCTCCAGTTTCCATGTTAAAACAGGGATGTAGCTTAGAATAAAATTTTGAGTACCTCACATTCTATCAAAGGCCATTGTCAATAGAGTTCCTTTATACCCAGGGGGATACATCCCTAGGAAATACACAGAGCTCCTTTATACCCAGATGGATACATCTCCATGAAATACACAGAACATGTTTATGTCACTACACTTCTTGAAGGCAAACTGTGCCCTTCTGGCTTCTCCAGAACATAAAAGGTATTTGTCAAAATTACTTAAAACACAACACACACACAATGTTTGGTAACTACTGGCAGGTTTACATGTCCAAGTGTTACCCTGACAGTTGTAGCTGGGCCACAGGCCCAAAGAAAACAGCTACAGCATTCAAAGACACAGCAATACTGAGAATGATGTTCCACTTGTTCAAAGAGGGGAAAAATAACAATAATTATATTTATACCCCCATAAATAACTATTGCACTAAGTGTTCTGAGTTCAACATGAGTCTAAAGATCAAAAAAGATAATTGACTCAAGACTAACAGCATTTCAATACTGAGCATTGCCAAGGCAGCACCACAGCCTTCCAGTCAGGTTCACACTTCACCCTTTGGTTCAACTGGATGTGGCACCACCACTTGCACAAAGTACATAAGAAAAAATGTGCCTGTGACCCTCAAGACCAATAGGTGGCATTTTACAAGCAGAAAGGCTTCTGTGCATATCACATTACAGATGCTATAAAAAGTCCACTATATCCTGCATCTGAATAGTCAAGCCTAATCACACATTTGACCTTTACAAATATACAAACAGGATGGCAGGAGAGATTATTTTAATCAGATCTGAATGCATATGAGAGGCAAACATGCAAATGATATGGATTATGCAATTATGCTTCTATCTAACATATCAGCACAAAGCAAAAGAGATTGCTGTTGCAATTGCCACAAATCACAGAAGCACTCAGATTATAACTTAAAGCACAGTTTATGAAATACACATAGACTTCCATTGGCTAAAACAATAACTATCTCAGATTGACTTTCAGGTCCTGCTAGTGTGTGTAAAACAGAACTTCACAGGCTCTTTGCTGCACAGGGAGAGTACACTGCAACTATTTTTGTTGCAATATTTCTCCCCATCTCTGGACAGGCTGGGGAGCAGGAGCTCCAAAAAATGGTCTAGAAAAAAACCCACATTCTCAAGACAGTGGAGTGACACAAAGAAAATGTAGAAGAAGTGTTTGTTGAGCTAGCTCTACCATCACAAACTGTGATCTCAGCCTTCATAACATACGTGTTAGGAGCCAGAATAGATGACTATTGGATATGTTCAGGGGTGACTTTAGTGCAAGAAGGAAAATGCTGAAAAAGGAAATTAAATTAAGAGGTAGATGGCAAATGAAGATGGAAGAAACAACCAATGAAATACATAATTGAACCAGGCAATGATTCTGTTGATTCTATGGCCTCCTAGAGAATTATAACAAACCATTAATGGTGTAAAGTAGTTCCCCCCAGGAATGGACACAATTATGAATATTACTGGGCAATAATGAAGAACAACAGAGGACAGGATTAGATTCTACTCTTCAGGCTGATTTCTTGGCTGTGGTGGAAAAGGCTGAAACCCCTGGTGGGGGAAAATAAAGCTGGAAAGGCAGCACATTTGTCTATGGGCTGGCAGGTCAGGCAAGAGGAGTAAACTTATCATTCCACTGAGTTAAATGTACATTGAGTTAAGTTATGTTAAGCTTTTACTTTCTTACTTTAATCAGGGCCTACCTAAAATCTCCCACCATGTTCCTGGAGATTCACCTTCCAGCTTTTTTCTGTGGTTACCGTGATGGGCAATATTTCCATGGGATCTCTGAAATTAGCATAAACCACACAGTAGCTGTTGTTCCAGACCACATATGCTGATTTTACCGCTTTGCTTCTGCTTTTGATCAAGCTAAACCTAGGTTCACTTTTGACCCTTGCCTCATTTCCAATCCATTTTAATGATCCAATAGCACAAAGCCCAGTAATTTTTTTTTTAATCAAACAGAAATGAAATTGTTTTCTGTAGCAACACTGTGTAAGTGCTACTAATATTCTGGGAGGCACAAATTGGCAATTAAATAGATTTTTATAAAACTGCCATTTTGTTAGATGAAAAGATGGCTAAAAGAACAAGGAGAACATAATTTCAACTGCAGGTTAAGGGAAATGTAACTTAAACACCTTTTTGGTATTTTATTTGTTTGTTTTTATTTACACTTTCTATATTGAAATACTGACTTATTCCAGTAGTGGAAGAGAACATGTATTAGCTCTTCACCGTAGATACCATATGCATTGTATCTGAAATAAAATAAAAGGGTTTTAAAAGGATAAAAAGGAAACATACATTACTCAGAGAAAAAGCCATTGATGGATAACTGTTATTGAACCAGAAATAAATAATGAGGCCGTGGCTTGCAAGTGAAAAAGATGGGTTTAAGAGTGAACATTTAAAAGACAGTGACACATTGCAGCAGGATCCTTCTGTTCTTTCTCTGAGAATGCAAAAGACATAATAAACAAGAAAGGAGGAATTCAAGTATGTGAATTTAAGAGGAAACATGAAGTAAATTGCAGCCTGTGAGATGTGATCTAATCAGGAAACTGACAGAACTGCTTAACTTCCAGAAAAAAAGTCTATAGAAAGGATGGATTCCTATAGACAGAAAAGGGTGCAGAGATACATTGCAGAAGGAGGAGCAGCACATGGCAGAAGAAAGGAAAGATATGCATGCTGACTGCAGGAGCACTGCCAATTTGTACTGAATTGAAAGATACATGGTTGGAATATTATAGGAAATTGCAGTAGAGCTCCAGGGCAAGATAAGAAGCCAGACATGGCAATTTAAAGTAGGGGAAAGGCAAGAGTAGTTAGAACAGGGATCAAGAAGGGTTCGGATGATGTACATCCCAGAGAGGATAAAGACTGCAGAATGATATTGAAAGAAAACATTTCTCCTGTGATTCTGAGAACACATTCATAGCCACTTCCTGCTTGATATTAAATATGAGCAGAAATCACGTGGTTAGCAAAAGAGCAGGTAGCTGATCAAAATGTGATGAAACTGACAGAGTTTGAAGACATACTTACAAGGTGGCACTGCAAATTAATTTCATTCTCTTAAAGCAAATATTTTGGGCATATATAAAATTGCGAGATCTGCCTGAATCAAATCCCTTTTAGTAAAAAAATGCTCAGAATACATTTACATTTCAATTAAATCAGCTCTCAGGACTTAAACAAAATAGAGAAAGCTGAGGGCAGCCTCAGGAAAGGAAAGTAAGACTTGCAGGGAGTTTCTAGCTCTGGAAAAAAATAAAAAATCCATCTTCTGTTTGTTCTGTCAGTATTGGGAGATGGGACCTCAGACACTGGAAGCACCAATGGCAAAGATAGAGGAGACCAGAGAACAATGCTGTTGTGTAGGATTGGGGAGCACAGTGGTGTTGGTAGGGGCTGTCCTGTATGAGACAGAAGAATGTATGAGATGCATTCTTTCTCAAAAGGATCAAACCTGATTCTGAACGCACTCTGATACCAGAAAGGTCAGCCCTCAGCCTAGGCAGTACAACCCTTATTAGCAGGGCCCAATTAATATTTTGTCATCTCTAGATTGATCTATAACCTGAAAAGTTATTTGAGGATGCCTCAGTTTTATTTCAGAAGTTGGACTAACATTTCATTACTGAGTAGTTTGTCAGGCCTTCATTTGTTATTTTTCACCTCCCTTCAACACATTCAGCCAAAATAGGACAGCCTGGTAATAGGAACTATCGGACAGGGCAAGCACCAGAGAACAAAGCTTCTCCATTTCATTTGACCTACTCCACATGTGAATTTCCCAGTTCATATGTGGTAAAAAGATTTAGAATATCTGATATTTAGTTACTGATGAAAACATACAGCAGCCCATTTACACAGTCTTATTGTGGCAAAATATTGCAACTTTAAGTTTGGACTGCTATCGAGGAGCAACAATGTCAAAAATATTTTAATTTAATATAAATAGCATATATTTACTGTCTTGTCAAATCAAGAAAGGTTTTCCCTTCACATGTTAGCAAAACATTTGACTTAATTTTCTCTTGCCTATCATTCTGCAAAGCTATTTTAAAAACTGTCATCTGTGATCAGCATTTATGCTAGTTATACTCTTATGCCACAGTTGAAAAAGAAAAGCAAGTCCTCAGTCTGGAGCAATCCACCTACCAAGTTGCCTTGGAATCAGGAATCTTAAAAAGCCTCCAAGTTTCACCTTTCAAGGAGCAACGAGAAAAAGTGCCAGAACCCCTTAGTTTGTCATGTGCTCTTGCTTGTCAACCTGCCAGGCAGCTTGCCAAAGGCTGAGGCAGGAGAGCCTGCTACAAACCCAGCAGGGGTCTGTCAGAGCCATACCTCAGCTTTGCTGAAATGAAAATGTCTGTGCAAGCCATTCTGATTTCAGCAAGCCAGCAAGTTCTGCTGCACAGAGATTGGTCACTTTGAAAGAATGGACTATGACTGAAGTTATCCTTTTCAGTATTCCTATGAAGAAAGTATTCATAATTTTCCTGGCCAGACTTACTCAGTTGAAGTCACAGACAAATCTTCTTCCCCAGGTCACCTTCGGATATGGAAACCTGCACCGCATTGCGCACACAGATTTGTCTCCTGTCTAAGCCAAACATCCCTTTCCTCCATTGTACTTTCCATAGAAGAGGCTCTGAAGGCTACACAATTAACTCTGAAATTACTGAGACTGCAGGTTTAGGATCTGTAAGAGGTCTGGTCACTGCTATGAATAATGTACTAAGCTCACTGAGCTACACCAGTAATCATTGCAAGTTGGTCTGAGCCAGCGAATGCAACTGCACCCTCATGATGGAAGGCAGCTCAGAGGAGATGGGCAAAAACAGTGAGCTCAGGAATATTGTAAAGAATGAGCATCAGTTATCGAAGCAAGCTGGAGTTTGTAAAGAATGAGCATCAGTTATCAAAGCAAGCTGGAGTTATCTTGGTGCAAGGAGGGCTTGGTGGAACCTTTGGTTTTAGGAGCCACTGGTTCTATAACAGCCTTTCCTAAGTGCTTGCTCTTTTCACAACCAGAAGAAATTTAATGAAATTGAGACCACCCCAGAGCAAGAAGTTTAGTTGATTTCTATGTCTAGCAAATACCACAAAGCCTTATATTTGAGAAAAAAGGATGTGAAGCTTATGAACTAAGTTTATGAACACTTTATTTTACAAAGAGGCTGTAATGGTGTAAAAATTTATTCTAGAGCTTCTGAGCTGGCACTAAGCATGTTAAATCTCTCAGCTATTTGATCAAATTTACAGTTTCAGTACTCCTGAATAGAGCCTCTGTTTTTCCATTACACTAACTAGCATATACCCAAAATGCCAGCATCAGCATTCACCAAAAAAGGATTTAAAAAAAATTTTGAAAAACATAAATTTTTAAGAAGATGAAAACCTATATAGAGATAAATGTTCATAGCAATTCCAAAGATATGTGACAGCATGAAGTGGAGTGGGTTGATGAAGAAACATTACAATTATAAAACCCTGTAATCTGGAACAGGGATAGCTGATTCCTGTGATGGTGTAATTCTGCTGGTTTTAACATTACATTATCTAGCTATGGTATCTGATTAGGTAATTTACATCGAGTGATTTGACAGGAATTTTAAAATATCCTTACTGCTTTATATATCTATTAGAAAGGAACATTTCTATTTTACTGTCTATGCAATGAGGCAAGGAATCTTACATCTTTGAGCATATGAATCCAGCAGACTAGAATTTAATTACAAAGTATTCACTACAGAGTAGAGACTCAGGTGAGATTTTCCTTCAAAGTCCTCCAAATAAATAATTTATAAATTGGAGGGATTCACTCATTTAAATGCCTACATTTTATTAAAACAGTCCTCAGACTACTCAAGATTTTCTGTTTGTTTAAAACTCTGATCTCCAATTTCCATTTACTTTGCCCTTCCTTTAACACCACTATAATACCCTATTTTGTTTTTCTATCTCTGATTCTCCCTCACAATCTGCCAGAGCTTTACTTTTCTTTTTTTTTTTCATTAGAGGCTCCTTCTCCAACACTCCACAGCTGTGCTCCTTACTTTGTTTCATCTTTGTGCTTTTCTCTAACCAATCTTACACACAATTTTCACAACTATTTCAAAACCTGCATCTCACAATTCTATTCTCTATTTCTTTCTTCTTCAAACTAATATTTAGCCTTCCTGTACAGATATCTCCTCCAAGGTAGCACAGGTACTTTCAAAGGGTTAATTGTGTCTACCTGAGCACAGGTCTGCCTCATGTACTGCTTATATATTCAGTGGGAAATTCAAGCAGAGAAGTTAGGATAGGAAGAATTATTTTGTCATTTCTCTATCAGCTGTTGCTCAACTCCTTAGACTAGATTCCTAAATTTTAAATGAACTCTACCTAAAGGTACATTTATGCTAGCAAATTAAGTAGTGCCAGGAAAGAGACCACCAGTGTTAAGAGGCATTGAAACTTTTTTTGACCATTATATTTTTAAGTCTTAAAATGGTTTTTGCATGTAGCAAATCACACCCCACAAAACAACTCCCTCGAGATAGCAGATAACAAGGATCATTCCCAAAAAAACGATGTCAGGGGGAACTTTGCTCACTTGTTCCTTATGCTGGAGGGTAAAACTGTTCTGTAATGAAGACATGTTTTTTTTCCATGCCAGCTGCCCTCACTGTCTGAAAACGGTCCAAAGCACATCTAATTTAACTGGAGAGATGTAACCAGTAAGGCCACTAATATTCACTATCAGTCCTGCCATTTTAAATGACTGTGCAGTTTACTCAGGGGCAGGAGAGTGAGAAATACAAGAGCAATTTAGAATAATGTAGCTAAGTGGGTCTTTAATTATTGACTCCTCAAGCAATGTCATTTGGGATCAATCAATGAGGGAGTTTACACTGAACATCACATTAACTTCTCCAAGAGCTTTATCTCCCGTGTTAATTTCTTTTATACAGTTTAACCATTGAAAGTTTAGTTTTAAATGTTTACATATGGAACCAGGAGACAGCTACAAAAAGAGCAAACACAACTGATGCATGTGAAACTTCCTACCTGAACTTTGCATGGGAATTTAGCATTCATGAGACAGCTGCAGTACATCTTTATTGCTGCTGGCATACTGATAGCAGAGTGCTATTTCACACTATTTCACACAGCACTTCAGCAATCCAGTATTCAGAGAGGTTGCATGGATTCAGGTCAGGACTGTAAATCCTATCTCCCAGGAGTTTCATGCTGAGCAGCTGACATTTGAGCAACTCCCCCCTTCAGCAACAGAGAGTTTAAATAATAAGCCCAGCAAACAAATCTTGCAAAACAACAACTCTGTCATTCACTTACTTCATAAGAACTCTATGAAATACATAGATCTGATGAACACACACAGCCTTACAGGCAAACCAAAAGTGCATACAGCAAGAGTTTGACACTCTTGTTCTAAACCAGTAATATGCAGGCGTGAAAAGACCTCAGAGGAAAAATACATTCCGTGCTGGTTCTGCACAGCAGTTCCACAAGTGTTCAACACTAGACCTAGAAGGGTCAAACCCAGTTATTTACAACCTACTTTGCAATGTTTCAGAAAACTAAGGTTTTCTACAACATCTAGGTTTTGAGTTTTCTGAAGCATTTAAGGCTTCCAAAACATTTTCCAGTATTTAGTTATATCAATAGCCATATTGCCAGCTGTGAAAAGTGACTCATACCCCATCATCTTGCAGTATGCAAGACCTGAACTAGACTGTGAGGAGCCCTGGACTCCTTTCAGGGCCCTGACCAGGATCCTTCTGCTGAATCACATTCAGCCAGTGCAGTATCTCCAATTTTAAATTTTGTCAGTAAATAGAGGTAATTTTTTTTCCTTTCCCAAATCTAGCATCTCAAAAGGTATGGTCCCAGCTGCTGAAGAATCACATGCCTGCACTTTATCTTTAGACAGTGTACATACTACTAGCAAACCTTATGACAAGGAAGAGGGATATCTCTGCTCCTCTCTAATCACAATTAAAACAGTTTCATCTTTTGCCCTTACAAAGGTTCTCGTATCATTCTTATTTCCATAACACTAAATAGTTCTCAAGTAATGAAAGAGATGCAACTACTGTTTGTTTAAACATTTTATTTAGCCTCACCTTCCCCCAAAATGAAAACCAGGACTGCAGAAGAAAGAAGAGAAAAAGAAACAGCTGCTTTTCCCTTAAACATCTTTGGCCAATATCCAAAACCCACTGGCAGGTTCTTCCACCTCTAGCTGCATCCAAAACCCACTTTCTTATTAATTCAAGAGGCATATGGTGAGAGATTCCTTCAGGAAAGACTACAGGGAGGTAGGTAACCCTGTCTGTTTAGATCCTTCCTTATCTAAACCTTCACGTCAGGTTGAAGTAGTGCACTTTTTAAACTATTTTGGCAACTGAGGCTGAAAAATAAATAGCTAACACAATGTGAAACAGGTGGACAAGCAATTCCCTGTTTTGTACAATTTTATACCTATGTAGAGCACTCACTCTATAAAATAAACTCTCAGCATTGTGCAGTACCTCATAGGGGGCAGTCACAGAAAATGGACACAGAGCTGTACACAATGGCACAGGTAAGAATGAGTTGGGACTTCTGCCAAAGGTCAGAGGAACTCAGGTGCAAACTTGATGGAACCAGAGAGGGAAATTTCCCCAGCCTCTCTGGCTGATGTCCTCTCCAGGACAGAGCCCAGCTACTTATGGAGTAAAGCTCCCAATTAGCCCCTTGGAGACTCATGACACAATCTCAAATGAAGTCTTGAGCAACGCACTCAGATCCCCATCTTTCAAAAACCTAATACTCTAGATCTTGTCAATGAAACCCATAGGGAAATACCAAGCATAATACTAATTAAAACAGGAAAAACCCAAAGGAACTATCCTAGAAAGAACTGCGAAAAAAAATTCTTTTTTTTTCCATTCGAAAAGAGATTTGCCAAATTCAAATGAATATCACACTTAATTCCATGCAAAGCTTTAACTAGCTTTTGAATTTTTATCATTGTTAACTGATAATCACTTCGAGCAATAAAAGTTACATCGACTACTACGTCTGTCTGAGAAACCCAGATAATTAACAATGGAGTGAACACATCATTTAAATGAAGAACAATGGAAAAAGAATTCTAAAATAATGAACAAGCCTGAGCCTTGGAAAATTGAACCTGTTAAGAATCACCTGAAAGCTGAGATAACTATGCATTATTTACATTAATCAATTACTAAGAACAGAGTTCAAGGAAACCTGCAGAAGGGGTAGTTAGTGAGAAAAAACACCAACAAACAAGCCATTCACGTTTATCTGAGTGATTCACTCTGAATTTGCACACACCTTGAAATAAGGCCCTTTTGGATGGCAGAACCATGAACAACACCAACACTGTTCTGACAGTTTCAGGTGGTATAATAACCTAGTATTGAAATAATAACCTAGAATGAAAACAAGATGTTTAAGAGCATGAATCTACTAGTTATTAGCAGTTTCCATCAGCAGCTACATAATTAAGATTAAAATAGCCCTCTGAGGGATCTCTACAACTTTATAGCATAAGTAGCTAAAAGAATTTTATGTTTAAACATATGCTAAAAGCAGGAAGAATTCTAATCTGTTTGATTGAATGCTTGATCTTCAGTACAGTTATACAAAATGTGGATCTGCTTTAAAGTCCAGCAAGATACACATTTCTAAAGAAGTAGCATTCCAGAGATAGGAGACCATATCTGCAGCTGGAACTAACCAGGAACAGAAGCATACAGGGTAAATCAACATGTCCTCAGGCTGCTGATTTTTCAGTGAATTAGAGAGAAACTTTCTATTCGTACATTTTGGGCTTTGGGCAGTTTGCCATTAAAAACAAAACCAGTGAATCAGTAAAATTTACGTGCCACAATCTGCATGATATTCATGCTAAATCTGTCCTCTCATCATGCCAGCTCCTCTAACACTGCTGCAGGTGTCAACTTGGTACATGACTGGCACAACTGAAGACAAGCTGGCATTTTTTTCTGTTTTCAACACAGGATCCACTGATAGACAACAAGAAAAGCATTCAAACAGTAATTAAGTTCTGATTGCTTGACTTGCATCAAAATACAAAAAACCATAAAAGCTCAACTTAGAATCTCATATTCCTTTTCTAACCAAATCTTTCACAGTGCCCTCATTATTCTGAGCTCTTTTCAGCATAAACTAGCATGAGGGAAAAATTCCCTTTTGGTCAAAACCCTCCAATCTGAAACTCATGCCTCATCCTGTTCCCACTTTCTCCACAATTTATAAAGGATCTTCAGCTAGTCATTTACTCACACTGCACTTGCCACCTTGAGCATGGGTTTTCTTGGTCTTTTAAACCCATGTAGTGCTGACTTCATCATACATATCTAATTAATTATGCATTACCACAATCACCTCTCTGTAGAAAACAATGTGGCACTTTCAACTCTTGGGATTTTTGGAAGGCCTGTGGCAGATGGAATTCCTCCACTTTCCTTTTTGTCTCTTCTACAATTCAGTTTGAAGGAGAACAAAGGGTAAGTGGTGTTCTACTTGAGCATTGTTATTCATCCTCTACTGGCTGGAACTCTACCCACCAACCAACACATTAACAAGTGCTCCCATCATTACATGTGCAGTTGTGCCATTGCTTACATTAGTAGAGCATAAGGCACCAGATTCTATTTTTTAATAGAAAACTTGCCCCAGTAAGATGCCATTTCTTGTTTGGGACTTCTACAAGCTACTGGAAGAAAATTTTTAACTTTTATTCCAATAACAAAGCATTTTTCATTCTTTTCTAAACAACTCACCGTAGAATCAAAAGATTAAAGATTAATTTTTCTTTGAAGCTAGCATGTAGCAATGAATAAAGATACAAACAACTGTAGAAAGCAAATGTGCAGAGAGAGTAAAAGAGAGAGGTCTTTGCCAAGAATGTCGGTGTGAAATAAGACTTCAAACATCAGTAAAATTCCAAGTCATATTCTTCCAAAACTTATTACCAAGTATAGTAAGTAGTAAGCAATGAAAATGCTGAGAAATGTCAAAGCTGGATAACAGATTTTTGTCTCCCTGTGGGCTTTTTTTTTTTAATTGAAATCCATTACAACACTCGCTTCCTAGAAAATAAGAAAAAAAAAAAAAAACAAANACTGCTCTCTTAGCCCACTAAAGTTATGTCAAAACCTGCTTTAGGCCTGACACAGCTTAGCAAAGCAGAACCAGAAGTTTAGAAGTTGGGGGGGGGGGGTTTGTCAGATTTTCAGCATCTGCCTCCTTCATATGCAATGATTACAAACAATATAACCTAGGACTGCTATTTAAAATGGCTCTCAACTCTACTGGCTTTACAATACACATACTGCAACAAGAATAATTGCAAGCATCCTCCCACAGTTAGCATTAGAAAAATGGAAAATACCCATCCTCATCAATATTTGTACTATATGAGGAGGGAGTTTTTGAATCACTGCCCTTTGAGCTATGCCTATATTCTAAATGCTATTGTCAGATAGAGAGAAAGCAAGCCCATGAGATCTCACGAAAGCCAAGGATTGCTTTAGCCATATTATACAAGTTGAATCTAGAAATGCAGCCCATTCCATAAAGTTTAACATCATAATTCCATCAATACTTGACACCAGAAGACAGAAAAAGTAAATCAAACCCTATTTCTAAAGCTAAATATTGAAGAGCATGACGAATTAAAAAAAAAAAAGCTGATTTTAATTGCTTCCATTAAAAAAGAATTGTGCAAATGAGCACAGAAAAGTGACTTGTAATATAATGATCTAGATGAAAATCAGCCAAAATAGCTTGACTATAATATAATCAAATTCATGTAAATGTTACATTGAATCATTTAGGTTGGAAGAAACTCACAACCTTACTGACTGTTAATCTGACCCTGTGAGTCCACCACTAAAACGTGTCCCTAAGTACCACACCTAAACCTTTAAATACCTCAAGGGTTTGGGGCCCAACCACTTCCTTGGGCAGTCTGTTCCAAGGACTGACAACCCTTTCTGTGAAGAAGTTTGTCCTAAAATCCAATTTATATCTCTCCTGTTCCAGCTTGGGGCCGTTTCCCCTTGTCCTGTCACTGTTACCTGGGAGAAGAGACCAATCTCCACCTGCCTACAGCCTTCTTTCAGGGAGCTGTAGGGAGTTATAAGGTCCCTCCCGAGCCTCCTTTTCTCCTCAACCACCCAGTTCCCTCAGCTGCCCCTCTTCAGACCCTACACCATCTTTATTGCCCTTGTCCACCCCCTAATCTTACATGGGCCAGATGAATGGACAGAATTACTATTTGAAGAAAAACTAGCAGGTATCAAGTGGTTAAATATAATAATGTTCATGTTAAATGAGCTTCTTTATTAAACTTCATGAATCAAAATAAATTGGCTAACATAAAAACCTACCAAAAGACCTAATCACTGTATTAGGTTAATGTGATAACTTAAGAGATCAATCAATAATTAATGTAGTAAGTTAATTTTTAACAATGTTTATTACTTCACTGAGCCCACAAAAAAGTTCAGATGTAGGAATTCAAATCTAACAAATTCATGATCCTTGTGTGTCCCAACTCATGATATTCTGTGATTCTGTGAAATTTACCACAAAAATCATTATGCACGATCATTGATGATTTAGAGATACTCTGAAACATGGGACAGAATTTTACAATCCTTTTCTAAAGCTGCAAGACATCACACACATTCAGCTCTTCTAAGATTGCTTCTTAATAGTGACCTTTTGCTGCAGGTTCCTCTGCAATGCAGTGGAAAGAAAGAGTTAAAAACTTTCCTCTTGGTATCCTGACAATTAAAAGAATTATAAGGTGGCTTTGGATTTAAATAACAAGGCTTAATAAATCAGCTTCCCAAATTCTCCATCTTGTGGAGTTAGGATTTTATTACACCTCCCCCCAAAACCCCACAGATATGCATTTAACAAATTCTCTTTAGAAGCTATTGTGTTGGGAGGTCCATAGTAGGTAAGATACTCTGGTGCTTTATTTACTGGCTGTATTTATTTCTTAACTGCAGCACTACTGAAGCTGAAGGAACTGTTAATTCATGGTCTCAGATGAAATTGCACTGTTTTACATGCCTAAATAATCACCCAGCCTAAAGCAGATAATTTTACCTATGCAATTCCAGTACTGTGATATTGAGACAGTGAGTGCACAGAACTCCTTAAATTTATCTCAGAAATTGTCTTACAGTACCCGCATTCATCATTTCATCCCCAGCCTGGATACTAAACTCCTAACAATTTGATCAGCAGAGCTTTCCCTATTCTAACACAATGACCTGTTTACACTCATACATACAGTTGCCAAGATACTTCTTTTTAATAAGCTCCCTTAATTTAAAACACATACATTGGGCCTTTTGCTTGTAGAAAAAACACTGCATGACTCAGCACCATTTACCCATGGAGTCACAAATGACAACTCAAGATGCTGCCAGTGATCAACAATCTCCTGTCTAGAGATGTGCAGGACCCTATTTCATTTCTGTTTATGTTAAATCTGCCTGTCTGGCAGTAGTTTCAGTTATCACTCCCTTAACAGGGTAAATGCTAAAATGTGTATTCATTTTACCATCGGGTTACAGTGATGAAAGGGATTCCTTAAAAGTAGCAGCAATTCCAACAGCTGCTTCTTCACCCCATTATATCAGGTTTATGACTGTAGCATTATTGACATCAAAATGGGCAATCAGGACACTACCTTCTTCATCTACCAATAGTTGCTTTAATTAGAACTCATTATATTAATAATAATTACCTGGTAATGATGTTCATCACCTATATGCCCTAATTTTCAAAGCAGTGCATACATACCACATTAAGCAATTAATTCTCAGAACAACTTTATGTGACAAGCAAATTCTATCTCCATTTAAAAGACAGGAGAGCTGTAGCTAAATGATACTCCCATGAAACATCATTTAGAAGTAAGATTATGATTTACTGTCATGAATATGACAGTATACTCATGCTTTTATCTTCTGCCAATACAACACGGCTTTCAAGGTAAGATTTATAATATAATTGTACTAAAAGAGGTATAATTTACAAGAAAAATAAAACAGAAAATTAACATATAATGTAGCTCAGTATATTATACTTTCAAATAATGTTGGAAACCTTGGGCTACATTTCAGCCTTTTACACAGCAGAAACAAACCACCACCATGATTTCCCAAGTATTCATTACAATATTCACTCCAAAAGCGACAAGTTCCATGGAAACCACCACACTGAATTTAGTTTTTGTTTTCACTCCTTAGTCATTCTAGTATTAGAGACCTAATTTCTAAGCATATAAGGATTTTTTTAGATATCTGAAAAAGAACACCAAAATATCTTCACTATGCGAAATTATAAACTTGTTCTGTGAATCTGTATTACCTGAGGGACACTTTGATGCTTTTTGGCTAGTTTAAAGGGAAGAGTGAGGCTAAGATAACTTAGTTGCTATAGCAATACCCTTCCAGCAACAAGACTTTGTTTGAAGTCGTTTCAGGTTCTGCTCTTTTTTACCAGATGCTCCTCCAGCAGTGCCAGACTCAAGAAATTTTGGTTTCATGTCAAATATTTGACAGATGATTCAGTATTTCCACCCTAGAATTGACGGCCCAATTTAATCTCATCTTTTGCCTCTGTGTACAGGAGGCAAGCAGTGGGGTTAGCTCTGTTTGTCATGTCTGTACCATGCAGAAGAAAAATACTTGCTGTAGTTTCTTGGTACAGGACTGTCCATTTCCCATCTACTTCATTTACAGATGGATCCCAGTCAGGGAAACCAAGACAAGGGTGTTTACAATTTGGATTTGTTTGCTGCCTTTTTTCACCCCATCTGATCCCAATATTATAAAACATGCTTTAAAGTTGAGCTCTACTATTCGTGCATCTCAAGTCACCACAAAGCAGTCCAGTGACTTTGAGCTTGAATCTCCTGTGACATATTCAGGCTTCTATAACCCCTAACTCCAGCAATCTTCATTACCAGCTGTGACCATAACTGCTTTGTTTTCCTCTGTATTATTCCCATAACCCTAAAAAGAAAAATGCTTCTGGTTAGTCCTACTCACTAGGGAAAAGATAAAGAAAAGGAAGCAGGAAACTGGACACAAATTTCTTCCAAACACCTGTTAGGAATGCCAGGCGTTTCTCTGCATAACTCCTCTTGAAACAAATAATCTGCAATGTTTGGTTGGCTTTTAGACAAGAAAGCAACCACAGCTCTGTACCTTTCAGATCAATTTACCTTTTACTAATTTACCTGGCAGACTATTAAAAAGCAATAGTGCCAGCTAAATTATCAAAGTGTGATATAAGCCCTGTTCTTCATGCAGTTTCAAACACTGCTGGACAGGCTTTTAACTGCTCTTGTCCATACATCAGACACTTCTAACCCAGCTGTGTGGAGCAAGGTGACCACAGGATGGGAACTGTACTGAAGCCAGATGATTCTCTTCAAAGGCTTGCTGAGCTTAGGCATGAGGTTATGGCTACAGCTCTGGTATTCCTTGCTTGGAGTCTGTCAGAAATGGCTCATCGCTTGCAGGAGAGGCTGACAACAATGCTCAAGGCTTTGGGAGGCCTTTTGCACTATGATCTTTGCAGCTGTGTCCTCTCCTGACTGAAGTAAACTGTGCTCTAACAAGACTTCAGACACAGATCTATAGCCAAGTGCTGCATCACTGGGGAAAGTGCAGTACTAATGATCACATTAATGAAATACAGTGAATAGATGCTACAGAAAAATCACAACTCCTTTGAAAAGACATGTTTTTACTACAAATCCTAATTTAAAAATATAAATGTGGCTGTAGAAATGCAAAGATGCCCACCCCATAAAATGAGAAACAAGACAATGTTAGGTGACCATTAAAGAGAAAGCTGATGGACCCACATCTATAACATCATCCCTGAGTCCTTCAACACTTGTTGTCATCACATTTCCTTCTCTGAATCTTGCTAAAGCAATACTGCAGTGCCACAACACACCAGAAAACCAATTGTTCAGTAAGTGATTTGTGATAATGCCATCATCTTTCTCACCCCTTATTTTACCATCCTTCTCCAGAGCATTCAAAATGCAAATGATTGAAGAGGGAGGAGGAAGGGGGAATTGGTTACATGAAGAACAACCAAACCCTTTTTCTCTAGAATAGACAAAGGAAAGATTACACATTTCACTTACACACAGATGGAAACTTTACAAGGAAGGAAGTTCTGGGGTGTAGGTTTGTTTTCTCCCTGTCAGGTAATCTACACAACAGTCAATGACACTGTGATAAAACAAAATAGCAATCCAATGTAAAAATGAACTTCCATAACACTTCAGTCATCATTTTCTTTCTTACATTGAACCAGGTTTATCACAGTGATACACAATAGTAGGAAAAAGACTTTATTATTTGAGTCATCAGGCAAACCATGCAACAAAAAGCAGAAATTTACAAGCAACTCTACAAGAGTTTCTTGTAACTTCGCAACTTGTAGCAACAACTCAAACCACAAGAGGAATACAAATTAAATCCCAGAAGCAAAACCAACAGGAAACGTTGGTACAATTATTTGCTAGGTGGGCCTCAAAAGAGCCCTCTCCCAAGTCAAATACACACCCCAATAAAGCACTAGAGATACTCCTAACACTTCTGGGTCAGTACATCCTTTCCCTGCCACTTTAGCTTGGAGCAGTCTCAAGTATGTGTGAAGAGCTGGGTGTCAGCTTAGCAATAGTCCATACCTGATACAATCTGCACAACAGATTGTGGAAGACCTAAAAAGGCATCTTATGTATTGCCTAGAGACTTTAAAATACGATAAGTAGAAGAAACTGCAAGTTGAAGATTACTTAATACTATTAAAATGGACAGTCATCCTAAGGGATAATTTTGCACTGAAATGTTTAGCAAGTTTGTTTCTTTTTCAGCTGAAGCAAGAGCTAGCAAATCCCCGCCTGACATTAGGATAATTGGGACGTAGGAAACATTCATTCGAATGACAATCCAAGAGTGCTTTGTTAAAGTACAAAACTCTATTTGCATTTGCTGCCCATAACAGTATTGAACATAAACCAGATGTTACTTTCATATTCAAAATTTGGAGACTTTGTTTGAAGTAGCCACACATTAGGATAGAAGTTCACAAAACAAACCAAGAAACACAAAGAAAAACCCCTTCCACCACCTGACAAAACAAAAAAAGCTCAGATTTGGAATTCATGCTAGGCAACCCTCGCAATGGAATTACGTGGTATGGACGACTTGTTAGCCTGAGTACCCAAAACTACTGCTGGCACTGCAGAGAGAACCCAAGCAAGGGAAGATTGCCAGGGACCACCCAGGTGCTCAAATGGCTGTCTGTTCTTACTGTCCTCGTCCGCGGGTGGCTCGGCAGGGTCAGACAGACATTTCCTGCTGCAGCAGCCTGGGCAGTGCCCCCCAGACCCACCGAGCCTGATACAGAGGATAATGAGATGACTGGCTCTTGCAATTAAGGGATGACTATGGCGTGAATATTAAGAAAAGCTTTAGTGATGTATAGTTATGTCATTGTAGTTTAGATGTCCGTTGTTCTCCCCATGGTTCCCTTTCCCCCCCTCTGTATTGTTGCCATCAGACAGCCTGGGTTGTCTAGGACAGGTTAAAGCAGGCTGCACTTGTGCCCCTTGCATGGGGCAGTGGGAATGGAAAAGCTTGTTGCTATGGGGGCACGGCATGACGACACCTGACCTCCAATCAAGTTACAAGAAAGCAGAATCCACCGACAAACGGCAGAGAAGAGCTGACTGACAGACTTTGGGAGGGGCCAGGGTTGGCTGATGCAACCCTGAGGTAAAAAGACTGAACACCCATCTTGAAATTGAACCGGCCATGTAGTGTACACGAGGCAGTTCCCAGCGCTGTAACTTTTTCCTTACATAGTCCTTTTGTTGTACTTTTTTTCTTACGGTTTAATAAAGGTTTTCAATTTTCAAATGAGCAGTTTTTTCTCAGAGAGCAGATCCTGCAGCCACCGCCCATCCCGGCGCTGAAGGAGGAAAAAGAGAGGGCAGACCCCGGTGGCGTTTAAATAGCCCGCCGGCGTCACGTGACCGCGCCGCCATTGGCCCCGTGCTGCCCGCGCCACAGGTGCTGAGGGGCTCCTCGTCTCGTCAGTGTCAGGAAACGCTGAGAAGACACTGAGCCATTTAAAATACCAAGGTTTTGGTGTTTGGTGTTGTTAAAAATAGGTTAGAAACTGTTGTAAAATAGCTGATAATTGTTAAGCCCGTACCGTTAGTTTGGTTATGGTAAAAGGGGTTTAAAGGGGCAGCTGTAAGAAATACGGTACTCAAGGTACCGTATTACACCTAAGTAAAGCGCAATTCCCCCCCAAGCGAAACGAGCCGGCCTGGACAGAACTGTAATGGGCCAATGAAGCGCCCTAAACCTTCATGCAAATGAAGGATACAAAAAGAAACCAATCCAAACGGACAAAAAACAGGAAAAGAAGGGGCTCCTGACCCACTGGATCTGTGCCGCTCCATCTGGGACATCGCTGCTGAGCAGACCCAGCGCCGGCGCTGCAGCGTCCTCGACGGGAACGCTCCTGCTCGGCCCGCGGGGCCCCTCGCTTTGGGCCTTTTTATCAGAATAAATGCTGAAATCACTTCAGTACCGGGAGCGTGGTCCCGTTTTTAACAGGTGTGATGGGTAATGCAGCTCTCTGCCCCTCAGCCGTCCGGCCCGTGCTGGCAGCAGAGCTCCGGTGGGGAAGCAGCGTTGCGTGAGGAGATGGTGGCGGGCATTCCCCGGAGGGAATGAGCTGCCTGGCGTTCCGTCATGGAAAAGCCAAGCCAGCCCATTTGTCAAAAGATAAAGCATATGCAAGACAGATAACAAAACTATTCCATGTAAAAGAGAAGAACCAGACCCACTCCAAAACTGTCTGAAAGCAAAGACGGTCTTACTGCCAAGCCTCACCTAAAGCAGAGCTTGAAAACAGCTTAAGTTGTTGTGAGTAACCACCTGACCACAGAAGCTGATAGCATTCACCCATGAAATGTTCCTGTAAAACAGGAAATAACAAAGTACAGGACTCAGTTTTTTCACACCTCCCAGCACACTGCAGGCAGGACTGCTCCGGCTTCACCAGCTGCGCCCGGGACTGGCGGCACCGACACGGCGCTGTTTCCTTGGCTTGTACATTTTTGATCTTCTGTCACCATTTCCCTTGAAACAGAAGTCGCTTACCATGAAAGCATGCGGCATTTTTAGGTATTAAAGGATCAAGATTTAGGGCCATGTGCAAGAGGACTTCCCTTTTATGGCCTTTTCCCAATATTAAGGCATCACTCAGTCACAACCCCCTTTATCTAACCTTGTGGATACTTAGGTTTCCATACATAAAATGGCACAGGCTCTGAAGTCTGGCTGCGCTGCTGACACTCAGCCACCCGTGTGTGCCAGCACAGGTCTGCCTGGTGTCTGGGTTATGCTCACAAACTCTGCCAGTGCTCACAGAGGCTTTTGCTGCCTGCTCCGTTTGCTGGGCAGATTCTGTGGCACACAGACTGCAGTGGCTTAGGAGCACAGAGTCAAAAGGGGCTTCCTGACCCGCAGGGTCCTGGCTCCAAAGCTTTTTGTTAAAAATGCCAGAAATGTCTCTTGTAGACAAGTCCAAGCATCATCATGCACTGGGAGAGACAAACTGCCTTTTGCCCAAATGTGCTATATTTTCACACAAATGAATCAGTAATAATAGAGTCCTGGGGCTAATAACATCCCTATAAACACAGTGGCTTTCCTAAATAAAGCTCCCAGGTGAGCCTGGTGTAATATCATGTCTCAGTCTGTAGAAAAGGGTAGAAAACAAACCTTAATACCTGCTCATGATCTGATGCAGAGACAATTCCCATTTGGCTCCATATCTGTGCTTGGCTTTATGCTAAGTGGATTAGCAAAACACCAACCAAACACATCTGAATTTCATGCTCTTTGGTTTTTCTGTCAGCTTGCTAACACACGTTCTCCACAGAATTCAGATTTTCCTCTTGTGTGAAAAACATATTACATCAAGTACAGATTACTGTGTATACCTTGCCAAAATCCTACCTGAAACTAAAGCCAAACTACAATGCTGCAGAGGTTAGTAGAAATACTATTACAAAGCCAACCAGAATATCAAAATAAATAAATAAAAAAGTCTTCCTGATATCCCATGGGTACTTCAGAAGAAACATGGAGGCCTGAGGTTAACATGGTGTAAACACAGTGCAAATAAACCTTGTGATTTTGAGCCTTCTACTATAGTTCTGCAGATATGCAGGTACAGCATATCTGTATAAAGAAATATTAATAGGACAGGCTGAGGCAGCAAAGATTTTCTTAAAGAGGGCATTGTCTACAAAAAAAAGCTAGTAGCCCACTTCTCCTATACTTCCTTTCCACACCTTTATCTTTTAAATTAGATCACTTTAATTATATGCATCTGCTGGATTCAAATGCCGTTATTTATCCATAGTCCATCTCTCTAAATACAATCCATCTGGCCCATCTATTGTGACAACACTTTCTCCAGAAGTTTTGGGGATGGTCTAGCCTGCCTAGCAGCACAGTCAGCCAGACATTTTGCTCAGAATGGTCCCCCAGTCTCCTCCTACCCTCTTACAATGGATGACGAGGTAGTCACCTATACTTGAATTTGGCACCTGTTCTTCACCCTACAGAACACACATGCAGGGAGCAGGTGATGGGTGAGCCAGCACTCTGCAGATCAGTAGATGTCCCAGTCTCATGTCCCAGCATTTGGATGCCTTACAGAAGCACCAGTCTTAGGAACTTCTGGACATTGAGTGCTTCTAACCAAAGCCTTTGCTGTTCTGGTGGTTTGTTCAACCACAGTTTAGGAAAGTACCAAGAAAATTTCATTTGAATGCCTGGGTTGACAACCTTTTCCACAGTGGACTTAATATTTGGCATACATTTCTCAGCTAGAAAAAGTGCTGCTGTTTCTAGAGAGGTTTTTTTTTAAACTATTCCTAAGCAATTTATAGTAGTTTATTGGTATTTGCACTGGGAGTTATTAAATCTTTGTGTAGAAATAGTATTTTCTTCCAGCAGCTTTGTGTTCAAACTACAGTGTACTGAGCTTAGGTTTGGTCACCATATTCAGAGAAAAGACATTCAGCTGCTACAGATTCACTAATAAGGATTGACCACTGGGCTGATGTCTGAATGAATCAGTGTATTACATGAGGTTGTTTTACTGGCACGAACATTAGTCAGAGATTACTTCCTGGTAATTCCCTGGTATTCCCAGAGGTTGATTGATATCCAGTGTCATCTCACTTAAACTTGTGTTTTCCTTGCTCTCCCATGTTTGAGAGACTACATGTGATGTACCACAACAAAATCTGCTAATAGCTGACTTTGGACCTATAGACTTCTTTTAGTAGAATTACAAATGCAAATTAATTGACATAACTTGAAAGAAATTCTCTATCGCAACTTTAAAAAATTTCAAAGTATGCTTCTTTTGGATAACATGCTATCTTTAGAAGACCACATTTTTGGAGAGGAAGAAGAGAGAACAGCTGTCAGATTTCAAAGCATTTCTTATGTTTGGGATGAGGGATTGCATTAGGAAGCCTGATGATCATGAAATGGTTCATGAATATTGTTTCCTCTACTCTTGTAATCCATGCTTAATTTCTTTCAAAAAGCTTTCCCTTCAGCTCTTTACAACAACATATTGGCACCAGAAAAAAAGCTCAATTAGAGGTTGCCTATTCCTGGGTTGCTTTCATGTGTTTATATTCATCATGGGCATCGCTAAACACCTTTTTCCTCCCTTGCCTTGTTATTGTTATTTCTTCATTCTTCCTTCCTTTCTTTTTCTTACTAATTAGACACCTTTCACCTCCCAAGTCACAGAACTAAAGTGTTGTTTAAAAGCATCTCATAATTCACCGGGGATGTGTTATATCCATGGACATCCCATACATTTTGGGGAGTAGCTGGGACAAGGTGAAGGGGCTCCCAGGCTCAGAAATGATGTGTGAATCTTGGATGATGCTCCTTTTGCTCAGAAGGGCAGAATCAAGGAGTACAACACTGGCAGCATTCAGAGGCCAGGAACTGTCTTGTGTGCCAGAAAAGGGATTAAAAAACCTCCCAATGGTGCTCTTACTCTAGCCTTGTCAGGATTCAACTCTAGATCCTGCCAACTGTTTTAGGATAAGTGGGAGAACTCAGTCACAGTTGCTTCCTAGGCATTAGAGGAATTAATACAATCTTTAATAATCTATGCAAAAATAAGTCTCTGAGGTTTTATCCACCACACATGCTAAGCACTGAATCTGAATCAGGACTCATGTTTCAGAACTGCACATTAATCTGCTCTTCTGTATGGTCATCGTTTTAATATTTAATGGGGTTTTGCTGCTCATTTAGAGAATAAACCTTTCTGATTGCTGTCTTCTTCTAGATTGCTTCTCTAATGCTATGTTGTACCTCAGCCTTTCATTCAGGTAGCCTGGGAGCTGAGTTTTTGAATGACAGCTGCACACTGGGTTTTCTTTTAGGGTAGCTCTGCAACCCTTAATTGTGTCTGAAAGACCAAACTGGTTCCTGTGTGCTCTTTTAAGGTATCATACAGATTAAGAGTGGTTCTCATTTTTCATTCACTTGCTTCCCATTGCGAGAGCCGGCACAAATATTTTTTATTCATTGATGCTGAGATCATGTCTATGAGGAAAATACGTGCTTCATGCACAATTCACCCTAATTTCAATTGACATAGCCACCTCCCCAGGCATTTCACAAACTGCAGCCTCACACAGTTAGAAGACACTTTGCCAAAGCAAGACAAAGAGTCTTGCACATGCAGACATAAATATGTGGAAACTTTGAAAGGTTTTGTAGAACCTAATAAAAAACAGAAATTAATTTATTATTACAGACTCATTTGATAGATGATCAAACCAAGTACACAGGATGAAAATGATGCCACAAAGCACATTGTACTGACACGGTGTTAGTAAGAACAGAATTCTAGTTTCTTAACCTGCTCCTTTAATTGAGAAATCAGGAAATCCCAGGGTTAGATGTGGATGAATCATTTTACATATACAAGCCTTTTGAATTAAGTCTTCCTTAATTTACATCAAGAAATTCAACTTTGAATTGCTACCCTTAGGGATATAGATTTAGGTTTGGAAGTATCTGCTTTCATTAGTTCAAGTGAGTGCAGCCTGCAAAGCAACATGAAAATCCCAGAGGAAAAAACATCATCCACTGATTAGTCTCAGCTGTAGTTTAGTGTAGGTGTGGGAACTCATGTGCACTTGTGGGCTTCAATGCCAGCACTTTCCTTCAGTTCAGATTCCACCAGTTCACAGTCTCTCCACGATCACTCCCTTAGAATGGACAAAAAGGGATGTGCCAACAGGCACAGCCCAATTTCAAGTCAAAACAAATCAGTTCCCTCAGAGAACTGTATCACATGAGAATTAGCCTATGTAAACCACTCATGAGCTTCCTCTCTTTCCCGCTAAAATTAAGCCTACCTCTTCACTCTGAATTCCTGTCTTAAATCACTTCCTCATCATTATTTGCACCATTTTCACTTTGCAGTTCTTATGGCATTGACTTATTTTTCTGCCCATCATGCCCAGGTGCAAGAGCTGCTCTGTTGTACTGATGAAATGCCACTGGTGGTAGCCTGCCAGCGAAAGAGAATAGAGTGGGCCTTTAAAATAATTCCTGGGACACTTCCAGGGATGAAATGGCATTTTTTGGCTCTTTTTCCTGATATTACCTACAAGCCTATAGATTGTCATGATTTTTCAGTAAAACCATTCAGGACTGGAAAATAAACTGACACCCCAATTGCTCATCCCCCTAGAAAAATGAGCAGTCCTGCTGGCTGAGTTGACTTCACTGGACTTCAGCCAGACAGAGAGAGATAAAGAATTTTTATCCCTCTGCTAATAGCTCTGTCCACTTCTACCTTCATACTGCTTGAAGAAGCAGAGAACTGCCTCTCACAGTGGTAGATAAGATCTAATGAAAGAAATGGAGAAAAAATAAAAAGGTTAAGCTAGCAACAACTGAAAAATATAATGATAATGAAAATAATTATGTTAGTAATTGTACCTTGCACTGCTTTTTTTTTTTTTTACATTTTGTATTATCAACTTTACCTACACTTTAATCGGATTAATGTTGTCATCTACATATTTTAAATGCCAAAAAGACTTTAATAAAATAGTCCCAGATGAGCTAATTGGTGGGAAAAAAAATCCACAGTTCATAGAACTACCAGAATACACTAAAGACACAAATGGAAATACACACTCAAGAGAGAAGCAAGGCAAATGAGTTAAGAAAACCAATTCCTTTTACAGAGGGAAATACATTTTTTAATGAAGTGCAAATCTAAGTATTTCTAATCTTCTACAGCCTTTGTTGTCAAAGAGATCAGGTTCTGAAATCATGTCTGCTTTGCATTACAAATGCAAACAGTGCTTTCCAATAGAGCTAGTGCCAGTCAGCACAGCTTCTCCCCTGGTCCTTGGGTATCGTCAGTGGAGGTGCCCACGAGCAAAGCTGCGGTTGCACGTCCCTGGCATGGCTCGGGGTGGGACTGAGATGCTGCTTCCCTGCAGCCAGGCACTTCTCCCACAGCCACAGCAGGCTTAGTCTCAATAACTGAAGAGGCATCTTCTTGCAGACAAAACCAAATCTGAATTACACAAGCGGAATGAGGGAGCACTTTTAGAGGAAGCAACAAATGAAAGAGTAGTCCGAAGTGTCCAGGACTTGTGGTGAGAGAGGAGGAGATGTTCTGTGCATAGTAAACACTGGGTTTATTGAAATTAATCCAAATCACTTGTGTGGGGAAATGAGATTTAAATTATGTTTCCATATCTGTTCCCCAAAGGTTTCAAATGGCTTTTTAAAAGGAAATGGCTTGACTTTGAATTTTCTTCCTAAAATCATTTGGTGTCAGATTTAGCTACTCATTACATATGGAATTCAAGATAAGGAGGTCAGCTTCTGGTGGATGCCTCTCTGCAGCAGCAAGTGGGGTTCCTGAAAAGAAATAGAGCTTTATTAGAAGGATGGTACTAGGAAATTTAGCTTTTTGCTGACGGAAACAGAAAAATATATAGGATGCACTTTTAAACAAAGACATTCAAAAGCTCCTTTTGCCTTTGTCATTAAAAACATCATGCCAGATTCATAAAAATCCATTTTAGTTTATGCTCCCTACATTACTAAAAGGAGATAGCAGTTCTAAGCTTTATCCTATGGGAGCTTGCATGAAAGAGAAATTTGACTTTGCCAGAGTAGCATCTTGTGTCTTCTCTGCATAATGCATTCAGTTCAGCTGCAAGCTGCTCTTTCTCCTGGCAGTCAGCATATGCAACAGTGTGTTTATGCAAGTTTGACCTTCCTGTTCTTCCTGGTCTCATTTCTGTTTGCATGAGCACACTGAGCTGATAAAGTGAAGTACATTTTTAAAGTCTCTCTATTTTGAAAAGCCTTGAAAAGAAGACATCTCTTTCTCTGACACAAAGCTGTTAAAAATAGAGCAGACGTATTTCTTCCCAGCACAATCATAAACCAACAGTTAAAGCCCTTTGTTTGTTGTTCATGTGGGTGAATAGAGTCCAGTACACTTGTGCTGTGCCCAGCAAAGCCTGTGTGAAACACAAAGTAAGTTAATAAACCTGCCCTGTCTGCCAGCTGGATAAGTGGTGGCTCTGTATGGACTCTAAGCATTGAACATTTTAAGGACAAAAATGCCCTACAAAACTATGACCAAGGTTGGCTTGCTAATTTTCCTTCTTTTCCTCGTTAAAAGAAGAAAATAGTTGCTCTAAACACAGCTGATGCTATGCTCCCACATGTTTAGCTACCCTATGGCTCCTTTGATTTTAATCTCATTTGATGTTATCAAGGTTTCATATTTTTTTCTTTAATCTACACCTGAATGTCCCTTTCCCCTAATAAAGTTACTCCCATTAATTAACCTAAAAATTAGATTTAATTAATTTCTACCAACTGACATTACTGTAGTATTGGCTTCACAGTTATCTTTTCAATAGCATGTTCAGTGCAACTCAATTGAATTAGCTAAACAAATAACAGGGATTTTTTTTTTCTGACGTTTGAGCCAAAAATCAGCTGGTAATCAGTTATGAAAGGAAAAGCCCAGCTGTAGCTTTTCTAAAAATCAACATGATGAAATAATGAGAAAGGTTAAATTTCCATGTTCACATAAATATAGTTAAATGTTAATGTTTCCTAAAGACAAAAATACATTGAAAAAGGATCACTTTCTCTGCAGAGTGACTCATAGTAATATAAGGATTGGGCTATTTGATCAAATCAGCTGGTTTTCAAATTGTGTCATTTATTTGAAATTTATTTCGAGGATGGATGGACTAGTCAATATTACAAAAAATACAGGACATTACAAATGCCAAGGCTAACTGGAGATATTTGATTTAATTGAACCTCCAAACCCAGCAGTGCTACTTTCTTAACGCTGTCAGTTTTGGGAACCTATTATCAGTAGCTTATGGCTTTGCCACATTTTACCATCATATTTTGCATAAGCTTTACATATACCAAGAAAAACTCTTCTGTCAGTCATCAGGAAGATTCTGGGGAGAAAGCTCATAGGTTAATCGGTAACACAAATAATTTAAACCTGCTTAATTGGGAAATTAAATATCCCTGTAGCTTGACAAGTGAACTTAAAATATTATGACCTAAAAAAAGAAAAAAGAGCAAATAAAAAAAACCAACCAACCACCAATAAACAGCTTTGAGGGCATTAGTAAGTTTTTCATCCACAGAGGGTCAGAGTAGTGCAGCAAATAAGGCACTGAGGTCACACAATGAATGAGAAAGATGTAAAAAAAGGTATTAAATAGAGGGAGTGTAGGGCATGAAAAGAAAGGTCAAGAGCAGGGAACGAGGCAGGAATCTGGTGGAAGAAGAAAGCAAATTGATTTAAATGGTGAGTTAAATGGATGCAGTGATAATTTTGATACTCCCTAAATTCTTAGCAAATTCATTTTACATTATTTTCTTTGCCCTATCATAATAATGTCAGCGGTGCTATTTTCTATTCCATAGATTTGCTTTGTACAAAAACCACATTATATGCAGGCAGTTTTTAACAAATAGGTCAAAGAAAGTATAATAAAACAAGTTATATTCAACACATGCTGTAATTATATTCTACTTCAGGAATAATAAATCACTCTTAGAAATGCTTCAGCATATATATTTTATTTTTTCAACTCATGAATTTACTGTTCTTGCAGCACTCTGCTCACCAGGTTTTCTCTGTTAATGGAGACTGTGAATAGGAAAAAAAAAGATGAAAAAGCATAGCTGAATTATTCATGTTAATGATTTCACGCCTAAATATTATGTGAAAAACACTAACTATGCTGTTAAAATAAAAGGTAGCTTGACTTACTAAATGATTCTGAGAATGTTTCACCTGTGAAAATGTTTTCTGTACATATTACTTGATGCAATATAACTGAATATTGCAAAAGTTTAATTCCAAGGTCTTGGGTATTGGAAGGCATTGGCAGGCAGTGGGTTTGCATTTATATTCCCTTCGGGGATGTGGACAGCCATGCAGAGATCCTTAAAGAGAGGGCAGTCTAATGCCAGGTAATCTGAATTGCCCATGGAGAATTTTGGGAAAGTTACAAATCCATGAAAAGAACTGGAAAGCACTTGCTTGGAAGACCTGGCATGAGGTAGCAATTTAAAGGACCTGCCCTTAAAATCCAGTCTGGGGCCCAGCCTCATAAGCACATGACCCAGCTGAAACTGCATAAAACAAAACACGTGGATTTTAGCACCAGAATGGCAGTTTCACGTGAATGATCTTAATAACATCTGTGAAAAAGTTCAATCTAATTCTCATTGCAGCTGGAAGCTTAAAATATGATTGGGCTTAGAGCATAAAATCACCTCCAGAAAGGATGTCTATATACAGCAGAGAGCATTTTGTGGGGTTTTTACGTTCTCCAGACCTCTTTGTTTCTTTTAACACAGCTCCTTCTACAGAAAAAGACATCCCTGCTCTGTTGGTGGTGGTGATCAAAATGTCCTGCAAGGGCAGACCTTGCTCCCTGTCCCCAGTTCTTAAGGTAGGGTGGATACCATAGTATGAAGCTGAAACTAATGAGGAGGTCCCTCCAGGTGGGACTTTGGTGTCTGTGCAGCACCACAGCTCCTCACCAGCTCTTTCACACCGTGCCCTCAGGAGGCTGAAGCGCTGTCACTGTCCTGATGTTGTCCAAAGCAACACCACAGACTCAGGGCTGAAATGGATGCAATGCTGGTTCCATGTTCTCCTCTGTTTTATCTTCTTTCCCTTTGCTGAATCCTGGAAAACAGCTCATATGGTGTCTTTTGGCTTTTGGCAAAATGTTGTAGCTGAACTATTTTCAGCCTCAAAAAAATTTACGTTTTCAATGACAAATTTAAACTAATTGCTGGTTTTGCTGTTGCTTCAGAGTCTTGTTTTTTATTTGATCAGTTCAAATATTTATTTGTGAGTGCCACTCAGGAAGCAATTTAGCCCATCATCTCTTCTACAGCTGAGTGCCACAAACGTGGTTTTAAGCCAGAGGTTATCACCACAGAGTAAGTAACAAGCACAAGTGGTGATTTGTCTCGGGCTGAGCTCTTCCTGGGATGTTGGCTCTTGCTCAAGGAGCAATAATTTGGCATCCCATGAAAAGGGCAGCCTTATCTTACAACTACAGGACAGAGACATGTACTTAGAACTCTACTTCTGTTTCAGGCCTGGAGACTGACTAACTTCCAGGTACAGGCACAGAGATGATTGCAGACTTCTTCATTTCTGCAGATAAAACTGAGTTTTAAAACTCAGGTGGAATGGGAGAAAAACAAAGTAAGGACTGACTGCAAGAAAAGAAAATTCATATTTAAAACAAAGCTTTGTTTAAAGGATGAATTATACAGGTGAGTGACTGATTCTTCCACTGCCTTAACATTCAACTCATCTTCCATTGCAGACCATCACACACCCTTCTGGGAACTTTGCTGGACATCTGAGTGGGCCTTGTGCTTGTGTGATGCTTGGATCCATGCCCAAGAGCAAACCTTCAGCATTTTAAGCAATTACTACTGCTTATGTTCCTGTATGCTGAAACCTGAAGGCTGTTTTCCTTTAATTGATACTCAAACATGCTGCCTCTCTCAGCACTGGGAGCTTGACTTAGTGAGAAACATCTGAGGGATGAGCTCACACACGGGGCTGAAGGACAGCAGGAGACTGATGCATAACCATCTCACTGTAAAAATAAAGTTTGAACAATAACCATTTAACCATTTGAACAATAGCAACCTCTAGGCTCCCCTAATTTGTGGGATATATATATATATGTGCCATTTGAGTTTAGAAAAAAATTCCTTCAGTCTGAAGTAGGAGGAATTTAGCTCTTGCAGTGAAAAATACCACCAATTTTGTTGTGATTGAAAATAAAAGAACATTTCCTCTTTATGTTTCATTTTGATCTTCTTTGTTGTTATTTTTTTTAATAAAAGGTTCAACATGCATGAAAGTGAAAAGAAACAAGACCTGAATTTTAGTCATTTTTTCCTGCTAGATTTAAAAGTGAAAAAAAATTAAATTTCCTCAGACAGACTCCAGTCTTTTTTCTTTGCCTCATTGTGTATAGCATGTGTTTGTGTAAAGGAAAAAAAAATCCTGCCTGAGACATCTCAACTGAAAATATGGGCATGTAATTGGAAAGCTGTGATTTTTTTTTTAAATTTCGACATCACAAAACAATATTATATCTGTATACATCTGTATCATGTATACATCTGACATGAGAGAGACTAAAATGAGGCAGGCCTCACTGGGGCTTCCCATTCAAGAATCTAGGAGAGGAAGCAAAGGAGGCTTCTGAGCTGCAGGCAATGTCATGCTGTAGGAGAGCAGTTCCATGGCAGCAGCTTTCCTGCACCTGTGACAAAATGCAGAGCACAGGATTGTTTTGCTAGAGAAGGGATCAGTAATTCAGACTTTGATTACTTAAAGATAATATAGAAGGGGAAAGAATATAGAGGGGGAAAAAAAAGGTGAAAACACTAACTGAAATTTGGAGAATTTTTCTATTGCAGGACAGGAATTAATTTTGCCCAGCAACAGAGGCAGTGACTACAGGATCCTGCAGCAGGAGGGTGAGGCTCCTGTAATCATCATGACCCAAATTTCTCTTTCAGAGCCTGGATTTCATATTCTCCCCAGAACTATCTATAACATGCCAAATGTATAGGTAGATATAGGCAGTGTCACCAGGAGTGCCTGAGGTACTTCTGCTGCAGCCTCGGTTCTGAGGAAGCATCCTGGGGACTGGGAAGGCCATGCTGCAGTAGCTGTAGAGCAGACAATAGACACATCAGAGATACTCAGTAAATATGTATTGAAGTAGCAGATCAGATCTTCTAGTTGTAGATCAGAAGCCTGAAAGCCTTTTGAACTCCAAAAGGAGAAAAATAAGAGATGCTCTGTGATGTTTGCCACTCCTGCTTTTCTGAAGAAACACAGACCTCAACGCACACTGAGCCAGTGCAATCTCATGTTATAAATGATCTACTCATGCAGGGCTCTGAGTGCAATTCCAGATTTGGGAAAGACAGAAAGTGAGGCCTTGGTTATTCATAAAACTCCAAGGAAGTTTTACAGAAGGGACTGCCTGCAGGACTTTGGCCCAGGGCTTGGTATTCTTGGAGCACATCTGCTCAATCCCCCTGGAGCTGGGACTCAGCTCTAGTTGGGGTGAATGGAAGGTAATTAGTATTTTCATATCATCTTAAGTTAGGTGCTCAGAATTGATGGATGCTTGTCTGGGGACTCATAATCCTTGATGGAAGTTATTTTAACCAGGGAGAAAAGACAAAAATTTGGTGAGGCTTAATTTGCCAAATAATTTGTTTACTTTCTGATGTGTGTGATAACCTTTGCAGTAGGTGCATATGAGAACATGACATTTTAGATGAAGAGGAGCATCATTGGGTTTAGCTGAAATGCCTCTTGGCAGGCAGTGAAATGACTGGCTGCATATTTACATGCAAAATGTCATTTATATAAATCAAACCTTGAACACAAATACCTGGAGATATTGTTTTCCTGTTTGCAAAAGTTCATCATGATATTTTCTGTGTTCTTGAGTGTAAGGCATGAATTAATCATTTGAAACAGCATTCAGGAGTTGCAGACAGTCACCGCTCCTATCTTGGGCAGCAGGTAGAGAAATGGCAAAATCTGTTTCCCAAACCAAGGTTTTTAAGATTTTATACCAAAATTTCTACTGTGTGAGAATGTCTTACAGAGCAGAATCCTATGCACATAGGGACTCTAAGCTGGAAATAAGCTAGTTAATACCTTAAAAAATATCTGATCACCCTTGAGAGTGAAACAGAAAAGAAAAATAAAAGGAATATCTTAAGTGAAAAAAGTAATATAAGAAGTAATTAAGTAAAATGCTACTTAAATTCCTCACCTGAGCATAGACCCTCTGCTCTGATCTGTTCTGTACAAATCTCTTTGGTTTAGCACAGAGGGAAAGAGACAGGAGATTTGAATCAGAGAAGGAGTAAAGAGGATATTTTTTGAAAGGTATGTGGATGCTTGAAGATGAAGCTGGTGGCCTGGTGTTTACAAATTGTGAATTTTTAGTGGAGTGGACTCCACTGATTCTGTTAGTTGACTCTGGACCTTTGATTTGATGCCTGCTCACTCTGAAAAGGTTTTAGTGCTGTTATTTGAGGAATATTCCATATAGATTCCATGCCTATGACAGCAGCTTCTCCTTAGTTTAGCAGACCTGAAATTTAGCAATATCTTCTTCATGTGAACATTTCAGGTTTTGTTTCTCCCTGATCTGTTAATTGAAAATGGACTCCACCAAAGTACTGTGCACTACTGAGCCCAGCAAGGTACAGAACAAGATCTCTTTTGTCTTATGTCTGTAATTTGGAAAGTCACCTGCAGATTTCAGAGACAAACCACTGTTGAAATTTGTGGTTATCATTAATATAAATATAAGCCCTTTCAGATGACCATTGTAACACTTCTCTATCCTGAACAGTATGGAAGGGAGGAAAACAATCCTTTGGAATTCATCCTAAATGGAACTGACTACTAAACTGTTATCAGGAGACAGAAAAATTGGCTTTTCCCTTCCATGGAGGCTACTCTTTACTGCCCCAAAATAAGGTGGAATAAAATATTTTTGTGTCAAAGTCTCTAGAAGTGACTGCAGTGACTACAGTAAAAGTGGCTTGCTCTGTGGAACTCTGTCCTTCTTACAGTCTGAAATGTCACAGGTGCTCAGGTGATTTCAGCCCAAGTTAGAAACATTATCCTCCTAAAAATTGCTTCCTGTGAAATACTCAACAATTTCAAACTGGATTTAAAAGCATCAGGAGGTGTTTAATCCTCCCTGTCTCCTTAACAAGGAAAAATGGAGAACTGGGATGCATTTCAACAGGTGGAGAAGAGATACTACAGTCTTAATTTCCATTCTCTGAGAAAGCCCACAGGACTGACTTGAGTGAGTTTCAATTGAATTTCCACAGTGGAGTCAGTTGTTATTTGATCCATCTGACATACGGAGAGATTGTCTTGTCACGGTCATTTCAGTCACGGACATCCACTCTTCACTCTGCTCCATGTGCTTTCACAAAATGTCTCATTTCTGCAGGAAGGCTGGCTTTACTTTTATTTCTTGAGCTGAACTTCCTCTTGCTGCCTTAAGCAATTTTACTTGGAGAAGCTGGGCACACAGGGATAAGGGATACCTCACTTTGCAGGACGCCTTCTTCATACAAAAGATTCAAATCTGAGATTCAATGATTTTTATGACATTTTTGGATCCTTTTTGTGTGCTTGTTCTGTTATCTACAATGTGATTTCATCAGCAGACTGGGGATCTCCCTGTTATATGTTTTATGGGGAAAATTAATAGCTTTCATTGACCCATCTGATACAGCTGGGAAAAAGAAAAGTGGGCCCATCACCTCTCTCCAGATCTGAAAAATAATTTGCATGCTTTCAGGAAGAGTCTTAGCTATGCAGCTGTCTCTTATCACACACTGTTCCCAGCCTCAGAATGTATGAACAAATGTATTTGGAGTGATGAATAATAAATAATCTTTATCTGAACACACTCTTTTAGTTCGCAAAGTCTCGAGACACTTCACAAAAAGTAATAAACTTCCTATAAAGAATAAGGACCAATGTGCTGCCACCTCCACAAGGGGAAGTGGCAAATCAAATATACACAGGCACTCTACAGAGAACAGATACACACTCTCATGCAGAGCACTTGTGCATTGAAGCATGCATAAAAGATAGGAAGAGTTTTCAGGGTTTTTCCTCATATCCACAAGCACTTGTCTGTTGATGAAAAGAAAACTGGAAATGAAAGATAACCAAGAACAAAGATTGCATTATCATGATTTCTAAATTGAAGTCTTAATTAGATTTAAAAAATACAGTAACCCATATTTTAGGTGAATTTTAAAAATAGAGGGGGACTGACCAGCTTTGGAATTTGCCCAGAACACCAGTTTTGAGACACTTGCCCATTAGGAAACCCTTCAGTCCCCGTCAAACATCTGCATTTCTCAATATTATGAAACACAGAAGCTGTAGGAGGGCAGTGCCCTCTCAGGCCAGATTCTGGGCATTTCCTAAGTGCTAGCTCAGTAGCCTACACACAGGGATTTCCTGAAAATGTTACTGCACTGCAGCACCGTGTACTTGTCTTACCAATTTTCCTTTGAGCTTTATTCTGCAGTTCCTTATGTCATTGGGGCAGCTGATGTGAGCTAGGTTGAAGATACAACCCTTTGTGCCCTGTGGCTGAGGACTTTGGCTGTCTACACACCTCCAGCCTGGCTTTACACAACACTATTACCACCGTGGCAGAGTTTTAGAGAAAAATGCTGCTAAGGTGTGAGGAAACCTATGAGCTAAAGCCACACAGGCTAAGAAAAGCAAAACAATAGGCTCAACAGTATTTGCTGAGATGGGGTTACTTAAAGCTCAGGGATTCAAGAGGAAAACACTGAAGACATGAAAAGCTGTAAAATCCTAGGGAAAGAAAAGCAAAGAATAGGAAGAATAGCAAATCTACAACATCAAAGAACAGCCTACACCAAGGAGCAGAGGCAGACCCTTTCCTCACTTGACTTATGACTGCCTGTTCAGCAGACTCACCCAGAATCAAAAGAATATTTGTGTGGCCGTGTAGCATAGTAGTCCCAGCTACCCACTGCATGTATTCACCAATAAATGAATGTTGTGGACTCTGAAGTTGTTTTTCTTGCTTGCAGACATGAGATACCCAAGCAAAAGCAACCCAGAGGTGAAAGGCTAAGGAAGAAATGAGCCTTTGGAAGAGGGAAATCTATTTCCATCCCTCTTCCTCTCATTAATTCTCTAGTGGCCAATTTCTCTGGGAATCCCAAACTATCAATGAACTCTGTGTTCATGGCAGCTGAAGAGAATAAAGGAGATACATTAGTGAAGCCTTTTCTCTCATCTTCCTCTTGGCTAAGGGAGCAGGAAAAAAGAACAGACATAGGTAAGGAATCCAGCAAGATGAAGCAGTTCAGAGCAGAAGTAAAAAAATAGTATTAATGCCTTTGGTATGATGGTTGTGGAGCCTCAGAGTGTGCTTGAGCTGATCCAAATAGACTAGAGCCATATTTCTGTTTCAGAAAGGAAAAGCAGGAAACAGTCTAAAACTAGGAGTTCCCTGAAGAAGGAAAGCAAATGCTTTTGTCCCCTTCTAGATGTTCTTTGCCCCAGAAATTCAGTAGGGCTGTATGATTTCCATCTAACCCAGGCCGTAGGAGCTCAAGTATTTGTTCCCATCACCTACAGGCTTCCAGCAGCCCAAACAGGAGGGAAGTGCCTGAGCAGGGCTGTGGAGAAAGACTGTGCTTTAGAGAACTGCTACCACTGCCTTCTGCAGTACAGGCCTATTCCAATTCCATGTTAGCTGTGAAACCTGGCTGCCAGCCCAAACTGGTAATCCTTCAAGCAATGCACATTTTCTGGTTCAAAGTAAGTGTTCCTTTCTTCCCATTTTCGTGCTTTAAAAGCCTCCCTTTTTAAATCAGGGTTAAATCACAAACAAACAAATGCTAATAGAAAAGTTCACATGCATAACCCCTGCAGTGTATTTACCTATGTAAATAACATGTAATTTTCACTATTTAATTACTGTTTCATGTCCCATTTCCTGCTGTAGTCTATTTTTAAATTGCATATTTACCTCTATCTACTTTCTCATAATGTGTCTTGATATGAATATTCATGCCACCATTGAGTGGTTGATTACTTCTGTGCTAACCTTGAAAATACTTCCCTTGCAACACAGTAAACAGCCGGGCGCTGTGGTTGTATAACAGCAAAAAAAAAAAAAAAGGAAATACAATAAATAATGCTCAGGCTGTTTGGGATCAGCCCATATTCTCCTTTGTTTTTTTACTCAGCAGGTATTTTTTCCTCTTCTTATAAATTAAGCCAAGTTCCTTCTGACTATAGTTCCCTGAATTATAACTCTGGAGACCAGATTTCCATAGAAAAGGAGTGGTGCAAGTAATAGGCAGTGCAGAATTCCTGCCCATAGTACAGCCTTTTCAGATGGGAGAGAAAAACAGTTTCTCTTGCAGCTGGATGCACATTTCTTTTTAATCATGTGAAATTTCAAAGAGCGTCCCCATTGTTCTAAATCACAAAACAGTCTGGAGGAGTTATCTGAGGACAAAAGAATGCAGCAAGACCAATAGAATTAAGCCTGATGAAGTAACATGGAGCCAGTCTGAATTTGAACTTATATACATTATGACTGGTTTCTATCATGAAACTTTGATGTTCCACTTATATTTCAAAACAAAGGCTTTTTTTTTTTTTCTCTTTTTAGGTGAACAGAACAATTTAATTTGGAAAATGAATGAAGAGACATTTTTCCAACACTTCTCTGTTTCATAATTCAAGATAGAGGGAGATAAACAGGCTAATTTTCCCTGATTTCTTTTGCACTTTAATCCCTAGGATGGAGTGGGCCGTGGCCTGGCAAAGCCCGTTTTCCCCACAGTGATTATGGAGAAGGTCTAGAGTGAATGTGAGCCTCTCAAACACAGCCAGGTGTTTCCTGAGCTGGGTGACTCTCCATATCCAGGACAATTACTTGTACAGAAAGACAGGTTTGCAGGTGGTGGGAAAGGGAATTATCTTATGATAATGTCATCTTGACATATTGGCCACTCACAAAACGGCCTGTCACTCTTCTAGCCCTCCTTTACCTCCTTTTGAGCGACACCTGCACACCTCAGTCTCCCCATCCTGCTCAGTGCATCTCCTTGAGGCTGGCTTAAAGATGCCTACAAAGCAGCTGCTGCTCACCCTTGGAGCACTGAGCTCACAGCCAGGTAACCTGTCCTGCTTTTTTGTTTGAGAGGAACACATCACTTTAATCTACACTCCTTATACCTTCACATCTAGGGGTGTCTTCTAAGTATCTTCACACCTAAGACATCATTCCCTGACAACTTTGCAGTTATGACTCAGTGACTTCAGAGATTTCCAACCTACAGAAGGGTGAAAACCGATCTGAGGTATGAGTTTACTTCTGTGAGAAGCCAGGGGGTGTCTCCGACTGTGACACGATTTCATTTCATGGCCTCGGCTGGTTTATCCCACACTATGGAGTGGTTATGGAAGTGAGTTATAGCTGCTGAGATAATGCAAAAAGTTTAAGTTGATATGGATCTTCACCTAATTAATGTCCAGGGACTGAGAGTTTTCTCGACTCTGTTGTGTCTCCGCTGTCTCCATTGCTGCCTGTGGAAGGTTCTTTGGATCTGCCCAGTGATGCAGCCCCAAGGAGGCCAAATAGATTGATCCACATTAAGAACACAAATGGACACAATCAGCATGGCAAGATTTTGATATGGCTGCCATTCTCCTGGGTCCTTATCATCACATTTGTTACAGCACTGACTAAGGATCAGGCTAAAATGCAGCCCCGCTATTCCACACGCAGGGGTTTTGTGGAAGGAAGGGTGGACAAATGTGCTCTCACCATCAGTGCCCATTGTTGAAAATCAGATCTTAAAAACTTCATTTTATGGACAGGTGAGAGCATTCTTTGTTGAGGACCACTTCTTTCCTACACAATACTTATAAAAGAGTTCTACTGAGACATAAAAATGTAAAAATGCAATTGCCAAAGTTACTAAATTAAATCATTGTTACATAACATGCTGTCATTTTTTTAATCTATGCAGGCTGCAGCTTGCTCTTTTACACAGTTCAAAGTTGAGGTGGACAAACTTTAAGTAATTCTATAAGGAACAGCAGGAAACTCTAAGATCCCGTAACTGTTCTGAGCTTTAAATAAGTTTCATCTTTAATGATTCTGTTCTGCCTCCAAATAAACTGAAAAATGACTAGAATCTAAAGCTTATTTAGGAAGTTGTCATAGTAACAATTAACTACCTCTAAGCCCTTCAGCTTTATTTTATCTTTTTTCACTGAGGTGCCCTAAATTACTTGAATCCTGAATTGCTACAGTAATATATCCATGTCTTTGAACTAAATGACATGGTTTTGCTAGAACCCTCATTATGTGAATATTGATTGAATTTCTAATTGGGACTAGACATCATCTTGCTGACAGCACCACTGCAAGAAACCATGTAAGACCAAGAAAGATTAACAGAAAAAAATAGAAAAAAATAAGAATGTTGTTTCTCTAGGGAAGCAGCTGGGATGATCAAACCGGGGAAGCAGTGAATGAAGTAGAATTAACTTTAATGATTGATTTTATATGGACAACAAACCTCCTCCAGATGCAGTGCTGTTTGTCTCAGCTATTATCCTCTTACAGTCTACTTAATAAAAAAATATCAGAGAAACCCAAAGAGACTGATTTTGACCTGTGAATTGATTAATTATTCATTACAATGCAAAGTGCCTATTAACCCTAATTATTCTAATTTAGGTGCATTTTCCACTCACTTTGTCCTGACATGGGCAGTCCTGATATTATAAATTATTTCATGAAATGTTGTGCCCTATATATAAATGTTGTGCCTTTTTCTTTATTATTTTGTNCATGGGCAGTCCTGATATTATAAATTGTTCCATGAAACGTTGTGCCCTATATTTTTCTTTATTATTTTGCCTGTTGTCATTTGACTTTATCCACAAAAAACAAGCATTTAACCCCTATTTCTTAGATGAGACTCAAGTCTGTAGCATTAACACACTCTGCTATTCTCATATCTGTTCTGCATTCACATATTTCAAATCACTCCTGCTTGTTTTCTGCATAGCCCTTATTTATTTATTGTTCCAGAAAAGGAGTTCATTTTCATCTTGTGGGAATTTTCTTACCATAACAACAGTAGGTTTCCCAATTGAAAGTGGGAAAACAACACTTATCCATGGCATTTTTCAAAAAGGAAGTAGTCTTTCTTACATCAGACAACTACGAGCAGTAAATGATAAAAATTGAACTTTAAAGGAAGTGCAGGAAAATAATTCCCAATTTTACTTGGTATGCCTTTACTAATGTCAGTCCTAAGGCAACAAGGAAGAAGCAGATGACTTTACTGTTGCTTTGATGAAAACAATATTCATCTGGATTACCCTTAAACCTGTCCTGGGGTTTAATAATCACTTTAACTGCAGATAGCTTAAAAGGAATAGCTCAGTACTGGTTTCGTATTATTTTCTCAATGTCTGAAAAGAATCTCTGCAAGTCTGCTGAATGCCTTTTTGATAATAAAAGAACAATATCCTAAAGCAAAGATGTTAGCTTCGTTCCTATATCTGACAGGAAGAAACACAATCATGCAATGCAAATAAAATCTGGAACAAAAGGGTAAGATATGGTCATTTCTGAACCAGAGAAAATGATTCAACAGCCGTAGATCTTTTTGTCTGCACTGCAGTTCTCAGAATTTTCATAATTTACATAACTAAGAGATGTTTGGCAGCTCAACCTTGTAATTCACAAGGAAATAGCATCTGGCTATTTAGACTGTTATATTGACCTTGGAGAGCTTCCTGTACATATTTTTATCCTGCAAAAATGCCTATTGCTATCACATAAAGCAAAATAACAGTGACACCAGTCTTCAGAATACTTCAGAGCTGAGTTCACACTCAGCATAGTTCACACTCAGCATAGTTCACACTCAGCATAGGACAGGACAGTCACATGGCTTGCCTGAATGAGGGGAGTTTTCAGCCACAGCTGCACTATATCTTGAAAGGTGCAAATTTGAACAGTACAAAAAGGTATCTATCACCCTCACACATTCCAGCCAAATCACCCTTCTCCCTTTTTAGTCAGCTACCAGTTCTATCTCCTCTTACTGTTTGGCTAAAATTGTTCTAACAGACTGTGCCTTCTAGGACAGGGTGGCTGGAGGTGGCTGACTGTGACACACATGACTTGAATTATGGGTAGAATGGATGAGTGGAAGAGGGAAAGCCACTGGGGCCAGGGACAGCACCAATGTGGCTTTGGCTGTGGCCATTACTCACTGACTAGCTCTGACTATTGACAAGGGGTTGAGCTGGGCTGGCAGGGCTAGAGAGTAGCAGCACTGTCTCCTCAGTGGGTGCTCAAGGAAATGTGGGGCTGGAAGTGGCTCTGAACAAGCTGACCCCATGTCAGTCAGCAGGTGATTGAGTGCCCACCCACTCTCAGCAGCACTGGGACAAACATCACTGCTACAGGCAGCTTCTGCCGGGGCAAATCAAATGGGAACAGCTGAAGGGCAGCTGTATTACACACTGATCAGCAGCAATTTTCAGAAATGCTTTCAGGTAATACCTCCCCTTCTCCCTGTTTTTTTCCCAGGATGGACATGCTGTATTTTCTGAAGACATCTCACTTTGGAAGAACTTCTTACCATTGGCAAGCAGACACCACATCTTTAGGTCTTTTGGCCCTGGTTCCTGATGCCCTCTGAGGCTCTGTCCTCCTTCTCCTCTGCTCTTCTGGCTTGATGGAAGGGCTGCCTGCCAGTCCTTTCCTCTGAGACCTGTGTGGCAGCAGAACAGACATGCATCACAGCCCCAGAGACCGCCCACACCTTTTCTTCAAGGAAGGCTGGGACAACTTGCATGAGGGGTCTGTCTCCCTTACCCTTCCTCTGTCTGCTCTGCCTTTCCTGGACAAGTTGAATGTGGCCTCCACAATGTGCCCCTCAACACAGAACCTGAATGTGCAAACACAACACATGCTTTTTTTATACATACGCTTCATTTGTTCAGCCTGTTTGATTCACACACGTTGATTCATACTTTTACTTTCCTTGGAGATATTAATACCAGCTCATACATACAGAATGAGAGAAGAAGTAGCAGTAGCACTGAAATTGGCCTGTAACAGATGTTAGTGAAAATAGTTATGATGGTTATGCCTGGCATATGTCTTTGTTTCTTGGGTGATGTGAGTGGTAGAGAAATAGAGGGGAAAGTCAGAGAAGGATTGTAAACCTGAGGTGTATGTCTGGAAATGAAACAATTTTGTACATTCATTGCTTCTGTCTGGAGAGGAGACATGTTAAAACTATGAATTATATTCTGAACCTGAGGAGACAAAGCTATACCTTTGATTTCTTGCAGAAATGTACTGAAGTTTTTCTACAGTGAGCAGAAAGCAGAGTGTGCTTTCAAAAATAGCTGGCCTCAGTTACAAATGGAACCAACTGTTAGAGTCCAGCTGGAGCCTGGTGCTAAATGGCAAAATGCTCAGTGAAAACCTAGTTTGTATCTTCAATGAAAATAGTGAATTTTAGACAAATGCAGGTATTTTGTGGAAGGATGGAATGTAGAAAAATAGAGATAGGGATGAAGGTAATCTCACCACTAAGGAGTTACAGCTACACTAACTAGAATTAGAAACAGGCCTACTGTTTAAAAGCCACAGCTATATCCAAGTAAGATGGGTGTTATAAAAGTGGGTTGGCTGGTTGGAAGTTAGTTCGACTTTGTTGGCTCTGCTGTGAGGAGCTACCCATGAGAAATCACTGAAAAGGTATAGAAGCTTTACAATATGTTAACAACAATCAGAATCCTGCATTGGTGAGTTTTGTTTCCCAGGAAAATGGGCCAGATTGGTATTCAGGGGCATGTGGCCCCGAGCGGCCGGCCACCTCCTGAAATTCCGCCCAGCACAGGACGCCTCCTGGACCCAAGCTGCCAACACCAGCAGCTCGGGCTGCTTTGACAGTGCCAAGCACCTCCTGCAAACTGACATCAGGAACCTGGGCAGGTGAGTTTTGTTTCCCAGGGAAAAAGCCCTGCAATGGTGTTCAGGGGCCTGTGGCCGGCTGCTTCCTGAAATTCCGAAAGGTGAAGGATGCATCCCAGAGCCAACCTGCCACCATGTCCAACTGGGGCTGCTTTCACAGTGCTAAGTGCCTCCTACAAAGTGACATCAGGAACCTGGGCTGGTGAGTTTTGTCTCCCAGGGAAAAGGGCTAGCATTTTCAGGGGCCTGTGGCCTGAGTGGGTGGCGGCCTCTTGAAATTCCATATGGTGTGGGATGCCTCCCAGACCCAAGCTGCCACCACTGGCAATGCAGGCTGCTTCGATAGTGCCAAATGCCTCCTGGAAACTGATATGTTGAACATAGGCTGGTGAGCTTTGTTTCCCAGGGAAAAGGGCCGGCCATGGTGTTCAGGGGCCTGTGGCCCCGAGTGGGTGGCCGCCTCCTGAAATTCTGCACGGTGTAGGATATCTCCCAGACCCAACCACACACGACCTCCAACTCAGGCTGTCTTGACAATCTCAAGCGCTCTCATAGGCACCTTATTCTGTGAAATAAAACTCACCAGCTCAGGTTCCTGGTGGCAGTTTGCAGGAGGTGCTTGGGACTGTCAAGGCAGCCTGTGTTAGAGGTGGTGGCATTTTGAGGCTTTGAGCTGAGGGAGGAACTGGGAGAGGGGACTGTGGGTGAAATACAGAGAACCTGAGTGTGGCGGGGGCTGCTGGAGTGTGGCACAGAGAAGCAAGGGGCTGAAGGGATAGGAGAGGTGGTAAGGGTGACACAAAGCAGCTGAGAGGGGGCTTGAGGGCCAAATAGGGACTTTAAGGTGGCACACAGATCCTGAGGGCTGGAGGGCAGAGGGAGGGGTTGAGGTGAAAAGGGGGAGGGCTTGAGGGCTGGACAGTCCAGTGGAGATCAGGGCTGCAGGGTACAGCTTAAGAGGCAAGTTAGGGTATAGGTGCACCACCCCTCACCCCAGCCCTGACCTCACCCTATCCAGCACCTCTACCAACAGCCTTTTCCCTGAAGAGCAGCACAACACAGCAACCCTAACAGCAAGACCATACCAGAACACTCCCGGTGGGACAAGTAAGCAACCCTCACACCAGAACAATGACAGAACCCTCAGAGGACAACAAGACCCACTGCAAAAAGGAAGGGATGCCATCTGTGGTCTAGAGAGCAAGATGTAGAGTTTGGAGGCTGAGCATGTTTTTTTCCATGACTTGTAAAGATATTTAGGGGATTTTTGAAAGTTTTTTAGGACTTTTCTGGGATTTTTTTAGGGTATTGTTGGGGCTTTTTCAAAGCTATTTTAGGATTCATTAGCATATTTTAAAGATTATGATCAGGGTCAGAAGAAACAGCCTCTGAAAAGGCAAAGTTTTAGGACTGCAGTGGAATGCTTTAGAAAGGGGCCAGTGGTGGCACAGTGGGTTGGGTCCCACGCTGCTGGTCCAAAGATTGTAAGTTTTAGACCCAGCTAAGTTGTTGTGGTTAGGGTTAGATGCTCTCCGCTTTGGTCTGGGAGAACTTCTGCACAGAAAAACTCACCCCTCTATTTCCTGATGCCAGTTTGTAGGAGGTGCTCGGCACTGCCAGGGCAGCCTGAGTTCTTGGTTGGGGCAGCTTCGTTCCAGGAGAAATCCTGCGCCGTTCGGAACTGGAGGAGGCAGAAGGTCACTAGGAGCCATAGGCCCCTGGGCACGAATGCTGGCCCTTTTCCCTGTAAAACCAAACTCACCCCTGCTGTGTCAATGTCTGTTTGCCAGAGGCGTGTAGCACTCCAAAGGCAGCAAGAGTTCTCGGTGTTGGCAGCTGCGGTCTGTGAGAAATCGTTTGCTGTCTGCAATTTTGGAGGCAGAATCCCAGTTTTGGCCAAGGGCACACAGAGAGGAAAGACTGTTAATTTCCTTGGAGAGGAAAGTCTGGCACCCCATTGTTTAAGGTGCAGACGAAGGGCTGTGAAAGGGAGGGCATGGGTTTAGGAGGGGC
>WBNO01021289.1:0-44232 GCA_013400575.1 Peucedramus taeniatus | reverse complement strand
TTTTTTTTTTTTTATGATTTATTTGTCTGTTTTGTTTTGAGGTATTTTTTTGTTTGTTTTGAAATATTGATGGTTGTGTTTTTAATTCAAAAAGCAGAGAAAAGATGGAGGACAAAATAAGAACAGGAAACATTTCCAAAAAATTTAAGATGCTACTTAACTGCTTTGTAGTTTTAATGGAGGTCTCAACCCAAATAAGTTTGGTAAAAATGGTTCACGTGGCAAAATCTACCTGGGTTTTTGGAAGACAGTTTTGTGAAATACAAGATGACAGACAACTAATAAGACACAAAGTACCAGGCATCCAAGACAGATCAGTGGGCAAGTACACTGGAGGCAGAGAATTTGTATAGGCATGAGTAATGAAGAATCAGTAGTGAGAGTGAGAACTACAGAAGGGTAAAATCCCTTTTCTAAGACCAGATCCTTTTCATGTATTTTTACATTGAAATGAGTTATTAAGGAAGGAATAGTGCCAGCAGTTCTATATCTAAACTCTAGGAATAGTGTCTGCAGTTCTATGTCTAAATTCTCTTTGCCCACAGGTTCAGGTCATTACTCCAGTTAATAATACTAACACTCACTCCATGGTCTCATGGATTAAAACACTAATCTCTAGTGAATATGTGTAAATTGGTGGATTTATTTCTATTTTATTATGATTTCTGGGCTACAGCAAAGTGTTTAAGCTAATATATTTCACCCAGAAGTGTATTCTTGGAAAAGAACAGATGACTGGCAAATTAAGAACTTTAACCCTTCAGAAGTATGCTTCTGTGTATAAAATTACAAGTGTATAAAATTGCAATGTTTTTATTCACTTTCAGTTCCTTAAGTGAAAAGAATGACATGCCAGTATAGTCTGTATGCATATATATATGCTTGTATTTCACATATGATATTTGGAGCTTCAGATAATAGTATGAAAAGTGCTTCACTATCATGAAGAAGAACAAACAGCAAAACATTCCCAAATACCAACTTTAAAAAGAGTTTCTGGGGTTACATATTTGCATTGAAATATCCATCTATTCAGCTGGCTTGTTTGTTCCTCACTTTTGAAAAAAAGCAACCAATTTCAGACTTGATTTGGATAGCCAAGTGAACATTTTATGAATTTCCAGGAAAACACTACTTTCTATAGTGCTTCATAAACTTTTACAAGTACCATGCATTTATTTTCTGATCATTCTTTACATAATTTATAGCACAGATATAGTGTCTACATCACCTGTAAACCAACCTTAAGAGGCATTTTTTACACTTACATCTTTAATTCGACCTTATTCCAGGGAAGCATCTCTGATCAATGCAGTAAATCTGTCTCACATACAGTTTCACTTGAGCTGATATTTAAGTAAATGCACTTAGCATTATATAGGAAACATGACATGGTGTTCATGCTGCAGAATAACTTATTCATTAGAAATTAGTGCAAAATTCTGGAGTTTAGAAAAAAGGCAAGTGTAATAATAAATTTTATCTGAGTAAAACTGCTCAGCTCTCATCCCTGACACAGCCTCTAGGTATGATCAGATGCATGTCCTGAAGAGGAAAGACAGTGCTCCTATCTGTCTCCTTAAGAAAAGATTACATTTGCTATGTTAAATAATAAACAGAAAATAAGTCAGCTTTGGCAGGTACAGTTGGTCTTGCTGTGGAGCCATGCTTTGTATTTAACATTAATTTTGAGGAAATAGATGACAGCAGACAAATCCATGGCCAGTGACAACTGAAGCAAAGACGTGTCAGACTGCTTGAGGTAGTCCAAACAGGAAAGAGGGAGGCTAGCTGGTTGACCACAATGCAGGGTAAGAAGCAAGAGGGTCAAATGCTTTGTCTAATGCTTTGCTTTATCTTTCCTGTTCAGCTCATCAGCCCTTTCTTCCTACTAGAGGAGTCTTCATCCTAGTGTGACAAAGGTACTGTTGCAGATTTTATCTCTTCATATTGTTTTCTCCTCTCCATCACTACCATCTACTTTCCATTTAAATTAAATTAATGTCTCCATTGACTGTGTCGCAGACTTAATAACTGTTCACATTACAAAAGATGCTTTTAAAATTTATTTTCACTTTTTGTTTAACTAGCTGTGCTGGAAGCTGACCAAAAGAATGGTTCAATTGCTCAATTTTTTAAAACTATCTTGTCACCTGGTTTTGAATGGCAAATCACTGTAGCAGAAATACTACATATAGCAATGGTAGATAGTCCTAAAGCAAGAATTTTAGATAACTCAGACAAAACTCAATCAGTGACAGTTTAGAAACTGAAGTTTACCAAAATGTGGGTATGTCAGAATGACAAAAGTATATATAACCTTTTTATCCACATAATGTATTGAGCTCTTTGTGATTTGGTTAGGTATAAGATATAGGGAACTTCTTTAAAGGAATATGTTACTGATTTCATTGTACTATCTAAGAAGTTAGAGGCTAATGATCATCCTCTACTGAGTCTCTCTACTACTTTGTGTCAGGTAACCTCTGAACCCAAGAAAAAAATTCCATATATGTTTGTTCCTGAGGGGACAGCAAAGTGGGATGCAGGAGACCTAGGTGGGGTGGTTTTTGGTTTTGTTTTATGAATTTTGTTTTTATGAATTATTTATAAAGAAATTCTGAAAAGAGATGATTGTCATCACTATTTCTACAGACTTTTTTAACTTAACCCAGTGCCAAACTTATATCATTCCTATTCAAATTATTTTATAGAAAACACTTCTGCTTCATTTTGTTTTACCTTCTCTTGCAATAAGGGTATAAAGATTTGGCAGAAACTCTACCCCCTTGTCTTACAGATGGCTCTCAGGGATCAGAGGGTTTGGGTGTTGCTGGGCTTAATTTCTGATTATAGCCAATTCAGCACTACCAGTCTGATTGAGTTTAATAAAACTTGCACAATCACTGATTCATGAATCATGCAGTTTACAAATCCAATACATTAGGTCTGGCCAAGTTCCTTGAGAGCTTACACAATCCAGATTCATGAATTGTGCAGTTTATTGAAGCAACAGAGCAGCAAATGTTTCTAATTATTATGCATCAGTCAAATTGATTGCTATAGAAAATTCTATATATTAGGTATTCTCCTTCCTTTTGCTGAAATCGTATTTCTCGCCAAGTTTCCAAACAATTATTTTGCCCCTCCATGTTCAAGGCTACTTAGTGTTCTTTAAATGTACCTGTATTTGTTATCCCGGCTCTCGCCCACTGAAGAATTTGCATCAGGTAGATATCAAATACTTCAACCAATCTTATAAACAACTTGTTTTTAATAGCATTCTTAAATTACTCTGGAAGGACTTTCCCCATGATGTAGGCAGTTTCTTTCTTGTGATCTGGAGCTCTCATCACAGATCTGGGGGACATGGTGGGGGAATACAGAAGATGCAAGCTGTTGATTGAAAATGCATAAAGGATGAGAGTTTTTTCCTACAAATCAAACAAATTTTCCTTATGCAAGAAACCTTTCAGGATCAGCTGACCACTCAGGAGGTTAAATGAAATAATTGTCTAGCTGTGAGGGAACTATGTTCCCCCACAACCTCCCACTCACTGAAGGGTCTGCTTCAAAGAACAGCTAGCAAGGGTTTGGTTGGGTGTTCTCTCATCCACTGAGGCTTCTGTCTGATTTTTTTATGACTGTTTTGCATAACATTGTGCAAAATATCACTTGCACATCATTTTGTTTCTCCTTAGTTGTTGGTTAAAATAGAAATTATTATGATAAATAGGTTTTATAGAGCACTGATATAGACTCCTGCTGTTTTAACTGGGTTTGCTTTAGTATGAATTCTGAATATGAACATACATGAAATCATAGAAGTAGAAAAGAAAAACTCCATGAATTTCGATTTTTTGTGACACAAAATGAACAGATGACTATCATTACCAGCAGAAATAAAGAGAAAAAAAACTTTGGCAATTAATTTCATAAAACAAAACAAAACAAAAGATAGGATTGATGAGCTATTATAATGCTGTCAATCACAAGCATTTTTCATTGCACTACGTTTATGTAAGTTTCAAATTATTCAGGCTGTGCAACATAAAGTATTTAAAGAAATATAATCAAAACATATTAGTCAAGTTCTACTAGTAGTTTAATTAGCCATGCATTATAGCTTATTAAATCTAAGACCTAAGTTTCTGTAAAACATAAATAACTTTTTAAAATATACTATTTATTCATCCATGCTTAACTGCACAAGCCCAAAATTTTTGCGTTTATCAAAAACAATGACCTATTAGTTTTTCAGCATTAAAGGTGAAATGAGAATTCTCTGCCTACGTGCACGAAAAGGTCTGTCTTCAGATAAAAATCTAATCTGCAGAAGTCTGACTGCTTTTATGGAAGTGATCCTTTTGACAGAATTTGGTACTGTGTTGCTACACAGCTGCCTTTTGTTCTTTTGGATGCAAACAAAAAGTTCCAACTATGCAGTGAAGGTGAAACTTGATCAATCAGAAGTTTGCCTGTGTTCAGTGAAGTCCATAGTTTTATGAACTTACACTACTTTCTTCATCCTGAGAAATAAAATAGCACTAATATTTTGGATATATTTAGGACTGTATAATGCTTTTACACAAATGCTTATGAGAAGGCACCCTTTAGTAGAATAGACACATTCATGCTTTTTTAAATAGCAAATGATAGAAATAGCTAAACAAAATCAGCCATATGTCAGAGATATATCTGGCAATCAGCAAAGGCTTCAAAAATAATTCTTGACTTTATAACTCAGAGAGTTACAGAATGAATAATTCAGAATTTAAACATTTGACTTACAATATGACAACTAATTTGTTAACTCCCTTGAGTTTATCAAATAAATATCAGTTTTTAATTTAAATCAGTCCTAAAGAAACTTTATAATTTGTCTTGAAATCAACAATGGTTAAGGTTTTCAGTACTGATTTTTTTTAGATTTAGTGTCCCATTGCAAGTTTCTAAAGAAGCAAGGACTTTAAAACATTCCAAACATCCTCTCTATTGAATAGCATTTCAGTCTTGGCCACCCCTCTCCTGCTGATCTGGGCCAAAACCACAACAAGATACAAGTTTTGGTCTTCTGAAAGCAAGGTTGAAAGCAGGCTATGAGCTTTGAAAAATCCAGGGAGAAAAAAAAAAAAAAGACACCATTTAAATTGTAAAAAGAGCGACCAGTGCTGGAATAGATGTCTCATCCACTTCCAATCATGTTTCGTTCCATGGCACCCTATATTATAATCTGAATCTTAATAAAATTAAAGAATGTATCCCCATTCTACTAAGTTAATGAAAAAAAATTCAGCTGAAATTCAGGTTTTTGTAGCGAAATTAAGGATCATATACTGTTGCTAGTGGACTCAAAATTTATTATAATTTCATATTGTAAATTCAGCGTTAATATGAATAATAAATTGCCTAGTAATTTAACTGGTATTTTCTTTAAAAAATATGTCACATTAAAAAAAAAAAAAAAAGGTAGTACTCTGACTTTCTTTTTAATGGAGTCTATAACAATACACAGCATGTCTTCAGCTGTAGAATGGGATCTAATGCCATGCTCAAATACTAGCATACAAATAGTATAACATAACAGAATATGACACATCATAGGTTATTGCTGGCTCACTGACTCAAAGAAAGAAGGAGGGGATATTAATTAAAACCACTGATGGTTTAGACAGGAGAGCTGCAGGGGAGGGGGAAAGTATACAGATAGATAATGTCCAGAAGAGATCTAACATTGAAATTATTCCCTTCTGCCTCTAACAAGAAAATTTCATCTGTGACAAGAACAGTCCATTAACTGTTGTGACCTGATGTGGGCTTTTTCATGCTTCTAGCTGTATTATTAAGACAAATGAGAGGCAAAGAAGCTATGGCTGCATAGGCAAGCAGATCACACCTGGGTGCATTTGCCAGATTAATACTTTTCACACTACATGACTAAAACAAAGGTCAAAGTTCAAGAAAGTCAGCCAAGCAAATGATGGGATTATAGCTCAGGATGAAAAAATGGAGAACAGTGAGGTATGATGAATGCTCTTTTACCAGAGGAATTATAAACAAATGTAGGGGTTTTTGGATAAACTACTTAATTTTCTTTCTTGTTTCAGGTCATTTAACAAATGGAAAAAAAAAAAGCAGCATGTTTCAAAATTACACTTCTTACTTCATAATTTAAGGTATGTGTCAAAACAATTACCGATTTTGTTACATTTCCCTCAATAGATGAAAAAGAATGTATGTTTTGAAAAGAGTTAGAAAAATTAGTGGAGGAAAATGCAATCTGTATTTCGTTATGATAGGAAAGAAAACAGAATTACAATATAGAAAAACTGTAACTGTTAAAACTTTTTTTCATAATTGATGCCAAATTAAAGTAATACTCATAACATAATGTAAATATTACATGAATTGTTGTAAAAATCCAATGCAATTACTGCTTTCTCCCAGTTAGAGATGGAAACTTTAAACCAGGAAAAAAAAAGCACGGAGAACATTGTTGTCAGCTTATTAATCAAAAGCAACAGACAAGAATCAGTGTATTTATCTTACGTTGCAAGATTTTTGTAGTTGAAGATAGGCTGGAGGGGTGGTGGTCCGAGCTGCTCAGGTGTACACCCTTTTGCATGAGAGTCCAGGATAAAACAGATGATTTTTGAAAGGTTCTTCAGAATAAATAAAACTACTCTAGAGTGAAAAATTATTAGAAACAACCAAGACTTTCTTAAAGAAACTATATTAAAAGCACAGCTTCAAAGTACCCCTTTTTAAAGAAATATGGGAGCCCTAATGAGAGACAAGATGTTTTTTTCATGAACTTCAGATGACTATAGACAACTTACAAAGTGGATAATCACATCTACTAAGAAAAAATTCTGCAGGATAGCATGCACATTAGGACCAAAAATCAAAGCAACTTCTTTGTTCCCTTCATTTGTCAGAATATTTATTAGGAAATTCACTGACTACTTTTATGAGATAAAGCTCTTCCACAACTAATGGTTCTAAACATTAATTTCTATTTTGAAATGAATGTAAGATAAGTAATATCTCAGAAAACTAGAAATAGTTCAGCTAGGGGATGAACAAATTCACAGGAGTCCTATTGAGAGGGACTTGGGGGTGCTGGTGATTGAAAGGCTGGACATGAGTCAATTATATCTTTTCACAGCCCAGAAAGCCATTGGTGTCTTGGGCTGCATCCAAAGCAGCATGGCCAGCAGGGCCAGCAGGGTGAGGGAAGGGATTCTCGTGTGACCCCACCTGGAACACTGCATCCAGCTCTGGGGTCCTCAGCACAAGGGAAAATGAGGACCTATTGGGGCAGGTCTAGAGGAGATTGACAAAAAATAATCAAGGGAATGGAAATTTCCTTGATCTCTGCCCAGCTTATGAGGACAGGCTGCAGCAGTTGGGGTTTCTCATCCTGGATAAGGGAAGGCACCTGGGAGACCTTTTTGTCGCCTTTCAGATCTGAGAGTGGGCTTTAAAGAAACACAGAGACAAAATTTTAGCAGGACTTGTTTTGATAGGATAAGAGGTAGTGGTTTTAAACTTAAATAGGATCAATTTGAATTAGATATTGAGGGTGGTGAGACACTGGTGTATGTTGTCCATATGTAGTAGATGCCCTATACTCTGAAAGTTCATAGGCAGGGTGAACTGGCTCTAAGCAACCTGATCTAGTGGAAGATGTCCCTGCCCATTGGAAGGAAACTGTAACTAGATGACTTTTAAAGGTCCCTTCCCACCCAAACCATTCTATGATTCTATGATTTTGCCTGTCTGAAGCAATCAAACAAAATCACTCTAAATACTATGTATCAATCAGCAAAGGTTCAGTTCACAGCAGAACTTTGAAGAAAATAGTACTACAACTTATTTGCATCAACTGAAACTCAGTTGGTGAAGATATCTCTATGTCTATCCAATATTACACTTTCTACAATGTACTGACTCTTATGAATAAAGAAAATGTTTCACATATGTAGACACAAGTAAAGACTGGGATTCTCTTTTATGTGATATTCGTGGACAGGTAAGGGGAACATAACCTCACTGCAGTCTCAATCAAATGTGTGCAGAACTTATCAGGAAACTGTTCAGAGAATAGCCAGCTGAACATCACAGTCAAAAGTACAAATAATGGGTTGAGTGCTTTTATACGGAAATTGGGCCATAATCTTTTACTATTCACTATTTGCAAGCTCCATAATGATGGAATAGCAGGTACACTTAGCAAGAAGGCAAACTGCACCAAAACAGGAGGTATTGAAAGCTATGTTGGACAGTATCCATTTTATTCTGTTGTTTACACAGTTGTTCGATGCTCTGCTTCCAGTGCCTTCCATCAATGCTTTATGCACAGCCATGTTACAGCCACTGATCTGCAGACTGTAACCCTTCTTTTTCCTCTTCACTTTAGTCACTGAATGCTCTTTCCATGTAAGTACTATACAGAAAACCTATCATTCAGCTTCTGTTTTCAGAAAGGAGGGATATGGCATGCTGCAAATCACTTAATGAGCTTTTACTTAAGTAATATCTTGTTGGGCTTTTTCCATCTGGTTTGTTTTAAGTTTGTTTTGGGGTTTGGGTTTTGTTTTTCATTAAAAGCCTTTAATATGGATTAACCTTTATCTGAAATCCATACTGAGTCACCATTTACTTTTCACTTGCATTCTTATATTTAAAAAATCAATAAAAATTCTTGAATTAGCACATAAGCATGTAAAATATATTAAAGTACTAGTATATACATGAAAATTCTGTAACTCTACAAAGGAAAGAAAACCCTGAAACCTTTTAAAAAAGAAAAAACATTAGTTCTGATTTGGTTTAGTATTTATTTGTTCAAATTGGGTAATGGCCAACAATACAGAGGGGAAAAAGTACCCTGGTGACCTGCTAATAAACTCTAGATCCTGAAATCAATGGCAGGCAAAGGGTCACTGTCTAATCAAGCCAACTAAAGGATTTTAAAGCTTTCAGCTACTTTCAAAAACATGAAAGGCCACAAACTGCACTGAAACAGAGTTTCAACTCTATTGACATAATAAGCAAAACCACTATGTCTCACTTTGGTGAACACACTAGTAAAACAGGAAGGAAATCAACTGTTGTTTCAGCACAGAGGAATACTTAAGGAGCTGTGACTTTTCATGACTGTTCTGTGTGTCTATCTGACATGTAATCAATTCACAGTACCAGAGAACAGGACAGAGGGTTTTTTCAATTTGATCTGTGGAAATCTGTACAATTAATTATTTCAAAAGGTACATTTGACATATCTGTACTCTTTAAAGCAGTTAATTTCTGAAAGTGCCAATATTTTCCAGAATCTGAAGTATGACTTTTCTGAGGAAAATTGTCTAAGAAATATAAAGCAAGTTTTGAACTTTTATAGCAGGTTATTTTTAATTTTTTTTACAAGTTTGCATGTATAACCAAGACAATCTTTTCTAATCTACTTTTCCCTTCAAGTCTACTTTTGTCTTAAAGTTCAGTTTTATTATAGTAGTCTTCTCAATAGTGATAAACAAAGTAGCAAAAGTTCCCAGTTAAATTAACACAAAACTAATTACACTCTAAAAGCACAACTTAAAAATAATCTTGCTGTCATTGAAACTGTAGGTGCATATTTAACACTTTTAAATACTGAGTATTACATTGGTATGGCACTTGAACACTTCACCAGTAAAGAATTTCAGTTGTCCCAGCTGGATACACATAGTTATCCTAATAATGCCTGTAAACAGCTTTAGATATCTGTTACCCAGAGACACTGTTCATGCAGCAAGAATAAGCACTGAGTATGGACACCTTCCTTAAAATTCCTTACTGATGTGAACTGAATGTGTACAATTGTCAATGTTTTTTCAAGGGAATTAACAGAACTACCAGTCCTTGGAAAGACCATAATCTGAACAGCCATGTTCCTTTGTCAGCTGCAGGAATAGATGTGATTTGACAGTATTCAACAGGTCATTTTAATGAGAACCCAAAGATTGGTAACAGTCTTCACTTCTTTATCACGGACAGTCAGCTGGACAGTACAAGGATGAAGTAGGATAAAACCTGCTGAATGAACTTTAGAGTTAGGGGTAGGAAAAGTGTGTGAGTGATAAATGGATGCATCTAGATGTCACCTAACACTGTCTCTCAGATATAATGTTCTGAAAGTCATTTTCTCTAAGGCAGTGGGTCAACCCTATGAACAACGATTTAAGGTACAGAAAGGCAGCCTATATATCTGAGGCTTTTATTTAGCGCATGTGCATAATGAAATTGAACAGATCCTGACAGAAATACTAACAAATATGAGTGAACTGGAGCATTTTTTAAAAAATGAAAGTTAGAGAATTTAGCTTGAAATCTGAATTTCATCACTCGTGGAGCCATTTTACTATGCATCGTTGATTTTTGACAGTGTTAACATATAAAGCTCTTTCCCTTCAGTGCAATACCTGAATTCTATTCAGAGAAGATATTTTTTATTTATGAATCTTGTTCAGGGGGAAAACATGGACTTTTAATTCAAGCTTCAAATGTGCTGCATGACTACTTTGCTAACACAACACATGGGAATAGTAATCTCCATCAAGTGAAGCAAAACTGACTGAAACTATCTGAAAAGTGTTGCAAGAGCTTCTTTGAGCCTTGATCACTTCTGTGGAAAATATGAGGTAAAGGAGGCAGTGTTTAAAATAGACTAAAGAAAGAATTTCTTGATGTCTTGCTTTCTGCACAAAACTACATGTAATTTTATACAATAGTCTAAGCAAGTAGATTTAAAGGCACAAGAAAATAGTATCTCCTTCTATGCCTGAAATAAAATTTATATTGTCTTACGGCAAACACCATTACAAATGGTGATGTAACACCTTACTCAGGAATTACACCATGTATTATGTTCCAAATACATATGATGCAATATTCATGATTTTGCCCTGCACATACTGTGGAAGACTGTACAAAGAAATTTTTCATTACAGAGGGGTTTTTCTTGTGGGTCATAGTTTTTATCATGTTATGCTTTAGAGGCTCCTTTATCTTTATTCACACTGAGAAATTGATCACACTTCGGTTTGTGCTACTTCAGATTCAGTTTGAAGTTTATAGGAGTGGCAAAATCTAATGGCAAGGAGAGAATGACTTTTCCTCTCTGCAGTTCTGTTTGGTAACTGGGCTTTCTTGCCAAGCAGAAAACCTTCAAATATATTATCTGAGCTAGATGTATTAAATCACATCAGCTGCCCTCAAGCTATGAAAAGCAACAAAATAAGGATAGCTAGGTGTTGGATGCCAGACACCCATCAAGTATCTCCATCACTCCCCTCTGCATCTGGACAGGGGAGACAAAATATAAGGAAGGATTCATAAGGTGAAATAAGGACAGAGAAAGATCGCTCATCATATACTGTCACAGAAAACAACAGACTTGATTACAGATATTAATTGAATTTATTACTAGCAATAATCAGGATAATGAGAAGCCAAATAAGACCTTAAAACACTTTCCCCCCATCCACCCCCCCTCCCCCCTCTTCTCAGCAACACAAGGAGACATGGAGTAGTGGATACAGAGAGTTCATTGCATGTTTTTTTTCTTCTGATGCTGATGGAGGGGAGTCTGTCCCCTGCTCTGGAAGTTCTTCACAAACTTTTCCAATGAGTCACGGGCAACAGTTCTCCACAAACTGCTGCAATATGGGTCACACTTCCATGGGATGCAGTCCTTAAGGCACAGTCCTTCAGGTCCATCAGGACCATCAGGTCATAAATTCTACCTGCAAACTTTCTCCAGCATGTCCTGCACTGTCCACAAGTCTACAGCCAGGATCCTGCTCCAGCACGTGTCTCACACATGTTCATAGACTCCTGTCAGGCCTTCCCCTGCTCTGGCCTGGGTGTCCTCCATGGACTGCAGGTGGATCTCTGCATCCACGGGCTCCTCCATGGGCTGCAGGATGCAGCTTCTTTACCACAGTCTGCATTACAGACCACAGGGGAATCTCAACTCTGGCACCTGCAGCACCTCCTCTCTCCTTCTCCACTGACTTTGGTGTCTGCAGAGTTTTTCATAGTACTTGTTCTCACCCTGCTCTCCTCCAGCTGCAATTACAACTGCAGAATAATTTTTTTTTCTTCATCTTAAGTATGTTACCACAGAGGATTTACCACCATTTCTAATTAGCCCAGCCTTGGCTGGAAGTGGCTCTGTCCTGGAACTGTCTGGCCTAAGCTCTGTTAGACATGAAACTTCTAGAAGTTTCTCACAGAAGCCACCACTGTAGCCTCCCTGCAACTAAAACCTGTCCACGCAAACCCAGTACACTGGGCAAATGTTGCATCATCTGAAGCCATTTCTTGTCTGATCAGTAAATAGAAGGGTGTACTCATAAGTTTACAAAATGCAAATTGTAGGCACAGTTAATTCAAAGGGCAATCCAAAAGGCAGCAACATTCTTATTGGCTTTATAGAAGTTAGCCTGGACAAGATGAGATGAGACAGTCTTTTGGAAATCACATAGAAGTCTCTGAAAAAGGAATGCCAGGCATATTAAAATCATGGATGAATCATGACTGTGTTGTGTCCAGATGTCCAGACTTTGACGTCAAGGTTGGGCTGAGGGGTTGATCCCTGGGTGAAGAGGCCAGGATTTGGGCCTGAGAGTGGGTGCTTAGGGGTGTCTATGGCCGGGAAGTGCAGGGATTTGGGGAGATGGAGACCAGACAATGGAGACCATTGCTGCAGCATCACTGGGACAGGGGTGACCTCAGTGCATGGCTAAGTTAAATGCACAAGAACACATTAACATAAATCATGATACAATTGTCTGCCCGAACTTGATAGCAAAAATGAGTCACTAAATTTTTGAAAACCTTTGAGTTGCTAATGATTTGTTTTCCCACAGACTGAAGAATGTAAGGAAAGCAGAGAAGTTCAAGTGTTTTTCTGCTCTAGATTTCCTATTTGTTCATATTTCTGCCATGCCTGAGAGTCAAATCATACAAGTTAAAATCAAGTTTACTTACAAATAAAAAGAAAAGCTAGCCAGTGGAATTGTATTAGTGGAGTGTGGACCTTGTCCACCCAGCCTTGAGGCTAACAAATGAAATCAAGTCTTCTATTAGACAGAGGTCTAAGTGCCAAGCAGCATAACCAAATACTTCAGCTCCCAGGAGCATGGGAAAGCAGAGCTTCTTATTCCCTCATGCTTATATTCCATGATAAGACATCAACAGCTATGACTCCCAAGTGCTGAACTGTGTGACTTCTTCATTCAGAAACCTCTTTCTCAGTGCTGTGTCTCTGACAACAGTGTGAATACACTGTAGTTGGATGTGTGACTTGCAGCAAAAATTCGTTTAGAAAGCCTGCCCTGCTGGGAAGCAGTTTCACTCCATCCAACAATATACAAAAGATAGCTCATCATGCCCAGCTGCACATAAAATTTTGACTTCAGAAGAAGACCTATTCTGATGTAGGTCAAGCTGTCACTCAGCTTCTGCCAGACAAAAAGACAAACACATAATTTTCTCTTTTCACACAATAGCCCTGATTTATGGGCAGTTATCTACATTTTGTCTCATATAGAGTGGTTAAAATAGAAAATTTTTGAATAAAAATGTTTGAATCTCACTCATCAGTCATATTTTTCCCATAGATAATATTTGTATGCTCTATAAGGCTCTTAGGTAATGTAGAGGCATCAGTCATGACTAAAATATCGATCAGAACTGTGGCTACCTCAATTATTTTGAAACAGAAAATTAACTGCCTCTGAGTACACACCAACCACTGCCATTTCTACCCTAATATGCCCCAAACATCTTCTAATGAAAAACAATTTTTTCCCCAGGAAAGCTATCAGGGTAGCATCTTTGAACAACAAAAAAAAATGAGTCTATTTCAAATGGAAGCAGTAGAGCAAGAGAGACATCCCAGAACTAAGTGGTCCCTTCAGTCTTGTGATCCATCCTAAAAAACAGACACATAAATATAAACACATCATACAAAATAATCTAGCTCCAATGTTATCCCAAATGGATAAGAAAGAATATCCCAGTCAGTTAGTATGTATCACCAATCAGAAAGACTTTTCTTCACATTTGATGAAAAAAAAAAAACAACCCAAACTCTTGCTTCTATCAAATAAACACAATAGTAAAAATGATGTGGTGAAACTTTTTAGTACAATAATAAAATCTCTCTAGTTTGACATGAGTGCACAAAATTTGTTGCTCTGCTATGGCTCTACTTCTCTCTTCAGGCCACTGTTTCTTACTCTTTATTCAAACCAAGTTTGTAATTTCACCATATATTTAATATGTTTAAAATGAAACAGTATATCAGGGGAATGTATGTGTGGTGTGACTCTGTGGAAGGGGGGTATCTGATTTACTGAGTAAAACTGGATCTGTAAGCAGAACTTTGTAATATAAGGCTCTTACCTTAGAATATTCAAACTATTCAAAATTAAATAGAGTTATTTATTTATATCATCAATATTTTTGCTTGTATTTTTTGCAAAGCACATTACATGCTTTATGCCTAACTGGGTTTTATGACTGTTTTGGCCAGGATATTGGTGCAATTTCTGTATAAATAAATAAGCTGTTAACCATGGGTGATAGCTGTCACATTTGCAAATGACATTGACAGAGCTAATAAAATGCTGTAAGCTAGATACAAGCCTGGGTAGAATGATAAATTTAAAGACAAGAAACAAATAAATGTTTGACTGATCAAGAAGGAAGGAAGAAATAGCTCACTGCAAAACAATCAATACCCCAAAGAATTTTTGTGTATTAGCAGTAAACTCTTAGTAAGCAAAGAATGCAATCTTCATTCTGCTAGAGGAAGTCAGAATTATAAGTTTTAATGTATTTATTTGACATGTTTACACACAGAAAAGCCTCCATAGAGAGTCCCAGTCCCATACATGTATTTTACCATAATCTATATGATTATACTCTCTTTAGTTTAAATTAAATGCATTATTTTTTTTTTTCTCGTTAAGCAACAGAGGTTTTTTTTCTACAGAACAGTCTATTTTTATGCAGGCCCTATAAAATTTTATCAGTGAATATAACTAAGAGTGATTTTTTTGAAAAAGTTTAGGCCCTGGAAAGAAGAGAAGTAATTATAATAAAATCACTCACTAATTTGCAGGTACAAATAAATGTGTTTTGACCACACGTGTCTTTTCCTTCTGCATAATATGAATAATTTATTTGCTTATTACATGGACAATGTAAAATTTATAAGTACATATGCTTCAAATATTAATTTCTTTTCTTTAAATTTGTCATATTTGAAGAAAAAGATATAATAGCTCAAAATATTCTTCTAAATTACCACTTTCAGCAACAGATGGATTTAAATTGTTAGTTTGGTTTACTCTGAATTTCTTGAGTTTTAACATATATAATTGGAATCATTACTTTCAAAGTTGGTTTTGAGGCATCCTAATACTGAAAAAACACATAGCTGAGTTATTTTCTCAAGGGGTATTTTGTCAGCTACAGTCTCATGCATAAAAGGAAAGAACCCCCTGAGTGTCACAGGTGATATGATTAATAGTTGAGAAACATAGTGGTTCACATTTCTGTTTCTCTTTAAAAAGGATTCTCTGAACATTTTATGTGGTTTGTCTGTAATCTCAGCTCTCAGTAATTTAATTAAGTAATGACTCACTTCAGAGCATTTTGAATGGGATAATAGAAGCCTGTGGACTGTACAGGGTGAGTGGAGGCCAGCAGTTCACTGACTTCCATTTCATAACTCATTGGACTTTAAATGAACTTGTGGGTTCATTTTTCTGACTGGTATTATCTACAGATGAGCCAAGTGAGCTGGAGAAGGTTCATGAACTACTTCTGTAACTGGATGACTGGCAGATTTAAAAGAGGCAGAAGAGGATGGAGGTAAGTATTACAGGGCTGGAAATTAGTTGATGGTTTCTTTGTATTCCAAACTGCTAGGCAGGACAGTAGCTCAGGTAAACAACACTGTAGATAAAGAGAAAAATGCAGCTGTGTGACTTCCAAAGCCACATCTGTCATGGAAAAAAGACTGTATTATCTGTTGACTTTTACCACTTAGTTGGATGCCATGTGAAAACCCATCTCATTTTGTTTATTTCAAATCTGTTAACTAGAAGCTTATTTTATAGTTCCTAGTTTTTTCTTTTCACTTTTCTATTGTGAAAAATAATAATAGTAGTTTTTATTTATTTCCCACATGTCAGTTGTAATTTTGAAATTTTTAACTTATTAGATATTGTTCCCATCACTTGTTTCTTTTCCATTTTGAAGAGCCCTAACTTTTAAAAACTCCTGATATGCATACTGTTTCACAACTATTAACCATTTTCTTGATTTTTGTGTGGTTTCTCTTGTTTTTTGAATGGAACCAGCCTGTTTTACTAAGTAGTTGAAATATGGAATCACTCTGAATTTTTAAAATTTCATAAAGACATTTTAATTGCTTTTTTCTCTTATTAACTAATACATTTTAATACCCGATTTGTTTATGTTTGTTTTGGCCACTATCTAGCAGATATTTAGTTAGAAATAGCAACTCAAAATGTTCTCTGTGAGTAATAAATTTATTCTGAGTTCAAGGAGCAGGTGTCTTTTGGGTAGGTTTTGCTTTTGCCCATTAACTTGTGTTTTTTCAGTTTCAACCACAGCTTCAATTCATGCAGTAATGAGCCACTGATGGCTTTTCAAGTAATCACATTTTGGTTTTCTAGATTATCTTTGGCTGTATCAAACAATTTCCATCCTAATAAACATGCCTAACAGTACTCTTTACACTGAGAAATCTTACCAAGTAGCCCTGTACTTTGTTTCCTGTTCTTAAATCTGTCTTTAAGATCATGTAGTTATAAGTTTGAGGAAAGATTTTTGATTTTTATCAAAATTTTATTGGAAATCCAAATGACAAAATCATCTTAACTTTATTCAAAGGCTTATTGAGTCCTTGAAAAAAAACCTAGATTACCCTTCTGTATAAACTTGGTTTACTCTTGACTTGCATATCCTAGGAATTGCCGTGTCCATTTGATTTTGCTGTTTGTGGCATTTTCTAGACAATTTCTAAGTATGTTTTCAAAATATAATGTGTAGGTTTTGGACTTTTCCAACACTTTCACCCCAGGTTCTTAAAGTACCTAACAAAAAAGGATTTTTAAAGCTGAACATTAAAGTTGAGAATTTAAATTGCTTAGATTTAAGCTTTCAGGTTTTTAGTAAAAATGATGACTTGGAAGCTTCTGCACCTTTTTTTTTTAGCATCTTCTGTTTAGAGTATGTTTATATATGGAGAGGATTGATTTCAAGAAAGCATATATGAGCAGTGGGGTCTAATTAATTCTGGACTGGAAAAAATATCAATGCTTTGCTAATAGGCATATATTAAGGTATTTTCTTAAGGACAGATAGGCAATCAATGACAGGGTCAGGAAATTGTATTTGTTAATGGATGCATCATTTCTTTTTCATGAAATAGAATTTTGCTTTTAGTATACTAAGCTCAAGAAACAAGCTTTCTTCTACTGTACTGTTCTTATATACAAAATATTTGGCCTTGACTCTATATCCTTGCATATACAAAGAGCTTTCTTATCACTAAATGATCTGCGGTTTCACATCCATTATTCCTGGATCCCATATGGCTATTCCTCTTTCCTGTGTGCATTGTGTAGTTATCCTTTATCAATTTCAAAAAAGTGCTCGAAGGATTTTTGCTCATCCATAAATTTTCCATTGAAAATAACCAGATATATCAAGCAACCCAGAGGCATCAAGTTATTTATTCCACTCCTCTCAAAAATCTTTCAATCTTATCTTTTCCTTAGTTCATCTCTCTCCTGGACTTCAATTACAAAACATCATCTATTTTATTTTTATTCATGTTTTTTCTCTCAACATTTGGATGAAAGTGTTTATCAGCCTCTTGAAGACGTTAAGGTTCCTGAGGTAGCAGCTTTCAGCTGGCGTTTATTCAGCAGCAAGAAGTTCAGATACTTATCTTCCATAAATTCTTTAGTTCCACTGCAATCTGGGAGCAACAGCAGTGATATAGCAAGGGTGGAAGCTGGAGATGGAATGTTGAATACAGACATAACCTTTTAACCTAAAATTTGTATATGACTGATACAGGATTACTTGTCAAATCCCCATAGTCAAACAAGAGATTCAGAATATAACTAAGAGCAGACAGGCATATGGTGATCATACTGAGTGACTATTTCTTTGGCACTGTCATCATGGGGGTTTTCTGTACCAACACTGAAGTGAGATTAGAAACAAATTTCCTGTAAAGGAGTAGTTATTTACTGCTACTCATGTTTGCATTTCACATTTCCATGTCAAATATGAACTTGTGACCTTGAAATTAAATGCTGAGGGTTTCATGTTAATTTCTTTAACCAAGTACATTTACCACCATACTGTTATTAAAAGCTGTGTCAAGAATGGGGTGCTCCTGAGCAGGGAGCATGCAGCCTGCACCACCAATGGGAACTGCCCAAGGTGCAAAAAGACAGATTGACCATCACAGCCTCTCACACTCAGGATAAATCCTTTCAAGATGAGATAATGTCTGTCATAAAATGCCTCAAAAATAAGGAGAGTCTTCTCACTTTCAGAGGCCAAAAGTTTTCTCTTCCACAGTAACACATCATAGCAGCATCTTACTGGCTGTCAGAATCATGTAGAACTCTACAGACACCAAGTACTCTTTCCACTCACTTGAATTAGAATGTTTCTATCATCTGACCCATTTTATCAAAAGCTGTTCTCCCTTTCTAAAATATAACTTGAGAACAGACAGTCTGAGTTCAGGTGCAAACTGCTGTCCAAAGTCACTTACTTTTCAACTGACACACTGCATCTTTGCATGTACACATTAAAACTATTATTTCATTGACCTGACAGTTGAGAATCTAGTGTGGAGGTTGAATGTCCAAGATAGCCTAAGATTTTGCCCCTTTTCACTTTGTCCTTTTAGGGATAAAGCCTGGATAGTAAGCTAAATATAGCATAAGGTCACATATGGTTCATTTATGTTCTGTTTTTCATGTAATGTAATATTTTTTGTGGGTTTTTTTTCACACAAGCTAAATAAAATGTGAGCAATGAAGTCATATTAGACTCTTTGGAATCTTAAATTTGGTTAAATGTGAAAGAAATGAAACAGAGCAAAGGTTTTCTTATGTACATCATGACCACAGCTTTCTCCAGTGCCTTCTGAGCTCTGACAATGTTTTGTGTGGATACAAATCAGGCAAAAAGTAATAGATTCCTGTAAATAGGCACATAACTGTTTTCACCTGCAGCTGTTTGGGTAGCTTTTGTCACTGTTCCTGCAATCTATAATCTTTATTAGAAAAAATAAAATTCTGTTCCAGAAATGAGGAAATTGTAGCAGTTTTTCATTAGAAAAGTACAGCCCAAAACTTCCTGAAAAAAAATGCATTACTTTCAAAATCCATGTTGAATTGACGAGACAAAAACCTAGGCATACCAGTAAGAATCTCTTTATAAGACTGATCCAGAAGTGTGGGTTACTCACAATATCAGCAATAGAAATTAGCATGACCTAAATAATATAAAGAAACACAATAAGAAACAGATAAATAACTTTTAATTATGTCCATTTTCCACTGGATTTTTTTTCTGTATTTCCTAACCTATCCCCATTTTATATCACATATAACTTATGTTTGTATTAACTTGAAGGGGGCTAGTCATAAAATATTGCAATTTTATTTCATAAAATTTACAATAAAGATTGTAATACCTCACTGAAAAATCTGTCCTGTATCACTATGTATTTTATTTTGTGATGCAGTTCTGATCATTTCTGTGTAATCACATTTGTCCTGTGGTGTTTATTGTCTACTCTACTACCCTTCCATTGCTCTTCATGATTCCTCTAATTCCCTTTCCTTCCTTATAAGTCTTTACTTTGTAACACTGAACTCAGAAATCTTGCCTTTAAAATAAGCAATTACTTAGGGATATAATATCATTTTATCTGTGACCTCAGACACTAGGGTCTTGGACAATATAAATGCTAAAAACCAGCAAGACTTTTTAAGTTATAATAAAAAGGGATTTGAATTTTGGAATATCATGTAGGGAAAATAGGTAAGGAATTCAACTGTGATAAAGTCCAATCTAAATGTTTGCCCTCAGGTATAAAAATAAGAACAGTACATCTGGCATCAGATACCACTGAAAGTATTTTCATTTTTTCAGGGAGATTAATTCCTAGATTCCCCTAATATTCTTAACCTGAGTTATTATACTGTAGTGTTCCAAGCACTCAGTGCAAAAAGGGGGCCTGTGAGGGTAGGAAAAAAAAAAAGGAAAAAAAAAAGGAACAATAAAGCAGGATACAAAGTGAAAAATGTGTAAGTCATGTTTTCAGGATCCCTCATCCCCACAGATCTTGACAGAAAACAGGAATGTTGTTTTATTCAAAAATAATCTTTAAACAATCAGTAAAAATTCATTGAAACTTCCAATGTGGGATTATGATCAGGAAACAGCTGAAGTGGGAGATTCCCATGTAATGTCCTGCTCTGAAGTCTACCTTGCACACCCATGCTAATGTGCTTTGACTGTTTAGTTATTGATTAGTCCTTGCAGATTTTGGTGAGAAGTTCTATCCTGGTCTTGGTCAAGGAACTGTTCTTCTGACAGTGTTTCCACCAAATCCAACAGAAGTGATTTCATAATATTTTGAGGAAATCACAAAAAGAAATTTTATAAAAAATGCAGTGAGTCTTACTGAAAAAGTAAAAAAGAAACTCCTATTTATAATTATACATGTCATTTGTAAAGGACAAAATATCAAGTGAGCATTACAGGCCTTTTTTTTTGGCAATAAATGGGATGGAATATGTTTATGAGGTGTTGGTCTCTGATGCACTTATATAGCCTGAGTTTCTGCTTCACATACAGGATTTGAGAGTTTTACTTTATATTTCCTATTTCCTTCTGTCAGAAAATCACATGCTATACTAGCAGTTATATAACCCATTTAGCCAAAATTTAAGGCATACTTTGGCATCCTGCATTAAAAAAAAACTGCTAAAAACAAGTAAGAAAGAACAGTAACATAATTATTTTTATTGTTACCAATATCATATGCAAGAGACTTGTTTTTCATAGCTGATAATTCAATTTGTATCATAAAGAAATGGTTTTTTTCAATTTTTCTCCTTTTTAATAGTTGGAGCAGCTAGAGATTAAAAAGATTTTGATCTCTCAATTATTCTTCTCCATGTTACCATTTCTCAGATGAAAATCTATGTAGCACAAAGCATTTAAATTATCTGGAAATGCAAGTTTGATTTTAAAAAAGCTATTGTAGTTAATATAGTTAAAAGTAAGTAGTACAGATTATGAGCTGTGTTTACTTCTCTTTGAGTAATCCAAATGTGGTTTATATGACATAATCAGGATGTGTGTACTTTCATACACTTTTTCACTTCAAGCATAGTTTTTGATCAATAGACCTACACTAGCAGAAGCAAAATAGTTTTAATAAGACTGAGCTTTACTTTTCATACACAAGCAGTGTTTGATTTTTGCCCAGATCAAATCCAATAACGAAGCTGGCTGTTAGATGTATGTGCTTGAGACTTCAAAACAGGGCTGAATTTTAATTGTAGGTCCTTTGTACCCTGATCAGTTCCAAAAGATAAAGGGAAGAATTGCTCTTAAATCAAGGAGATAATTCAGATTTAAAGAAACAACGAATAATCTTAAGAATAATGTAGAGAGCAATCCAATTTGTTTCAAGACAGTTAATGTGGTAGGTAAAATTGTGTGTAAGAACTGCAGAATATCTCAGAATTATGTTGACACTGTTAGCCTGACAAATGTATTAAGGCAGACCCATTCCTGCCCAGACCTCTAGCAGAAGATGTGGCAATTCTGATATTTGAGCTGCTCACTTATTTACATGTACCTGTACGGAGCTTTCCATTGAGCTCACCAGGTATTTGGGCATTGACCATGCACGATGACAAGGTCCACTATGGTGGGAGTTCCTGTGGACCCTGATTTTATTCAGCTTTGGCTAGGAATCTATCACCTTCCAAGGTCTTTGTGCCCTACAATCCTCTAGGAGTGCTAATCCCAATGTCCATTTTTGCCTTGAGGGTATCTCTGCTGGATGAGTGTGTTTCTGCAGGTACTGACTGCCTATCAGCTCTGGTTCATGTACTTCCAGAACAGAGCAGATTAAGAGACAGCTAGTGGGGAAATTCTGACTTCCTTGGTGAACTTGTGAGGAGTTGCAAGAACACAAAAATGCTATGTGAAATCATGAAGCCCACAGAAGAAGTCTGCTAAACTCACAAGCAAAATGTTCTATCTTTTGAAGGCTCTCTGCACCCAAGTATAAATGATACGTTTGTCACATATATAGAAGTAGAATAGACTCCAAATAAACTAAAAAAAAATTTCAGGATAATATAAGATGATAGAAAACTTTGTTAAGACAAAAAAAAAAACCTCAATCTTGAATATAAAAGATTATCAAAAATATTTCTAAAATTAATTTTGAAAGTTTTAACACTTCAACTGAGGACTAAAACAAATACCACAAAACCTCCCTGAACTTGAATTCAGATTCAGGATGACAATGTTTGTCTTGCAAATATGATCTTACCATTTTTTTTTTTTCTGTGTTTGTGGTGAGGCACACAGGAAAGTTGAATTGTATGGTGATACACAATCTAAACTGACTCATGGATAATAAAGTAGAGTAAGTAGGGTTCAACAAGAAAATTCTACTTTCGTTTCCTGTCCACCCTCGCTTTATGTTTGAATTTTATGACAGTCTGGGAAAAACAGCCTTGTTTGCAACAAGTTTGTTGTGAGCTGTGGTGTCATTATTTTCTGAGATGTCATTTGTTGATAAAGCCTGTTAATTCCTTTGAGAAAGAAAGATTGATTCCTGTGCACTTTCATTGCATGTGCCTGAGCTTGAGCATTGTAAATGTCCTTGTCTGCTTTTGCCTTCTGTGTCAACTTGGGATAATAACCATGGCTTTTACCACCAATTTGGATTCATAGATGTGCAATTCCCCAGTTCACTCATGTGGATAATGTATTCATCCTATAACACTGTATTTCAGTTTCAGGACAGTGATGGCTGGAGAGGAACAGTTGCCACAAGTAAAAGTAATGAACCATTTAGCAGCTATACTGCAGTCCATTGTAAAGTATCTTATGGTGTCTCTCTCCAACCCTATCCATCTGTAGCAATTTTCATGTGAGACAGTCTTTAAAACAGTGGCACAGCCAAGGGACTATACCAGGCATTACAGATCCAGTTCAAGCTCCCACACCATTTCTGACATTGACCTCATTAATACAACTGTGTTACACCTGAGTCATAAAGATGAAGCGTCTGTAGATGTTCTGGTTCCTTGGTGAGCATAGAATACAGGAGAGAAGACAAAATAACATGTTCTTGTTGTGATGAGGAACACAATAACCCATCACCATAGCAAAGAGCACATTTTATTTGAAAAATACGAATAAAAGATTTTGTCCCTTTTGTTTATTAAAAGAAAATGTAACAATTTCTGTCAGTAACACTTGCATAAGGAGGTATACATTACTCTTTTGTTAAAAAAAATATATATATTTTTGGAGACTTTGGAAAAATAAGAATGGCCCAAAACTTGTAACACATTTCTAATGTTCCTTAGAATGCACTGTGCCATTTATATGTACTGCAAGTACAAGATCTTAGCACTTTATAATCCACAAAGTAACGCTAGGCAGCATAATTTCATATCCTTCTTTGCATTCAGAATATTCCCTTTGTTACCCTTGTGTGAGCTTATGAGTTTGGTTAATTCCAGACTGGTCCAATACTTGTATTTTCTAAAGGATGATTTAAAAAATTCTTAGACCACAAAAATTTTGTAACTCCTTTTAAATACCCGAAATAATACTTTCCCATAGACATTTTCTTTCATTATTCACAATTTAAACAACTGCCTCAGTTTGAATTAAAACACAAAAATGTTTGCAGTTATTTTAGTTTTGTAAGAGGAATGCAAAAAAAATAAAGTGCATAACAGACTGAAATTACTTTCAACTTTTACATTATTCTATGTGTATGTAATAAAAGGTAACTCTGATAAACAAATTAATTTGTTTTCAATGTATGAATCTTAATCTAACGCCAGCTGAATTCAAGCTCTTTCATGTCTTTAAAGTGCATTAAACTACATTTTTGACAGGTTTTAGTGTGACAATTTAGTTTCACATTTTACAGTTCTTATACTGACCATTTTTTCAGATTATTTTGACTTGTCAAGATTACAGCATACTGAGTGCCCTCACCATTACAAGAAAGAGGGTTTATTTGAAGGAATGCAACTAATTATTTTGGTGGAAATGTACTATTAGTTGAATGGTTGTTGTAGAAATCAAATTGTAAATAGAAAAGCCCTTAAGTATCACTTTGCACGTGCCATTTAACTTTACTCAGTATTTCCAGTTCAAGTCAAACTGGCAGTTTTCAGCATTTAGTTGTTAAGCAGCAACGGAATTACTATTTAGGCTAATAAGAAAATATTTGAGAGTATGAGTACACAAAAGATCCATGAAAGCTTTAAGCATAGTCTATATAATCAGACTTAACCATAAACTGAGAAAAAGTTTCCTGTGATACTTTCACTGAATATATACTTTGTTTAAATCAGCAATGCTACAAAATGATTGTGCCATCCAGTGTTAATTTTCTTCCATTTCAATCTAGGTCAACATAGAATTTCTCAAACATAGTTTAAATTTGTTCTTAGGATACAAAGGACCAAAGGAAAAAAATGTGAGATTGGGATAATAAAATTGTAAACTTGTTATTTCTGCACTGTGAGGCCTTCTTCTGTGGCCCTGAAGATTTAATATTCTGTTTTTTGTCATGCAAACAACACGACACTGTGATGTGTATTTGAATAAAACACAGTAAGCATAGCAAGCATGCAGACATATCATGATAGAAAAGCACATCTGGCGATCACTGTGGATAGGACGTACCAAACAAGACACACTGCAGCATCACAGAAGCAGCGTCCAATAACCCTGCAGAGTTTTAAAGGATTCAGGTTTCCTGGGGTATGATGCATGTGCTGTATAGCAGCAAAGAGAGCATCAGGAATGGAGAACAGGGAAATATTACTTCTCTGAGATATTATTAACTTAAACTGACCATTAGCGTAAGGAGTGACTGCTTGTGTCACCGCACTTCTGTTGCCTTTAAGCCTGAACGTTCTGTGATGTAAATTAAAAAAACCAAAACAATGGCACGAACACTGCTTTAAAAACAAAATACAGTTGATTTTCCCTGCCTTGGTGTTGGGCCAGAGGGAATAGACATAAAGATAACTAATACTTAGTTCTCAAAACTATAATACAACAATGAATGCAATTTTCATGCAGCTGTGATATAAAGTATTATGGTAGTAGTAATGCTGAAACATTTTGGTTTTCACACGCTACTCATACAATATAAAAATTTAGATGATGGCATAAAGCAAGTGTGACTTAAACAAAAAGAAAACTTTGCCTAATAAAATCGCACAATACTAGTTGCTTTATTTGGGACAAAACTGAAACATATCCTAGTTCTACCCCCAAAAAGACAATAAAAGACAACCATTCTCAGCTTGTGTGTAACTCTTACTGCATCTAACTTCACTCTACAATAAGAATGCCTCCTTAAACGCTTTTCTAAAAGATTCTGTATTTTGTAAAAAGTATATAAAAAATTAACAGAAATTATTAAACTACTTTCAAATCATCAGGAGAACATCTTAGGGTTCAGGTGTTTTTCCCTACTAAATTTTCATATGGGTTCAGATTCTGAAAGAGAGAAGAAAAATTACAAATTTGAAACAAAATACTGTGTGAAAAAAACAATTCTAGTACAACTAATACTTTTTAGAATGTAAAAGTTCCATACAAAGCTACCTGGTACTTTTTCCAGAAGGCTGTTTAAACCAAAAGCAGTCAACTATATCTCAGGAAAAAAACCCAAAAATCTCTTCAAAGTAAACTGATTAGAAATTTCAGTCATGTCTAGGACCTATCCAACCATAGAGTAAAGAAAAGAAGGCTTAATTATCTAGTTCACCTGTGTGGCTCACAGTAGATCAGCAATAAATATAGACCTTCTTTACTAAGCTGAATATAAGTGGCACCTAAAATGCAGAAGGAGGAATCTAGTGCAGCATACAAATCTGTATCACTCTGCACACCAGACTGCAGAGTAAGAAAAAAAGCACACAGCTTCTACTCTGGACAGTTTTCCAGTCAAATGCTGGAAGAAGTCAATTTGCCGTAAGTGGAGCTAGAATTAGAAGTAGGGGATTGTGATCATGAGCATTATAGGTTATAATCTGATATTATGAGTTCCTGGTCCTCTTACAGTATTATGACCAGAAAGACAAAGTAAAGGTTAAAATTCCAAACAAAGGAAAGGAAAAATCAGAATCTGCTAGATGAGGTGCTAAGCAGGCTGCTATGTTGAGCAGAACTGTTGAGCAGTTCTGCTGCTGCAATGCTAAAAAAAGAAAAAAAAATTGTTGGATTAGGTGTTAAGCAGCCTGCTATGTTAAGAAGAACTATCATTTCTGCAATGCTACAAAGTTACTAATGTAAGAAATCAATTTACTTAATCCATAGGAACCACAGTAATGGTATATTTCCTTCACTGACTTAAAATGCTCTTGTTTCTATGATGCTTGAAATAGGAAAAAACCAACTTGTTCTGCTGAGGTGGCAATTACTCTACGAGAAATAAATATCAGTAGATTGAATTTAAAAGAAAAAAAGCATCATCATCTTATTCTCCTTGCTTCAATTTTTGCTATCCCAATGTCTTACCAGCAGCTCTAATTGGCTTTTAGTCAAACACAGAAATAGAAAAACATTGTGATGAAGAACTCTAGGTTTTAAACAGACTGTTGTAGCTTCTGGACTCAGACCAGCAAAAGATTTAAAAAGCTTCAGCTCTTGACATAAGTGAAGCACAGTGAACCAAAAAACTGTGTAGTTCAATGGTGCTGCCACTGTTGTTTTTATTGAAAAAGCCTATGCTTCATCTGCTTCGCTGCATAAAGAGTACTTTGGGCTTATTCCATTTAGATGAACGATGTTCCCATGAAAAAACAAAAAGAAGAAGCATGACCCTGAAAACAACAGTTCCTCTAGCACGCAGTAACAGAGCAGGTCTGGAGTTATGGGCTAGAGCTGTGTTTGAGCTACAGATAATGATGCCCTCCATCTGTTAGCTGGTTATGGATGACAAGATTATGAAGGACATAATGAAATGACAGCTTCTCAATGCAACCTGCTAAGGCAATAAGATAAATCATCAAAGGACCATTTATTTAAGAGGACAGGTGTGGCTTATCGCCTCTGTAAGGGAAATAGACTGGTAGCACTCCTCACACTGATAGTAAACCTCATTGTCTACCTCACATTGGGATCACAAGGCCTAGAGCACAGCTAGAAATGCAACATCACAACCACCTGCAAGAGATTCAGTCCTCTGTTAGCTCTCTTCTCAAACAGACATGACCATAAACTTACTGCATCTTGGAGCTGTTACGCATATTGCAATAAAAATGTCATTTCTTGGCTTTACTTTAGGTATTGTTGCAGATAGGGTACCAGACACTTTAATAAGCAATTTAGAAAAAAATACACAAGGGACAATAGATTCTTTTTTCTGTATTTTCCAAAATTTGACTTTCTTCCAATTGGAGAACCCAGTTTCAAATATGAAAAGGGCACTTGTTCTACAGTAACTGCATACCACTTACTCAGTTCCAAGTACTGTATTCACTTTTTTTTTTTTTTTTTTTTTTTGTTACCATTGTTGTCATTATTTGTCCAGTTGTTTAGGAACTTCTCTGTTCTGGGAATTACAACTAAGTTGTTCTTTCTGGTTCTATTTCCCCATAGAGTTCAGCTAGCTTCTTGAACTCAGGTCCCCAGTCTCCAAGGTAATTATAATCCTGGTCAGAGTGTGTCGTTGCTGAATCCAGAGAGCTGATAGACCCAGCTTCTGACCTATGACCCTCGTAGGCATATGTCTGCAGGGAGTCATACGGGGGCACACTGGGGTCCAGATCAGCCTCTGCCAGTCTTTGATTAAGGAACTCCTGAACATCTATACTGTCAAGGCTTGAGGAGGGATGATGCCTGGACAGAGGCTTCACTTCAGGACGAACATCCCTCCGGTATTTTAGCTCTTCAGCAGCAGAGGGATTCCGCAGTGCTGTGATGTCAAATGCTTCTGTGTCTTCCTCTCCACCTCCCTCATCATCATATGTCACAACATTTTCCCGGACATCTTCTTCTGAAATGATCAAAGGCTCCTTCTTGCTACGTCTTAGGGTGATGAAAAGGACCACAATCGCTAAAGAGAAAACTGCAGATATTAGAGTAGGTTTAAAGTTTACATCTGAGTACGTTACAGAAATAGCAGACACTAAGTCAAAAATACAGATATGCAATATTTTCAGACTGGTATTTTCAGTACTGGTATTTGGGATAATCTGCTACTTAGTTTATTAGGGATCTCATAAAGGAGATAAATGGAGATAACATTCTTTCAGGTAAATGAAAAATGAGTAACTAAAGTTGGCATTTTTCAGAAGCATAATCCAGGGCATTCAGTGCTTCATTAAAACCAATGTTTAGCATATAAATTGAATTATTATGTAAAACATTTATTTTTTTCTTATGAATATGCAATTTTGTGTAATAAAATACAAAATTACAAGATAAATGTATAACTATATATTTTAAAACAGCCTTCTGACAAGAAAATACTGAAGTAAGCTATAAAGAAAGTAGGTCTTAGAAAATGTAATCTTTGGGAAAAAAGTCCTCAAAATATCCTCTTGGTTACACTGCAATTGCTATTATTTTTTGCCATCTCTGTAAGAATGTAGAAAATCACGAGTAGCACAGTCATGTACACAGCAAGTTGTGTCTCTGACAGGAAAAAAAGCCCAAACCATAACCAACCAAAATATTAACTAATGGATAACTTCAGAATTGGCCTGGGAAAATAAAAAACCTAAAAATAGTCAAGAGGAAATGCACTTGCAATGGCACTAATCTCATGAGTCTGCTTATAGTCTCCTATGTCCCTTGTCCCTGTGGGACAATGTTGTGCATTGCTGTTTATTCCACTGACGTAATATACTGTTTATTCCACAGACGTAATTAAGAAATGGCTTTTGTAGACTGCTAGTGATGCTTCTTACAGCATAATGCATTTCAAAAAGCTTTGCCCATCTATTTTCTATAATTTTTCACACTGTTCAAGACATGGTATTAGAGTAGTCTCTTTTTGAAATCTTTCCAAATTACAGAAAAAAAGATCTCCAGTGCTAATTACTTGATAATCTCTGGAAAAAAATTCTACTGGATTCCAGATATTCACAAATGTACTTTAAAGGCATTTTCCCCCATTAACTTTAGCTAAACCTTTACCCTTTAATCACAGCTGTGTGTTTCTAATTGCCTCCTACTACCAGGCAACAACTGTTTCAATAGCATACCATATTGAGACCTTGTGCCCTGTCAGATTCCGAGAGGCATTGGAGGGATAGCCTTACTTAGTATCGCAAATGGCTCACCAAGAAGGATGACAATGCAGAGCAGGATCGCAATTAAAGCTCCTGTGCTCAAGCCAGCCGAGGAGAGGAAAGCTTCAGCATGGCAAGTTCTCACTCGTCCATCTCTCTCGCAGGCACAAACCCGGATGGTGAGGGTACTGCTGCTGCTGAGAGGGGGCACGCCGCCATCCGAAATCAGAACTGGGAGGTAATAGATGTCTTGAGTGGTTCGACTGTATCTCCTTCGCCTTGTCAGAATACTGGCTGTATTATCTACAATATCAAAGCAAGAATAACATTTCAGTGAAGTAAAAAATGGAAAAAAAAAAAGTTATTTGCCGCTTGTTTCACATCAAATGGAAGCATAAGGCATCTTAAAACTAGCCAGTCCTAATCTGTGAAAATGCACAACCTAGAATTAAAATTTGTCAGGAAGCCTTTCTGGCCAATAGAGGAAAAAGGGGAGGAGTGGGAAAGTAACTAACATTATATAAATAAGAGTATTTAAAACTCTTGTATTTTTATTAGAATCAAGTGAACTTTGACAAGCATTTTGGGCCCAATTTGCAAGTCTTTTCATCCCGTGTTATGCTGTTGGTAGCAAATGGACCCTTGTCAAATTGAATACCTGGAATTATGAGGACATCTATTGTGAAATTTTTGCACAACACAAAATCCAAAACCCTCTTAACCTTCAGAAGAATATTAAAAACTCATTTAGTAAAAGCTAAAATAAGACTTTCATGTTTTAGTGTTTATAAAAGGTTTTAAAGTTTTCGTGAGCTTTCAGAAAACATCTGAAAGCACAGTGACCAAAGACATGCTTTGAAGAGGTCTGGAGTAAGAGGGAAGGCAAAGAAAGGCAAAAGAAGGGGAAAGAGTGGATATTGCATGTTCTAAACTAGTAGAGTTTAAAGATAAATAAGAAAGGGGGACATGTGACATAAGACTTTTTTCACCCTTCTGTTACCTACAGGTCCATCTGGCATAGACAGACAAGGAAAATTTACTGCTTATTAAGCACACATTGCAAGAGCACTTGTAGGCACTAAGGAGAGTAGGAAGTTGCCACACATATCCCTTACAGTCCAAGAAATTAAGAGGCATAAAAAGAACACGGGGGAAGAAATGCTGCAATAATATATATATATAGCTAATATTCATATGTGTAAAGTCTGTTTCCAGTTTATTGCCACCACTATGAAATTACTAGCCTCTGAATAAAAGTCCAAGATAAATTAAAAAAAAAAAAAATTGAGACAGTGAGAATTTGAAACACAAGCAGTTATGGAAAGAGAGATGGGGACTGATAAATGAAAAGAGCCATTAGAAGAAAAGAGTTTTCTTGTATGGCTTGTCACATGGTTTCCAAATTGTGGGGTTATGAAATTGAGGTTTTTAGTGAAAAAAAGGGTGATAAGTACTAAATACATCTGACAGGTTTCTCTTCCTATTAGAAACAAGCAAACAAGAAATTTTCTTATTTTTCTTTACCATTGTAGCTACAGTATTAAATGGCTTTATCATAATCTATGAAAAAATGAAATACATGTCACTCTGTGAAAACCTAGTGCAACAATATAGTCAGTGTAGCATATATTTGCCCATTGGACTGCTGCACGCACATTTGAGTGAAAGAGTTACATTTTTGTTTAAACAGGATAGAAGATCTGTTTCAGGTGATTACTCTTCATGCTGTACTTTTTGCACAACCTTTGTGCAAAATTTTAACGCATTCATTTTAACCCACTTTTGTCAACATTTTATTTTGCATATCATCTGACAGTGATATTTAGGAAAACTGGTAATATCATCCCACATCAGCATAATATCACAATATATTTGGCAACAGGTTTCACACCAGAAATACTTATATGAGCTGAGAAGTAATACCGTTGCTGATAAGTCAAAAATTCAGCACTGAAGTCCTTTAGCTTTACTTCCTCACATAACACCCACAACACACCTCCACACCCCTCCACAACTCCTCCCATTTTAGAAATATCAAATATCCAGCATGATGAGTTTGTTATAAATTCATTGAGTGCTGTTCTTTTCACTTGGAGTGGGCACAATATAAGGTATTTGTTTATTTTTTTACTTATTTGCTGTAGGCCTTAGAGTCCTGCTTCTACTTGTTTGCATCAAGTTTACTTCTACAAGGTTATGTTTTGATGACTGATGGCACCAGTCACTTATTATGCTGTTTATATTCATTCAAGTTACAGAACCTCACTGGAACCAGAATGAGGTGAACAGATAATTCTTTAATCTGAAAAATTGTGACAGCACATAAGACCATCATGTTGTGGAAGACTGTAAGATGTCCATACATACTTTGCAAAGTTATTTGTTACACATGCATCCTGCCCTCAAAATATTTGGTATTTTGTTGTTCTGGGCCGACTAGGACTCTCGCATAACACCCAAGCACAGTCACTGTTATTAACATACACCGGCGACCCTTCTCAGGCAGCATGGACAAGAGTGCACCAGTTTTTTTTCCTGCCTCAACAATTTTCCAACAGTCTGCAGATCCTTAAGCATCCCTAAATAGCTTCATGCATGCACCATGACACACTGTGGCACGTAAACTTCTTTTGAAATATAACATTATGCTGTTGAGCTGCAACACAACTTTCACATTATTTTGTAAAGTCAAAAGAGAAAAACCTCTTGATAATGAAATCTGGGTTCCATTGGGTTCTACACAGAGTCAAGAGGAAGTACACGGACGAGTGCTGTGCTTGTTGCCTGTGACTTAAATTTCAAAAAGAGTGAATGATCCAGTGCACAGCTCCAGTAGTAGTGATGAAAATGCTGGCTGACAACAAAAGCATCAGAGACTGAATATAATGAAGAAAAACTGAGTGCTCCTGATCAGGGATCTTGCAGTAATTTTAGCACAGAGACTATTGGCAAAGATGTAAAGGAAAGAACACTGAGATGTGAAAATGTATGCTATGAGGATAAATGCAGACAGATGGGGGGAAAATTGTGAGGAAAAAATATTAAACCTAAGATAAAAAGGAAAAGAAGAGAAAAAAGAAGAAATGGGAAAATCATGAAATTCAATGTTAGAGTGAAAAATGTGAAAAAAAGCTATAATTAAACCATGCTTCTCTGGGAGGAAGGCCTTGTCAAACAAAGACCTGATATTTTTCTACCATACAGAATAAATTGAAATTAAAAAAATAGAATTGTTTTTCTTTTGATGTTGCATTTGTTCATTCAATATTAAATTGATTTTCTTATACTGTTAACAATATACAACTAAATATAAGATACAATGAAATATTGGTATAAGACACAATTAAAGGAAAAAAGGGAACCAGTACAAAATTTTTAATGTCAAAGAATTTTCATGGTGAATTTTTTTTCTTTGTATTCTCTTGAGTAGTAAGTAGTTTACTGTAGAAACAGATGTAACATGACATACCCAGACGTTTCTGTAATAAAATACCCAATGATAACCATTCTCAAAGAAACCGTCTAAAGTTTTTTCTTCTATGAAATTTCACAAATTTTAACTCAAATAAAAAGTATGATCCTTCAGACACTGGCTTGGAAATTTTCTGTTCCCAATATCATCAGAGGTGTTATTTCTTGTTGTTTCACAGATTAAGATATGGTAACTTAGTGCATTTTGTTTACATATAAGTAAAATACTGGAAAGTATCTGGACTCTCACATACTATTTTTTTCTCATTAAATTACTTAAAATATTTTATAAATAAGATGCCTAATATTTTTTCAGAATAGGAAACAGTGTCTGGTTTTCCAAAGTTCACTGAAAATCAAGCATAGCAGAAAATTAACAAAGGCAATACTATTGCCATAACACAGAAATCACACCTCTGATGCTCTAGTCAGAGCCCTGTTCTTGAGGACAATCATATGCAAAAGAATGCCAATAAAATGAATGGAGAGAAAAAAGTTTAACCAAACTGCAGTATTGCTTGCATCCTGACAACTATTCTGGTGTTCTGAGCCTTCAAATTTTAATCGCTTTTGTTCCTTGTCAAAAACCATTATAAGGAACGTGTTGAGAGAAGAGCTAGAAAGACAGTAACTTTTAAGAGCTTTGCACAGAAAAAAAAATCTCTCAATCTGTAAAAGCTATAGGAAGGCAAGTATGAAGTCTGACACTGATGATCTAGAAAAGAGTTTATTGAAAAGTGGAAAAAAGTTATATCAACAGCAGTAGTTTGAAAGGGAGCCAGGTGGTTATGCAGTGAGAAATTTCTTTGGTATCTGAAAAAAAGATACAGCAAATAGTCAGTGAAGGCAAGTGTACAGGATAGCAGCAATAGCAATAGGATGATGAGCACTACACATCTAATTCTTCTAGGCCTGGAAGGAAAGACTTTTTTATCTCAATAGATTTAAATGGTGAACTTCACCTCTGAGGAGTATGATAAGAACCAGGACTCACTGGAGATTATGGAGATTACAGCACTGACTGCTAAGGAAAATTAACAAGAAATAATTATCTGATACCTTGTGTTGTACATTGCTCCATTTAATGATCTAAACTTTCTAATGATCTAAACTTACTCTTGTTTGGGCTGCTCTTCGCAAATATGTCAACTAGAAGTTAAAATTCATCTTAAGTGAGTTTGAGGTCACCCATGGGAAATGCTGCATGGCTGTAACTCTTCACAGTCTGAAGATGTCATAGTTTTCTAAACCAGATTGTACACTGTATACAAGGCTGTTACCACAGTCTTTTTTTCCCATCATCTCTGCCTTTTCACATTGAGCTTCTGAGCTAAATAAAGAAATGAGGGCATAGGAAAATCAAGGAAGCAGAGATGCAATGGTAAGACCACAGAAGGTGACTGCTGGAGCACATTGAAGGATGCTCATTTATTATTCACTATTTGAGAATTCCTTTGACACATTATGCATTAAAAGCAGAGACAAGAGAAATGGAAGTAAAAAAAAAAAGTAAAATCCTGTTTATATCTTAAGGCATGTTTCAAATTTCAGTTCTGCTTGTGTCAGCAGTTCAACTACTATAAATTTTCTGAGAACTCATAAACTAATTAAAACCAAAAAAGATATTGGAATGATTTGCATTTCTTACATTTCTAAACTTGGAGCTGTTAATTTGTTTATGTGAACTACATGATAGGCATTTCTGTTTCATTTCTTTATTGATAACTCTTGTAAATATTTTTTCTCTTTTGCTGTCTTCAAAGCTACTGCCAATGGGCAAGAAGCTATTATAAGTTTCTAGCTCAGTGACTAGCAAAAACGAAAAGTAACATAGAACACATTTTTGGTCTGGAATATAGTTATTTGCTTATAGTTGTTTTTTCAAACACCAACAAGTTGCAGTCCAGAAAAGAAATATAAGAACCTCTACACTATACACTAAAATAACTTTACAATCAATCTTAGAGCAAACTTTTTAAAAATAAAAAAAAAATTCAAAGACGTTCAGAAGCCTGAAAAGGGAAAATGTCTTCCCTCTACAGTAGCTGGTCCTGGTTTTCTGTTATAGTCATGGTAGAATTCCTTTTTAATTTCCATATGTTGATGCTGTGGTAATACCTTCTCAGACATTCAATCCATTTACAGTAACAGTACTTTTGTGGACTGTACTTACAGTCACTATGTGTGGTGTTAACTTTGCACTCAGATATCATTTCTCTCCAGTTACAACTTGTCTTCTTTGCAGGATGATATTTTACAGAAGGTCATCAGTAATTCACAGTACCACATAACCAGAACAAGCATGACTCTGTGATGTAAATGAAAGCTGGAGCTAAGCGGGCGTTTTCCTCTTGTGATGGGTTGCAAAGTGGGGGCTTCAATCCAACCATTCTAAATGCCACTTTAGATGTTCTAGAACAACTAAGACATGGTCTAGTATCTGGCATACTCATTTGCAACTTGAAAGCTCTGAAGTTAATTCACAGACACATTGTCCAGTATGGTAGGAAATAAGAAGGGCAGAGTGATAAACAGAAGATTCTGTAATAAATTCACACTGGGATGGGATCAGTTACTCTCTGGAGGCTGTTCTCTTTCTAAATAACAGCAATAATGAGTAAAATTGATCTCTTTTTTTACTATTTTTTGATCTGTGACACAGGGAAAAAGGTTAATATATATCTTAAGCATGGGTGGATGAATACATTAAAAACTTAATTTAATACAGATGCCATTAAACTCATCATGCTCTGGATTTTACAGAAAAACACATCTCCACTTCTGTGGGTGTTAATGGATCTTTTGACATAAAATTAAGAAAATGGAATCTTCAGAATTATAGTATCAGAAAAATGGCATACCTTTATTCCAATTCCAGAATATTCTCCATCACTGGGCAATAATCAAAGGGCCAGATCTTTGAGATAAGTGGGCAGAGGGGAAAAATAAATTGCAAATAGTTTTGTGATATGAAAGCTTTGTCCTGAAGAAATAAAAGAAGAGGAAAACAAATGCTAAGCATTCTCTAGGGAGTTGTCCTTCACTGAAAGTAAGCTAAACTTAGTCTGCTATCAGAAGTCAGCAATCTCAATTTATTGCAGTAAGAGAATGCACAAATCTTACTGGCAGTGTCGAGTGAATGTCGGGTCTACTACCTGCACAAACCCTTCTTGTCTAGGAAATTTACAGTGTCACTAAGCATCCATGGTAAACTGTATATCTTGTGATTAAAAAATAGCACCAGCAAAACAGTGCTTTACAGTGCAGAAATTTCTTAAATGCTCCAAGTGAACAGTTCTCTGAGAGTTCAATCTTTTTTCGTCTCTTGAAAAATATTATGTAAGATCTGAAAGAGAAGTGAGCCTACATATTAATACTTGGAAATATGATAATAAGGGCATGTTCAGATGCATTCTACATCAGACAAAAAAAAATTGACAAACATATCCCCAGATCCTTAGGCATCTGGAAAAATATTATTACCTTTAGGGTAAGAAAAAAAAAGTACACATCTAAAATTCAATACATAGAAATGGATCTATTGGGAAGAACTTCTGTCATCTTTATTCTGATTTCCCAACAGAAGATGGTTTTAACCCCATTTAGTTATGGGAAGTTTTTAAATGGGATATGCAAAATTAGATATTTCTGATTATGCAAAAAGTGCAAGTTCATGATATTAGAAAAAAGATTACAAAATTATCTATGACAATATCCTATAAAAGAAAGTGAGGAAAACACAGAAAACAATGAAATGCGTTATGTAGAATCTGATCTACAGTATAAAAGCATGGTGGAAAAAGTACTTGGCTTCTCAGGTTTTAATAGAAATTGTAATGATTTTATGGGCAAAATAAATTCCAAACAAACTTGTTTTCATTAAAAGACCTTCATAACTACAATTATCAATCAAAAAATAAAGGCTTCTTCTCTGGGTTTGCTCTCTAAAGCTGCAGAAAATTATTAGAATTTAATGCATTTTTGTGTAACAAAGAAATTCTATTCCAGCTCTTTTTCTGCCTCGCTTACATGACCACAGATACTGCATCATTTTGTTGTCTGTCCTCTTGCTCATACTTGTAAGCCTTTACTCTCTCTGAACAGTACTTTTAATGTAATAAAATTTAAATAGCAACAAGTAATCTCTTGTGCCCTAAGAAGACAGAAGAGAAAAACGATCATATTCTGTATTTTTCTTTTTTTTTTTTTTCCTTTCAAATGAAAATTTTAGCACAAGCAGAATACAGAAGGGGATCCAAGGAACTCTTAATTTTGCTGGATGTTATATTTGGTATAGCCCTGTGACTCTATTTTGACCTACATTTCCCTGAGGGTTTTAAGCTCTGCATTATGAGTGTGAATATTCCACAAATAGAGATTTGATATAGTGGAGATTTTCACTTAGAAAATGCATAAATTCAGGTCCGAGAGATAAAAGTTTAACTGGCCAAATGGTCAGTTATAGGGACTGAGGCTTTAATACCTATTAAGTTTGCTGAAGCCATAGAATATTATTGAGTTGAATCATACACATGCTGGGATTGTATAATGCTGCAGTCTATACAGGTAGATGGGAACAAACTACAGAATCTTATGCTTGTACGAGCCCTAGATTTCAGTCAAAGTGCATAGATATAAATATTTTAAGATCCAGTGCACTGCTGTGGAGTATACTGATAACAAAAGAATAGTGGTACATTCATGCAAAAGTCTATTTGGGGTCCAAGAACAAAACTCTGTTGTTTTGGGTTATGAAAACAAGGGGAAAAAATGTCTTTTGACATTTTTATGAAATGGAACCCTTTTCCTGAAGAAATAAAAGGAGAGGATGACTGAATTAGAAGGTGATTTCAAGAGAAATATAGTTTTGTAGAGACAGATACAGCTACTACTAACTACCATTTTCTATGTGAAGTCAAGAGTTTTGGTTTTATCATTCTACAAAACATTATAAAAAATTCTCTTAAGGTAATTTTTGTAGGTTTTTTCTTTTAAAAAATAACAAACAAACAAATAAAACCCTTCCAGAATACCAGCCTTTACAGAATTTGGAAATCCAGAGCAGCTGTCTTCTGTTCAGAGCATTCTGATTATTTTTAATGCCTGATTCTCAAAAACATGAGTTTTCAAAGTGCAAACTTGTCACAGACATAAGAAAATCTTTTACCTGCCCACCTTCTTTCTGCTATTTCCTATAATAGAAAGCAACAGAAAATCTGTTTCTGAACAGAAGTAGATAAGAAATATGAAAGCTGTAAATGCTAGATAACTGCATATAGTGCATGTACTTCATAGGCGTTTCACTAATATTTTATGTATAGATTGTGTCACAAAGAAAAGGTCCCAATAAAATTAAATGTTTAAACAATAGGTTCAAAGTACCTTGTAGCAAGAAAAATCATAACTATGTATTTGTCTTTAAGATAGATTCCTTGTTATGATTTGAGTTAAGCAGTCATTTTTTAATTATATGGTCAGTTGGAGGTTGCATTTTGGAGTCTCTGTATGCGTGAGAAGTTTTATGCAAGATGCTGCAGGATGTACATAATTTTGAATTTCCTTAGGGGAAATAAAAACATAATGCACAACAGGCATTAAAAGACACCTTTTTCAGTTCCTTCCTCTAAAATCCAATTTAGAGTAGTCCAAACACTGCTTTAAGATGGTGATTGCTAAGTCATTGCTCGCTGATCTTGGAAGCAAAGTAAAACGCACCAAAAAGTAAAAGAAAACAACAAGTGCTTCTTTCCAAAGTTGAATATCTCTATCCAAGACATGACATTGCTGCATCAAATGTTTGTTAGACGTTCATGCTCTCTTATGAATCTGTGTAGTTAAATAACTTATGTAGCAATGAACACACATAATACAGATCCAGCTTTAAATATGTTCAAAACCATAAAATATCTGCTTTGTTACAAACCACAATTTTAGTAGAGCTATTAAAAAAACCTTCTTGATATAAATATCTAGAATTTAAATGAACATGCACATGGTCTTTCTCATGAGATCACAGTCTAATACTCAATGAGTTTATTGGAAACACTGACTAAAATACAGAAATATGTAATGGTACCCCTCCTTCATTTCAGGAGCAGCAGTCTGGCTTTTTTAATAATGCTCCATCACAATCTGAGTGGGATTGATATATTAATCTGTGAAAATGCTGGAGTCTCACTTAAGGAATATTTTTAATATATTAATTAGTCCTTCAATATTTATGATTATTTATTAATATTGATATATATTTGTTGATCTCTTTTGGAACTTGAATATGAAATCCATTTATGTTTTCCAAATAATTAGCATGATTTCTTTTCTTCTGTAAGTATAGTTAAACACTGGAACAGATTCCTCAGGAAGATTATGCAATCTCCTTCCCCTATCAATTTTACAAATAGATAAAAAAGTCCATAAAGAATTTTTTCAATATCACTGTATGTACCAAATATACCAATGATGGAGTTAATGCATTACAGAGGACTAGTGATCTGTAAGATCTCAGAATGTATTCCCCAGCAGTACTATAAATACATAACTGTAAAACAAAGCAAATCCCACACACTTCCACACAGGCATACAAAGAAAGCCCCACAATACACATACACAAAATTTCAAGAGGAAAATTTAGACAAAGGTTTAAAGTTTACTCTTATTTTCATCAGGTTGTAAAGTAGAGACCACAAGGTAATACTTGAACAAGAGTAAGGTTGATTTAGGTTTGGGTTTTGGAAATGTTAGACTGTTTTTCACTCAAGAATTGTTCAGATACACTTGTTTTGGAGACTCTGAGGGCTGTTTTTCTTCTGGGACTATCTGTTACGAATTTCTGATTGCAATGTTTAAGAACAACTTAGGAACGGCATGAAGAAATAGACTACCATCCAGAAACCACAGAAGGACCTGCTCTTGATGTTGTATCTGTAAAGGTAAACATGAATTCCAATTTTTATGCCTCTTAATTTTTTTTCTCCTTTAAGCAGTAATTGACAATAACCTTGTCAGTATCCAATCAGTGCTATTCACCTAAAAGTAGAACAAATGTATGTATTTTTCATTAATCCACTTTTCAAAAACATTCCTGAAAGTATGAAGTATAAATGCTAAAATAAAGTGGAATACAAATCTAAAATGCAATATCTGATTATTCATAGTTTGCAATATATTGTGTACACATGTCCTTGATATTCAACAGTTCAGTGATGACATATTACAGTTTTCCATTTCTGTCAGGAAATACATGGGAATTGTTCTGTTCAATAGAGACATCCCAGACAAAACAGAAGCCCATTTCTTTGAGATTTATGTATTTGATTTACCTTCATTGTTCCTTAGAGTAAAGTTGGGATTCAAAGAAAGCCCTTCATCAAGAGAAAAATGGAATCTTGCGCCATTTGCAGAGTTATCTTTGTCAGTAGCAGTGATAGTCTGAATTACCTGAAATAAAAATTAACAGTGAAAGTGTTGAAATTTGAACTTGACCCTTATAGTGCCTGACCTCAGTAGGATGCTCAAGTTTACCTTATTTTAATTTTCTACTTGACTGCTGCTGAATTCAATGCACGAAATTACTGGGTCATTAACTCAATGTCTCTAGCAGGAAATATTTTGAGAACCACACTTCAGAGCCAGGTAAAAGCATCTAAAGGATCTATACTTTCTGATGTTTTGATACGGTCAGGACCTGGTGTAGAGATTATCACCATCTGCACTGTATCCTGCTGACAGCCTGAATTACAGTTTTTGCTAAATGTCTATTTTTATGGAGCCAAAAGACAGGCAGGACCAGGATGGTCTATGTGAAGTGCCACTGACTGCTATTTTAGTTAATTGTTTTTCCTTACCAATATTGCAGTACATAATTAAATGTACTGCAATATTGGTAATGAAATACAATTAGCTAAAATATTTCTGCTGACCATACTCTGCTGAAAATTTTTGTTAGGAATCAGTTTTAAATTGCCAGTGAACAGAACAGGAAGAACAGCAGCCACTCCTTGCTTTAGTTTAGTTTACCCAAAAGCAACAGAACTGGATGTAGCCAGAACCATGTCTGAGAGAGGTATTTTTGAAAGGTAGGACCTTTGCCTTCGAAAGCCCTGGTGGCTTTTTAAATTTACTTTCAACTAAAATTGATCTAAGCTCTTGGAATGTGGGACCAAACAGTATTTCTACCTCTGCTTTCATTTTCATGCTGGGTCTTGAAACTCAAGTGCTAAAGTGGAATCCAATAAAAGTTGTTCTTGTGATATAGGCAGCGAAGCCCACACAGACTGCTGCACAGAGCTGATAGATATCCTGAGGGAAACATAAAAGGGGGAGGAAAAGTGCTCTTTTCATAAGAATTTTTCTGTTCAGTGTTCATCTATAGTCTATCTGGACTGAACCTGAAACATACACACTACAGACTCCAGTGGCTTGGTCTGTTTTAAAACTGAAAAATGCCACAGAACTCTCTACCTCCATTCACATAAGAGGTGGAAAACAAATATATTTTTCAACCATTTTCTGTTTTGGGCTGGAGTAGAGTCAATTTTCTTCACAATAACTAGTATGAGGCTGTGGTTTTAATTTGTGGTGGAAAAAGTGTGGGTAACACAGAGATGTTTCTGCCATTGCTGAGCAGGTCTTGCACAGCATCCAGGTCTTTTCTGTTTCTTGTACAGCCTTACCAGCGAGGACGTGCAGGTAAAGCTGTGAGGGGACACTGCCAGGACAGTGGGCCCTGACTGACCAAAAGGATTTTCCACACCGTATAAGTGTTTATAAGTCATGCTTTATAACTGTTTATAAGTCATGCTGACTTATAAAGCTGGGGGAAGAAGATAGAAGGAGGGGATGTTTGGAGTGATGGTGTTTGTCTTCCAAAGTCAGCATTGCTAGACATGATGCTGCTCTGCTCTCCCGGAGATGGCTGATCACCTGCCTGCCCATGGGGAGTGGTGATTTCCTTGCTTTTCTTTGCTTGCATTTGCAGCTTTGGCTACACCCATTACACTGTCTTTATCTCAACCCAAAAGCTCTCTCACTTCTACTTTCCTGATTGTCTTCCTTAACCCACTGGTGGGGGAGTGAGCGAGTGGCTGTGTGGGGATGAGTTTCCAGCTTGGGTTAAACCATGACAACTCAATAGGGTATAATGTTTATTCCATTTACTGTGTACAATAAAGTACATTGCATTGACTATACACATCTGAGACAATTAACAGTACTTTTGTAAATTGTTTGCCAATAATATTTTACTACTTTGTCATAATAAATTTTTTGCTCAAGTGGAGCAGAGTAAGATCAATCTGAAAAAAATATGAAATATCTATAATCATGTATATGACTTTTACCTAAGTCATGGCAATACTGGTTGAAAATTTTGGCAAAAGCTAATTTTTTACTACTGAATTTTGCAAAGGTGGCACAACTGTTAGTGAAACTACCATGTCAAATTAGAAAGTTAGGATTTTCTTAGCTATATATATTTAGTTCATAACGTTGAAACTGTATTTGGCACAGCAAGACAAAAAAAGGGGTGATAGAAGACTATGTTCAAAAGAGTGGTTTTCTGTTATTATTCAAATACTAAAAATGCCATTAAATACCATATACATCTGTAAAAAATTCAGGTAAGACCATAAGAAAAAGGTTTTATTTTATTAAATATTTTTTGTAAATCCCCAGTGTTGTTTCTCAGTGAAATATAAGTCAATTTGCCATGCAGCTTCAGCTTTTATTTGACAGCATGGTGGATAAATATTCATCCTGTTGCCCTATACTACATAAAACATTCAGTGACATTTTACAGAATTCTGCTTCAAGAGCATGCCATTCTGCAACAAAACTACTTTGATCAAGGCCTCAGTGACACATGACTTCTGTAAATATTATTTGGTTTTAAGACTAATTTTATAACTCAAAATATAGTGTCTATATTTCCTGATTTCACACATGTAAATTCAAGTATTCCCTGAATTCATGAATGTATGTAAAAAGTATAGCACCACACAGTATAAAATTTATGCTTTTTCACATAGAAAATAAATATTGTATGTTTACTAGGATAGGTCAAAGCATTTTTAGAGACCTGATTTAAAACAGGAAGTCCACGCGTTTTCAGAAAAGATTTCTAAGACATTCATTCAGCAGTGAGAAACAAAAGCATAGTCATCCTGACACTCAAATACACTATTAACTCTTTTCTAATTAATTGCCAAGTAATTAATAGCCTATTAACAGACATTAACATGTACCTCGCCAAGCCTGATTAAAATAAAAATGTAGACACATAATCTCAGTTTCAGTAAAGCTCAGCTGACAACACTGATAGGATGAAACTGAAGGGTCATGATATTTTTTAAAGGCAAGACTTGATGAGAAATGAGAATTTCAAGAACTGAGGAGAACTAATTGAAGAGGACAGAGAGCAGGTGTTAAATTCTACTCAGAATCATTTTAGAATTGAATCAATAAACAAGCAAATATACACATGACAAACAGATAGCAGAGGCATTCCTTGCCAACTAACATTGATTTCCTTTTTCGAAGATGGCAAAATGTCATTTTCCTACATTGGCTGAATTTCACAGTCATTCACAAAATCAGTATATGTCAAGAAGTCAGTATTCTCCAAGCCTGAATGTCATCTTCGATCAAATCACAGCTAGTTCATCTACTTTAATATATAATATCAACAAGATTTCATTTGGAATCTGTTGCAGATACTTAGTCTATCTTCTCAACTCTATGATTGCTAAGTGACTAAAGCTGTCACTTCAGCATGGATCGTCTCCTCAGAAGCATTTTCTTTTTGATATGCCTTAGGTTTGGTCATTTAAACTTGAGAACTTAAGCATGAAACACTTGAAGCTTTTTTTTTTTTTTAAAAAAAAACCCAAAAAAACAGAGCAGTGGAGGGAAAAAAGGAGGAGACAGGCTCTGAAATTACATGATATTGTGATTTCACTCCATGAGAAGCAAACACAAAAAGTCTTTCAATGACTATATACTGGTTAGTTTATCTCACAGATAAAAATTTCAAAATAGATGTGCTGAAGAAAGAAATAATGAATTTTACAGGACAGTGAAACATGGAAGCCCAAGTCAAGAAGATGTCCCC
>WBNO01021286.1:9687-34390 GCA_013400575.1 Peucedramus taeniatus | reverse complement strand
AAAAGTTTCCAGTGCTGATGATTAGATTTCAATTTTTGCTTTTTTCTAGATTTCGGGAAGTTTTGGCAGAAAATGATGTTTTACCGTGGGAAATAGTCTACATATTCAAGCAAGTTTTAAAAGATTTTCTTACCACCATTGAGAGAGAAAACCAAGCAGAGCAGCTGGTAGATGCATGGAATACAAATTGCCCTGAACATTTTAGTCCGCGTGGTGACAGCTCCAACAAGTCGGACAAAGATGAAATCCCCACGGTTTCAAGTTATGTCGAAAAAAACACACAAAGCATGTTTCCCACCTTCTCTCACAGAATCTGGAATCTACCCTATTACTACCCATCAAGTTAAGTTGGTTTGTGTTACTTTCAGAAAGTTATGTAGCTATCCACATTCCTTTCTTGTAATTGCCATCCAGATCCACAGGAGTAAGAAATGTGACATGCTCCCCTTTTTATTCCAAGTTTAGAAATTAAAATCCTTTGTAATAGCTACTATGCAGTAACTTAGGTATCAACTCACCTTATATCTTTATAGTTTCTTAGAGCTGTTGTGTTTGAAGCCATCTTTTAATCAAAAATTTAGATGTTTCTGAAAAAAATCTGAGGCAGTTTAATTTTCAGCCATATAGAGCTAGAAGTATTTAAACAACAAAAAAAGATTGCTTTGCATATTTTGAAACACCAACAATCCACAGAGTGTTAGACAAAAACTTCTGTGTTTGTCACATAGCTTTCAGGCTCTATGGGAACTTTATACTGTGTAAAAGAAATGCTTTAATATAACATCAGTTAAATAAACTGGTAAATACTTTTTGGAGCTGAATAATTATTTCTTAACTTCAAGAATAATTGCATGAAAATACTGACAGAACTTAGCTGCACATACTATTTCTATGTCTTTTTCTAAACTATACTCTGCACATGCTGGAGTATGTGAAGGTGGACAGCTAAACAAAGCCACTAGATATTTAACAGCATTTAACAACTAGCTCTCTATTCTTTAAAAAAATATTGAACTATTTAAATAGCTGTTTTTCATTTGATTTGTTCCGAAACCCAAATTCTGCATTAAACCTTTAACATTTTGATCAATTCAGATTCTCTAGAATAGCCAAGGAGTCAGCAAATCACTTCCAACATACAAGGTGTTCATTCTAAATCTACACATAAAATCTAATGTTTCTCAGCCACCATTAATCTATCACTGTGGGTTCACAAAGTTTTACAAGATTAATCACATACACAGCAGTCACGGTCACAGCAGGCAATTAGAGCAGAAAATCAATGAAAACATATGCCAGAATTCAGTTGGCTACATTTCCAATTGTGCTCCCATCACTGTAACAAGTTTTTACATGTTTCATATAACGTCTCCCTTCTCCGTATTTGCTTTTGATCTGTCTGCTGGATCAGAAAAAATGGGCAAGACTCACATGGCCCAATTCACAGAATACAATATTTCATAAACAAAACTGCTTCCTCTGGTATTTCCTTCAAACATATTGAATCAGATTTCATCAAGTTGGTAACACAACTTCAAGGCATCTTATGCTCCACAGCTGTATCTCCCATTCCAGAAAAAACATACTAATAATGCAACATAAACTGGATGAACAAATGGCACAATCATTTACTAAACACCCTTAAATCTTTTTAAAAATGGTTTAAAAAGTCTTTGAAAAGCTTATGATATAGAGAACATTTCATGTAACAAAATAAAACATAATATTCACAGAAGATAAATCAATGAGAACTCCTACGTAAAGGACAAAGCACTGGAGGACTAGAGCAAAAAAACTGCAACAGGTTTAAAATAATAAAAGCTGCAGCTCAATACCAAAAGTAACTAGCTCCTCCACCTCCCATAAACTAAATACACAAAGCTTCACAAGGACATGCAAACTTCTGATATCTACACTCAGAGCTGCTATAAAATCTTTGCCCTCTTCTTGTCAGTTGTCAGTTTGTGGATTAATAACAAAAATGCTCTTCTAAACTTACTCTCCCCTACTGAAGCAGCACAAGGAGTTGGAGATTCTTCTCCTGCAGTTCTAATCTAATCCCTGCATGAGGGCAGCAAGAGATTCAAAGAAAGATTTTTCCACAGTGATAAAACTCTCACAAATATTAAAAGTCAAGTACATTTCCTACAGGAAGGAGAGTAACAAGTACTGAGTATTTAAAAGGCACTGGAAGAATTAACATTACTCTGAGAATTAACATCCATAATGCTGGTTTCAGATAGCTTTGAAGTGGTCAAATGTGCTAGATTCCTGCAATAGCAATTTTTATAAGTTTATTTCTTAAAATAGTATCCTCACAGCTCTCTATCTGAAAAAATAGGTTAAAAAAACTAAAAAAATGCAGCTTTCAAATTTTCACTTATGGAAAATGGAAGGCTGGTAACATGGAGGATCCACTTACCTTAACAATCCCCAAAAATGAGTGGGGAAAACAAACAAATCCAAAAAGATAACCCCAAATACAACTTACCCACGCTTTGCAGACTTCATTTCCATTTCATTTTAACATGAGCAGATGCATTTTTCCAAGTTCAGAAAGAGGGACCGTCAACTATGCCCTATTCCAAAAGGCAGTTGCTGCACAATAGTTTAAAAATATATGTAGGCATTATAGCCAATTCAGTGTTAAATCCCTATACAGTGCCAGGGAAATGCACAAAAAGGCTCACTTATTTTTACATGCATGTTTTAATCAGACTACTGAATCCAGTTCTACTGTCTGCATTTGGGTGAAAGGTTAAAGAGAAAGCAAAGGAGAACTGCAGAAGGTACAGGGGAAAAATATATCCAAAGGCTGAGAAAATGCCTCTAAGGTCCTCTAAGGCCTCACTTCGGCCATTTTCTCAAATACTGAAATTTGGGGTAACTTTGTGGAGTACAAGCCTTTCCTCTTGACCAAATTGTTATATACTCTCCCTAGTTTAGAAGCAGAGAAAAACATAGAAAAACCAATGGGGTAAGGCAAATAAGCCAAACTAAAAATGTTAAACATATTTTAAAGAAATTTGTTAGGTTTACCGCAACATGCTGCCAAGAAAATCCGTTCTTCAGCTCACCAGCTGACACAAGGCATTTGCTAGAATTATGCTTACCCTTAGAATTCAGCTACCTCAGACAGGAGTAAGATTGCTGGAAGGCCAGTCACCACTACCCTGTGGGAGATCACTGTCCAAGAACTCTGCAACTGCTTCATTAAGTATTTTTTATTTATGCCCTAGACAATTTGCATGAGGTGTTCTAAAACTAGATTGCCTCTTACACTGAGCCAGCAGATATTTCTGCAATAGGCAGGCAGGCAACACAAACCACTCTGGTGACAGAAAGGCGAGTGGCAGTAATTCCAAAGGACAGCAGTGTCTCCCACCTGCACAAGCAATGTTTCCAGCCAGTAAGTCAGCTTCAAAAAGGTGCTAGCTTGGTGAAAGGTACACCTATGCAATGCAGGAAATAAAAGAGGTAATAAGCACCCTTTCCAGACTTAAGCCTTTAACTGTCTTACTGTGAACACAATTGTGTTGATATCAAGGAAGGATTTAAGGGTCTAAATTTCTTTTCTTTCAGTTAAACATAATAACAGGAATTAAAAAGTTAATCAATGAGCTGTTTAAGGACAGAAATTCCAGACACATTTTACGAAGTTCCTATTTCAACCTCCTTTCCCCAACAACCTCAATTACTAATATTGCTTTTCTAGAGGTGGTTCAGGAAGCAAAAGAATCTTAAAAGCCTTGGGAAATGAGGCATCATCGGTAAAGGAAGCAAACATATTCACATCTCATTTCCAGGGAGACACGAGGCTTTCAGATCACATTAAATAATCTCAGTAACATTTCTGTAAAGTCTTATTACACACACTCGTGTGCAATAACACACCTGTTATTACCAATTTGGTATTAAACTCACACATTCTTACATATAAATTTAGACAGTGGTAGGCAGACAAGTGTTCATCAGTAATTGTATATCCAGCTTCAAATAAACATAAATAAGCATTTCAAAAATCTGAATAACTTTGGTTTTGACTTTCCTAAGAAACAAAAAAAGAATTTTGAAGGAAGTAGACAATTATGCTACAAGCAGCCTCAACAAATGAGGAGAAATTCTTTTGTTTTCAGCTCCTCAAACTCTTTCTTAAGAAGCCAGTAAATAAAATACAAGCATTTCCTTTCCATCCAACCATTTCAATCTAAACCTCCTACAGAGACCTCCAGTTTTTCAAAAAAACTTCAAAAGTAAGCACATTCCCAGAGCTGAGAAACAGAAGTATGCACGGAAACAAAACACACCTAAGCAAACACAGCTTCTAACAGAGATTCCTTCCATTTTGTAGCAGGACAGACATGCACCTATCATCTGTGCTCAAAGGTTTTATAGCTATTGTTAAGAAATTCTGTCCACACTTACATAAATGGTAATTTAGGATGCATATCACTCTTGTCCCCTCGGACATGGGGAAAAAAATTATAAAACCAAACCTGCAAAAATATTTTTTTCCCTAACACAGCTGCCACACTCACAATTAGGTTATTTGCTAAGACTTGTGAGTGGAAAGAGCTTTCTGTCCAACCAAAAATAAAGATATGCCTCTGCCTAGTCACACAAGGCTTGATGAATCTTGCTCATTCCTCCTGTGTACAGGAAAAATAGATTTTGTGGCTGAATACTCAGTTGGGTTAAAGAGTCAAACACTTCATAAATACTACAGAAACGTTACTATCACCTAAATAAAGACCGAGAAGTCACAAACATCTTGTTCATACTGGGTTGAGGCATCACATGCACAGAAATACGTAAAATAACTGTAAAATTTTGTCTGGTCACTTCTGGAAAATTTTAACTACTTGCACAAAGTCCAGTAGCTTTTGGTCAGTGATTCAGAGCACTGAAAGATAAAAAGGAATAGATATTTTGAAGTGCTAGTTTTGTCCTTCACTTGAAGCAAAGACAGAAACACGGATAGCCTGAGCAGTCTCTGCGGAAATATCAGACTACCTGATAGCAAAATGTTACGCAAAAATTTCCTCAGATGCCAACGTACACCTTTCAAAATAAGAACACCTTCCTGAAATACAGCAACCTCTACTGCTGTGCATCACACCCGGAAAAATAAAACCCGAAACACTCACTCAGGTGTGTATGCCCAGCCCCTCTTTAAATATACAATATGGGAGTACATACAGAACAATTTTCTACAGCAACCACAGATACACTACCACACCTGGTCTAAATACCAAGATTAGCATGCACTGCCACAGTCCAGGCAAGAACCAGGGGAAAGTAGGTTTTGGATTTTAATATCCAGACTCCAGGAAAAAGCAAATGTACCTTGCTGCTATGCAAACACACATACACTTCTCGTTGCCTGTAAAGTCTTGTTATTTAAGAATAACGCATAAGAAACAATACACCAATACACTTCTGACTCGCTTTATTCTGGTAACTTAAATGCTTCTTCAGGTCACGACAGCAATGAACTCGTGAATCTCATTTATCACTCGCCACTGATAAAATTTTAAGTTAATGCACCTGAACCAGAATAACCTGAGTCTTTTCTAGTACAGCTCTACGGTTTTTCAAGAGGACTAGGTACAGCTGCACACCAGTGCTAATGCATATTAAACGCACAAAACGCTACCGGGGGTGTTAGAGTGGAATCCAACAACTGCACACCCTGGGCCTACCAGAGCAGGGGAGCCAGAGGAGGCTGCCCTGGCTCTAGGGAATGCCCAGAGCACACAGCAGAGAGAGAGCGGGAGGCCGTCAAGAGCAGCGGCCCAGCGCCCCGCACTCACCCCGCAGCCGTCAGCGGTTCCTGAGCGGGGTTGCGGAGAGAAGCGCCAGGGCGGCCGACCCGCGCCTCCTCGCCCAGGAGCTCGACGGCGGTGACGGCCCCGCCGACGGTGAACCAGTCTCGGCTCTGGCCCTCGGTGAGTTTCCGCAGCATGGCGGGGATGGCGGCCCCAGCACGCGGTCCCCCACCGCCTTTCCCAGCACGGGCACACCCTCCTGCCCCCGCCCGGCCCGGCCCGGCTCCGCCCCGGCGGCAGCGCGCCCGGGGGGACTGCCCTCCCTTCCCACACGATTCACCTGGAGCGGCGGGCCGAATTCCTCTAAACCGACCCCCAAAATTTATTAAAGAAAAGCAGGACGTACAGATGCAGATCAGAAGTATACGGGAGGGTGGAACACTAAGACCTGTCATCCCTACTGGATAAATTCCAAAAGAAGAATAGGAACTAAGATAAACGTGTGTGTTGAACTTTACTTTCATCCTGTCATCCTTTCTTCTGAAATAACTGCAAACATCTGTGTGTAATTTGTTAAATCAGATAAATAATGAAAACCAATAGGAACACAGGCCACACTCTTACTTTCTCTAGTAGGGTTTATCATCTCCATGCTGATTACCTGATCCAGTGCAGGCATTTGGCTGCTTTAGAACTCTTACTCTCAGATGAATACAAATCTAGGCTATATGTAGAGAGATAAGGATACCACAGCCTCTGGTTGCTTAATGTATCAGCCTCAAAATCCTACATTAAAGAAATAAGGGGATTTTTCTCACTAAAATTTCAAGAGGTTTTTAAAGATTTAAATGAAAGAGGTGACATATATGCAGTATTTTCACATAAGTTATGGTCCTATATTAAATGAAAAAAAAATGTAACATCCAAGCAGTCTTGTTTGCCCTGTGTGACAAAGCTCATATGCAGCAAATCTATACATCTGCAGATTATGTAAATTACTCACTGGGAAAGTAAATGCAGTCTGTGATCCCACTAAACCATTTTAACACACACAATAAAGGTCTAAGCTCTGCTTTCCTTTCACAACCTCGGGAGGCCTGGGCGGTCATTCGCCCCCTCACCCCACAGAACAATGCTTAAGCACAGCTCTGGAATTCCAGTCCCCCTGTCCTTCCCACACCTGGAGGAAACGGCCTGCAAAGCACGTAGGTGCTTCAGACTTCATAAATACGGCCCAGCGGGTGTCTCCCTCTCCTCCAGGACAAACTGTTCCCTGTGGGACACGCTGCACAGACTGTGACAGGCCCTTCCCGGCATTGTCCTGCACGGGACGCCTGCTGCACTTGCTCTTGGGAAGCAGGACTGAGGTGAAGATCTACATTGGAAGAGCATTGCCAGCAGATCGAGGGAGGTGATCCTGCCCCTCTGCTCACCCTAGGGGAGGGGAATGTGGAGCTTTATGTCCAGTTCTGTGCTCCTCAGTAGGAGAGGGATGTGGAGCTTCTGGAGCAGGTCCAGTGGAGGACAATAGAGAATGACTGGGAGCCTGGAGCCTCTGTCTTATAAGGAGAGGCTGAAAGAACTGGGCCTGTCTAGCCTCGAGAAGAGACGACCAAGAGGAGACCTCATCAGTGTGTATAAATATCCTAAAGGGAGGGTGGTTGGAGGATGGAGCCAGGCTCTTCTTGGTAGTGCTGAGCAATAGAACAAGTTCCACCTGAACGTGAGGAAGAGTGTCACTGTGCAGTGACCGTGCACTGGAACAGGTTGCCCGAAGAAGGTGTGGAGTCTCCCTCACTGGAGATATTAAAGAACTCTCTGGATGCAATCCTGTGCCACGTGCTCGGGATGATCCTGCTTGAGCAGGGAAGTCGTTCCAGGTGCCTCACTGCGGTCCCTTCCCGCCTGACTTATTCCGAGATTCCGAGGGCAGTGCTGCGGTGCGAGGCCGCTTTGGTCCTCCGCGGCCATAGGGGGCGCTGCTGTCCCCGCCCGCCGCGCGTCCCTTCCCGGCGCACCCCGCGGCGGCAGCGGACCCGTCCCCGTTCCCGAGTGTGACCTTCGCCGCTCCCCTGGCACGGTGGGTCTGCGCCCGGCCAGCCCTGCCTGGATCCTGGCGGGCACCGCTTGGGAGTGTCTCGGGTGGGGGCAGCGCTGGTTCAGCCTGGGAAGGGAAGGAAAGGAGGGAGAAAGGGAGCTCGGCCCGCGGCGCTGGAACATTGCCGTTACCCTCCCGCCCCCGTGCAGCGGGTCGGGGCTCGGGCGGGCCGCGGGTGCCCCGGGCTGCGGGGGGAGGTCAAGGAGACAGCAAATACAACGTTGTTCCGGGTAATAGCAGAAAAAAAAATACTCAGAACGACGTCGCGCCCGCGCAGGCCTTGGGGAAAGGTCTCTGCCGGGCTTTGGCACGGTGTTAAGTGGAAACAGCAATGCTTATTCCCTGTGTTCTGTAGCGGTGGGGAAATCTTTCCTTCCTGTTCTGTTCAGGCTCCTTGTTTGTTAGTATGTCTTGATATTCTGCTATAGCAGAGTAACTGTTTGTAGTCCACTGTTCATCTGAAACTACAAACGCTGGAATTTTAGGTGAGCAGTGTCCTTAATGCAGTGTCGTTAATAGTGCTGGTGAAAGCACAAAGGTGATTCAGGAACTTTAGTCACAATAATAAATTATTGAAATGACTGTCCACAAACAAATGTAAATGTGAGTTTGTCGGTAATTATATACGAATTGCCTCAAAGTTGTTTTCTTTCTTTAAGAAACACCCAGATTTTTCCAGTTGTCTTGACAATGGCTGCCCTTGCCCCTCTCCTCTTAGAGAGGAGATGCTTTACATTTAGTATCGGCAGATAAGTGAGCATTACCTCAGAGAAGTTTAACTCTGCTTTTCTTTCCTGGGTCTCTGGTTTATCATATTTTGTCTATATGTGTGTATAGCTGACTTCATTGGGTTGTAATAAGAGTGAATAGTGACTATTGAGTGTGCACAAGACATGGGGTATCTCATTGCAGTGTGGTACAAATGTGAACTAACATTTATTGGAGTCAGGATAAGCTTTCTTTTAAAACCTCCTACAGTTTTCTCTTTGTCTTACAAAGCTGCATGGAAAGGAAAAAAACGCCAACACTGACAGGCTTCTTGCTCTTGGGGCATATTTTGAAAGTCAAATAGTCATGATAAAGCATGAATTCATTAGCTTAACATCATTTATGTTGCTATTTTTAGTAGAAATTACCGTGCTGGAAGAGACAGCTTCGAGGGAGGGAAGCTAAATTGGTAGTGCAAGGAAGGAGCCTCTCTGGCTTGTCTGGAATGAGACTTCCTCTTGAAGGAATCTGGAAACTTTAGGAAAAAGCTGTTACTGATAGGCAGAGAGAAATCTGTCTGTTACTGCTGTGTAAGTGTTCCGTTGACTTATCTTTGAACCCTTTCTTCAACTGTGATGTAAAATCTTCTTTGTGTTGGCCCATAAATTGTAACCTTAACTCTGAATTTTCATTTCTTTGCTTTGGAATAAGTACTTCTGCATGCTTTGGGATTTTTTTTAACCTGTAAACTGCTACTGATATGCATCAGGCGTTTGTGTGTTTACATAAAAATATATGAATATATGTGTGTGTGTCTGTATGTATGTTGAAATTCCAGCAGGTAAGAATACAGCTGCAAAAGTTAAAATGACAACACTTTTTATAAATTTCAGATGGTGCAGACCATGATTCCAAAGGCATTGAGACCCATGAAACTGTACTTCTCTACTGTGTATCAAGAAATATGGGTTGGTGTAGCATTAACAACTTACACCTACTACAAGATTTCATATGGGGGTAAGTCACACATTATAGTCTTTTTTATAGAAGAGAATACCCACAACAGGAATCAGTCATTGAATATAGCCAGCAAATAAGAAATTCTTCCTTAAGGCCAGGTCTTTGCTATAAAACTTAGGTGTTTTAAATGCTGATTGTAGATGGTTCCACTAACAAAAACACTCAAATGTCAGTGTAACTATGCTTACATTATGAAGATTAGGTAATGTAGGTATTGGTTTTTAAAATGCAGATCTAACTTACTTGCTCGAGATTTTGAAAAAAAAATTGTTTTAAAAAGGTTTTCTCACATGAACATGTGAAAGTCTCTTTTGGTCTGATGGCATTTCAAAATGGCTATTATATTTAAGGGACCTTAAAGCAGAAAGGTACAAGAGATTATGGTGTCTTAGAGGTCCTTTTTGTCAATTTAGGCTATGCTCAATAAATCCCTAGTCAAAGTTTACTGGCTGTTGTGAACAATGAAATGTTGTAAGTTAGATAAAGGAACGCCTTGCTGTGGGAGCAGCTGAAAAGATATTACCTCAGTATTTCTCTAGCTTTGTCCAAATCATGTGTGGCATTGCAAAACTGATACACTGCACTTAAAAGTTTAAGTAAGTATAAATAGTTGATCTTAATGGGTAATTAATGACTATTAAGTAAATATGAGTTGTTGAGGTTGACAGGAAGAAAAAAAAAAGATTTACCTTTTGCTTTAACCTTTTACTTCAAGGAGATTTCAAAATGGACAGACTGTTTCAAACTTGTCTTCATGTCATGCTACAGTAATTCATGATCTGGTATAGACTTTAGAGGGCCAAAAAAACTGGATAAATGGCAACTGTATGCTAAGCTTTATTTGAAAGGGGAAATGGTTTTTAATAGCTTTCTAAACCCTTTCTGCACTTTGGGGGATAATTTTGCAAAAAATATATGGAATTACAGAAGACTATGTTGTAAGATAAATCAGACTGGAAGGGACCTCTTGAGCTCACCTGGTCCAAACCAGTGCTTGAAGCAGTTAGATCAGGTTGCTTATTACCTTATTCATAATATAAGTGAGTATTTCCAAGGATGGCAATTGTACAATTTTTTATAACAGTCTTCCTTACGAATATTTTTTCATCACTGACCCAGTGTTTTAGGAGAACAATTACAATGGGAATGTAAAATACAAAGGAAAATTTTAAAGCAAACGTTTCACTTCAGTTTACATTCGTATCTTGGGTGTGTATATGTCTATATATTATGTAAAATAGTAACATTCCATAAAAGTTTCTTTTGAATTATAGTAGAAATCTTGATGATTATAATTTCTAAATGCATGGAGTCTTGGTTAATTAAAAACAAACAGCTTTTAAAAGTCAGTATAAAGTTTACAGAAATGTACCATAGAAAGTACATGTTTTACACTTTCAATTTTTAAGTTAATAATCAGCTAATTAAAATTTATCTGTAAAAAGTAAATAGGAAATATATTTTTAACTGTCATTGTTCAGCTTATTTTTTTTTCTTTTTTCCCCAGGCAAAAAAGCATCAGGAAGTAGTAAGTATTAAATATATAATACCTTGATGTAATTTTTAAGTAAGTGCAGTAAAAATTAGTTCAGAATATTTTACATTAGATAAATTTGGGGCTTAAGTTACAGATTTAACAAAAGTTTAAAGATACTTCAAAATAAGTAATTGTGGTTGTATTGATAATTTTATAACCTAGAAACAACTATGGATCTGCACATAAATAACCTTTTGTGTAGGTTTTTAGGAGTGAAATGGAAATTCTATACCTTGACTGTGTGGGCGAGGAATTTTTTTCAAATAATAGTAACAACCATTTAATAGAATTACTTAAATCAGCATGATTTCAATAGTACCTGCTATTTTAGCTATCAAGAAACTAGAAAGTATAAACTTGTGTTTTGAATTTGTATTTTTGTATCTTTATAAAGTAGTGTTTAGATATTTATGGACAGTTTGTTCTGACATAACACTGGAATTTATTTTTTTATGACCTGCTGTATCTCAGTTTACTTTCTGCAGCATGAGAGAGAACCCCTTTGCTTGCAGTTGAATTTGTACATGCAAACATTATGTACATTTTGAAATGTGCAATTAGAGAAAATTCTGCCTAGTAGACTTAGAATAATAGTGTAAATAAACTTCAGTACTGGATGAACCATAACAAAACCAAGGAAGAATGGGTGTTTGACTGTAATAGAGCTTTAAAACTTGCAAAAGAGAAATTTTAATATTTGCTAAATTTGCTTATGTACATATTCTGAGGGTATTGTTTCATTTGAATAGCCAATTCTTGTGCTCAGATGTAAGTACAGTTGTCAGTTCTAGGATCTGCACTACATTCCTGAATTGATTTGCTTTACTGTTTGAACAGCCTAAATTGTGTCTTTGTTTCAGAGTCCTCTGGTTCTGGCCATCATTAAAGATCTCTTCACTTCTTGGAATATGAATTTGGTGGTTCATCATTTCTGCTGCAAATGAAGGGAGTTACAACCATAGGGAAATGAATACTAGAACTGTACCTGATCCATCTGCTGTAATTGGAAAAATAATAAATCCTTTGAGAAAAAAGTAATTAAAGATGTTGGACAATACATACTGGAATGCAGGGCTAACCTGATTTTTAGAATAAGCTTCTACAGTTCTAAGTACCATGTTAAACTTTTTCAACAGTACTTTAAAAGGGACCAAGTCTTTATAACTAAACTTCTTAAGAGAATTAGATTCCTTTTGCCCCCTCTAATAATACCTTTTTTGGCTATTTACTTTAAAAATGTCTTAATAGGATGCCAAGTATGAGGACTCAATCCCTAGCTTTTTGTCAACTTGTGGTGCAGTAATCAAGGGTACCACAAATTGTATTTTAACTCCTACATTTTTTAAAGAATTCTTAGTTCTGCAAGGTTTAAAAGCAAAAGTTACATTGTTATGAAAACACCATGCAAAGGGTTTACAGATATTTTTTTTAACTGCATGATTCACAACTATATTTTTTTGTTCTTCATATTCAGTAGAGCTAAGGAATTATTCTGAAAGGCTTTTCCTTCAGTCATAAGTTTTGCTGAGGAGTAAGTAATGACATGCCCATATTGTATAAGAAAATTGATATTACATGGACTTTCATTTGCCATTGAAGCTTACCTCAGAAAACCTCAGAATTTAAAGGGAATAATGAAATCACGCACTGGCAGCAGTTGGTATGAGCACGAACACTTAACTGGCTTGTAAGAGCTTTCCTTTTTCCTGAAAGGGTAGAAGTAGTACTTGTGTTATTAGGATGGGTATTAGTGTTTTTTGCAGATGGCTTTTAGATATCCATACCAAATGTATTTTGGAGACTGTAGGAACATATGCTATCTTGTGAAAATCAGTATTCAGAACTATGCATGCTGAACTCTGTACCAAGGATACATAGTGTGTAAAACCAAAACTGGACTTCATGTCATGTTTTGTTTAAATTTAGCCTAATCTGCCTTTGAGAAGATTAAGAGGCTTAAGTCATTTTAATGACTTAATGCTTACGTACATCTTTTTAACTACTTCACTGAAACATCTTAAATCTTTCAGCTTGATTAAAGTTTTGCTTTTCAATCTCCTGACTGCAGTATCTGGCCATAGCTTAAATGTTTTGAATTCAAACACTCAGAACTTGATAACCTTACCTGCTGATGGTAAACATTCCAAACACTGTTGCCTTTAATTTCTTCAAAATTTATGCTTATGCTTAATAGCTGTACCTACTGAGTAAAATCACCAGTCTTAGTGCTCTGAAAGCTTTTTTTAAAGAAGACAAATTTAGCATCACTGATTTGAAAAGGTGATATCTGCCCTTCCTGGCTTTTTGACATTTATTCCACCTTCCACAGTTTTTTTTTGTTGCACCTTTCCTTGATCTGTTTTAGCTGATTTCTTTAATCATTTCTATATGGGTTTTTCTGTTTCCTCACCACAGAAAAATGAATGAGAATTTGGAAGAACTCACTACTAGAGTTTTTTACATAAAATCAAAAGCATCCAAAAGAAGGGAATAGAGAATAAAAACAATAAGAAAATGGAACTTAAATGAACAGATACTAAGCCAGTGGTAATTACAGGGTGGGCAAGTTGTGGTATACTTAATAAGCAGTTCAGATTGAAAATTTATGCCAAGTAAGGAGCTATAAGAGCATTTGTAATGCAAATTTATGATCACTAAGTTATAGTTCCTAAGATACCACACATACTTCAAATGACCTGCTTTAGGAATTTTCAATTACAGAGCTCAGGCAAACAGATCAGGAAAAAAATACTAATCACTGCAGGATTTGCTTCACCTTAGCCAGACCATTGTCACTGAGGTGCATCAACATGCTCTTCTGATCTTCTGGGTTGGAAGGCAAGAGGAGCTTCTGGTGACCTGCCCCTGGAGCACACTTCACTGCACATCTAGGTAAACTTCACCCACTTCAAGTCTTTACATGTCTTTCTATCAACTTGCTTTATTTTCTAGTAGGGACAGGAAGTACATATAGGCAGCAGTGTCTGGGTTATAAAAATGGTAATTTCTACTAAAACAATGCCATATGCAACTGGTTCTTCCATTGGTGCTTCTCTGTCAGGAATTTCTGTGAAGGCTACAGAACATTCCCTCCTTTGTGATCCTTAATACAAATACCTGCAAAAGATAGGGGAAGTAAGACGGGTGTTTATGTTTAAATAGATGTTTTGTTTGTTTTTTTAATTGAGTAGCATACAGAACAAGGAAATTCGGTCAGTGGCTTGACTCAAAAGCAGAAATCAACACACCCATGACATGTAACACCTGTAGTACTATCTATACTTCCTGCTTCTCTATGCTGAAGTAATGTAAAACACAACAGAGGAAAGCAAACTAAGGCATTGTAAGAGCCATTTCATATCTACGGTGAGGTGTGGAAAGAGTAATCAATTTTCATTGCAGCACTAGCACCTGGAGCATAGCCCTAGGTAGACAAACATTTCAAGGAGTACCCACCCTTGAAGTGAATACTCATTTTAGAATATGCACCTTTCTTCTTTTTTAGTAATTTAGCTAAGGTGATTTCTTAAGCTAACTTAAAAATATTTTCTTGTTCCAGGTAAATGTCTAAACAGACAATACTCAGCTCCTAAACAAACTCATTTGCTATGCAAATGACTGTGTAAGATCAGGACATTAATCCATGGATGTAATATTCATCATGATTCACAACTAAACACTGGTGAGGGATATGCTTACTGCACATTGATGGATCATATTGCTTTCCTTTAGCTGCTGCCTCTTTATATTGCTGACATTTCTAAAACAGGATTACATTTAAACTTTATGTAGTAAAATAGTTAAGCAACTGCATTCTTAATTTGTTGCCTGTGATGAGGCATCAGCAGTGACAAAACCTGTTCACTACCTTTACCATGTTAGTGAAACAAAAAACATCTTTAGTGGTTGAAGAACCTCATCCAATTACTGCAGCATCCTTTTGACTAAGTTTTGTTGAAGCACTGGTAACTTTTCTTTTAATCAATACAGAACATGAAAGCTCAGCAATAGGAAACTATTAATAATGACAATGCTAATGCAAGGTATCTTTTTACAGTACAACTACTTCTGTATTTGCCCCTCCATGCTGGGTCATACAACTGGGATTTCTCATTTTGGAGCTTGGGGATTTCTAGAACATTTCAAGTGCTGTCCTACAATTAGGAATCTCAGAGTTTCTCCTCCATACTAATAAAATATGATAGAATACTCTAGAGGAGCAGCAAAATATAGTCAGAGCCAAGGAAACATTAGTCACAAGGCCCAACCTACTTAACCTCCTTAATGGCTAACTTGGAAAAAACCCAAATGTGTATTCATGTTAATTGGGAGGATGAGTAAAGCTGCAGGAAATGATCCAAAGTAACTAAAACAGCTGAACAAGTCTCCTGTTTATCTGAATCATGATAGCAATTCAGTGTTTGTAGTACAAATGCCAATACAGAGCTGGTATGTTCATGTGTCTTGTACTTTCAGTCCTTAAGGAAGGAACAGTATCAGGTGCTTGTTAGACACAGGTGCTTGGTGTGACATCACCACCAGCTGGCTGAACTGAAACAGAGGAAATCAGTGTGTGAAACTTCTATTGTTTCATTCACAGAAATCTGTGAAGTTACTGGGAAGGAAAGAATAGTGAGATGGAGAGTCCCCGAGGCATTAAATATGTTAGTTAACAGTTCATTAAATGGAGGAACAAGAAGTGACACGATAATGCTTGAACAGCAAACTCTTCAAACTCTTAATTCCATGACCTTTAGCAACTAACATTTAGCAGCTAATATTTTTAAGAACATAAAGCCACATGGCTGATTTGGTAATTTATTAAAATCTCATAAATAAGACAGTCTTGTGTAGTCTACTCCATTGCTGCAGGCAAAGTACTTGCAAACAATTACTCTGTCCTAACCCAAAACGAACTGACCACCACAAGAAGGGATGATTTAGAGGTTTTAATTAAATTCTGTCTTTGGTTGTGGTTTAACAGTATGAATACTCTGGCAGCTACACCAGCTTGTGGAGTTTACACCCTTACACCGCAGTGCCTTGCTCCTCATAGTTGTGCTGATACAGTTATTTGTGAATCAGATCCGGTGATTTTACATAATTTTATGGGTTTTCCCCCCTCTAAAATAACAAAACAAGCACTTGTTGGGGTTCTTTTCCATTTTAATTTGGACCCATCTGATTCCATTTACAGCAAAGCTGCTTTATGAACTAGAAGATAGCACAGCAGTTGGGAGGGAAGGGGCATTGCAGAAAAAGGGCAGAAGAATCAGAATTTCTGTCCTCCCATTTACTCAGCCAAGTTCCCTAAGTCGTGTCCCTCATAACAAGGCAATGCACGTTTCCTCCTCATGCGCAGCTACGCACACGATCAAAGCACTGTCTCTCCTGGAAGAACTGTCATCAGTGTCAACAGCTGGAGCAAGAAAAATAATGCACAACTCCACCCTGTATAGAAATCAGGAATGACAGCTTGTGCTCCAGCAAAGGCAGAGCCTTGCTTCCTTCCTCTGGGACAGCACATCGCTGTATAAACTTCCTCAAGTTTGTACTATCACTTAATTAATTGGGACAAATGAACGAACAAATAGGGAACAGGGAGAACCACTGGATGATGATATCCTAATGCTCAGTACTAGCAGGAAGAATACTTTTACTTATAAAGGATAAAATTGGTAGTAGTTCATCAAATTATATTATTGGTTGTCATCAAATGAAAATATGCTTAATTATTATGACCTTCTAAAGGATAGTAAAGTAATGGTTTTTAATTGATATGACCTTTGACTTTTATATCATGACAGTACCATCAGTGATCCGCTGGGAGAGACAATAGAGATTTCTTCAGAGCTAATGAAGTGTGTTTGGTAGGAAATGATAATAGGGATTATGTGGGTGGTAGAACTAAGCTGTATACTGAATGAATCCCATCTGTGGTGACTGCTGCCTACACAGATTTTTTTCTGCAGTATTAGTTCTAGTCTTCATTTCTTGTTTTAACCTGTTGTGTTTAGCATACTTTTGATAATATTAAGAATTGCTGCAATTAAGGGGGAATTTTTTAGGTATGAAGTAGAAACTGTTGTGAGGTATTTCATATGGAATGCTATGTAAACAAGCAAACTGACAACAACTAAACTGAAAAGAAGCAGAGTATTATAGGAGGAAAAGGAGGAATTAATAAAGTGGACTAGAATGTGAACAGGCATTTGATAGAGGACCAAGAATACAGGGAGGGATACCTTTTTGGGGGACGTCTAACCAAAAGCATTTCCACTTTTATAATTAATTCTATTGTTTATTTTGTACATATATATGTCTCAAGCTATGCTTTTTTCAGCACTATTATTGACTCCTATTCATGATGCTTCAGGTAGACCTTTTAATGTAGTGCAGTTGTACAGATAAGTAGCCTTGTTTAAATTCTCTTAAACCTGACATTACAATTCTGTCCTTATACCCCTGATGTTGTATTCTACATATCACTTACAGCTTGAAAAGAAAATTTTTCTGCTCTCAGTTAGGATCTCTAGGCACTTCTTTAAAATAATTAGCTAATATTTAAATTCTGCATTTCTTTCAGTAAGCTAAGAATTTGAGTCATACCAGTTTTAACAAAGGACCTGACTCTTGGTTGAAGTAAACACCAAGACATACTTTAAGTAATTCTTTTGGAGTAATGCAACTAGAAAAGGAATCTTGCAAATATATTTTTACTTTGCTTTCGAGTTATGTATTCTTATTAATGCTAACTATCACACCTCTTTTTAAATTAAGGCTTCTACATTAAACATGTACTCAGACCTTTCTAGAACTAAGAAAGGCAGAAGGCAAGAAAAAAAATGTTTCCCATAGGAAATGGAAGAAATAGAAAAAAGATTACAGTACCTTGTGCTGTAGCTTGTCCATTTACAGAATAGAAATACTGGTTTTGAATTTGAGACATAAACAGTAGACAAACTTTAAAGTAGTATCTAATCATCCCCCAGCAAGTAGGTTATTATTGGGTGTACTCCTCCGTGATGAACACACTCCTTCCCAGCCTTCTAAATATTCTCAGGTTCAGCTGCATATTATGGTATCTTCTTTGAATAAATAAACCTAAAATAGATTCTAAACACATACCAGTGATACATACTACTGTCACTATTTCTAGAGCTTTTCACTGAATATTTTCAATAAGGTTCCATCAATGCCCTACACAATTCATCTGCTTCTACTGTTGACATTCTTCTGTTTATGCAGCTAAGAATTGTAGTAAACCTTGTTGTAGGATTACAGTAGTAAAAAAAAAGGAAATATTCAGAAATTTATTTCTGGAAGATTACAAAACAGGGCACTTGGAAACAGAATCAAGTTGTCGCATTAATGTTCCCCAGACTAGAACATTGTTGCTTTATGTGGAAAAGGAATATTTACAGAAACAGAAGGGATGAGCCTTAAACATCAACAAGGCACAAACCCATTATTTTCATAACATGCAAAAATCATAATTGCAAATGTTATATTACGTCTGCTGGTCAGATTACCTGAGTGCAAATGTTCTTCTGTTAAAATGCACGACTAAAATAAGTCTTTGTGACTGAAAAACTCAGATTCACAATAAATTTTATATACCTGTATAGAAGACAGCCATGCTCTGACAATTTTTGATAATCAAAAAGCCCAAAAAATTGTAATTCAAGGTGATGTTTATGTATATATATACATATCTATATGTGTATCTCTATCTATACAGATATATATGTGAGAGAGTGCAGAAATGTTTTCCATAGAGATGCATGTTAAATCAGAACCTGTTTCACATCTGCAATGGTGTTTTATTTAACAGATTTAATACTCTTAGTCTCTTAAGAGGAGACTTACCTTGTGTATTCTAATCTGTAAAATCTGTGGTAAGTACATACACAAAAAAAGGTCAAGAATGTTATTTCCAGTAGTGTAGTTTTAATAATGCAGTTGTTTAAATACTAAGTATAAACAGATAAGGATTTTTTTTAATACACATTTAATTTGGTTTATATTTTTTCTCCTACTCTCCATGAGCATTCTTCTGCTCAGAGGCATGTTTTCCTCTCTAAGCCTCCTCTGCACATCACTTTGTCAGTAATTGCTAGAAAATACCTTTCAGTATATCCTAGAACTGAGCAGAAGATTTTCCCAATCTGCCCTTCCAAGCTGCAGTCCTTCAAGTTCACCCATGACCAGGTTCAACAGCAGGAAGCAGGAGCTTCATTACATGATATCCGATTCATGTTTGTTCTTACTTAGATCTATTTACCTCAAGAAAAGTAACTAAGAAAAAGACAAATTCCCGTAGGAGATGCACATTTCAAATTAGGAATTACTGGGTTTGAATATTGCAGTAATACAAATCTTATATGAAAAACCTGCATCTGATACAGCAGTAAACATAAGAAAAGAAAGAAGATTTGTTTCAATTATACTAAATAAGTAGTCGGTCATCTAAAACAAAGGAATGATGTGGTTAATAGAAAAGTTGAAGACTAACAACCCAAAATTTTTGCAGCATCAGGGAAAAACTAATCATGTATCACAGAATTCTGCATTAGCCTTTTAGCTGAAAGAGAAAGTATTTGAAATCCCTTCACAAAAAAACTGTAAAGAACACTTAAGTTCTTAACTAAGTCATGGAAGAGATATGTGAGAACTCTTTTAGGCTTACAGTAACAAAAAGCTAGGCTCAATTTTAAAACATGGCCCATCATCTTCCTCTCACACTAAGTGGTACACCCAAAACACAGTAGCACATAAATAAAAGAGGAGTAAAGAGTGAAGGGTTGACTGTCCCTAATTAATGTTTCAACTAATAACCCATCAGCCGGCTCATCTCAGATATTGCACTCATCATGGGCATATTGAAAATTTCAAGAAAAAGGATTTTTATAAAGAAATATCCTGAGAGCCCAAATGGCTATAAAGCCTAAAAGTACAAGCAGGGAGAAATCTCCCAGGATATTGAAGTTTTTGTTTTCTCCACCTCTTTGCATGTGGTTAATGGCACCATTGTTATAAATTACAGAGGAGCAGAACAGGATTTTCCATCTATAAAGATGGTGGCATGTCATCTTACTGGACTGTGTCTTCTGTAGCTACAATATAAACCAATTCCTTTTAGTGCAGTAATTTTATGAGAGTGGATAGCAGCACAGTCCTAATGAGACCACAGCATTTTTCACTAAGTACGTGCTTTTGCATCATGTGTATTGGATTAAGTAAACAATTTCTGTTATTGTTTAACGAAATTATCTCTAATCCACCATTGCAGGGCTGGAACACATGACATGCCAGACACTCAAATCCCAGGAAGTGCACTCAGCTATGCTACACACACATAATGCTTCACTCCTGCTTTAATTGTTACACTTCTCAGAATGAAGCACCGAGTGCTGGGCTATGGAAACTTCAGATCATGAGTCACCTAGTCCAGCATACATTACTTTAGAATATTACAAGGCAGTGATGAAAAAGTATCTTTCTCCTGTTCACGTGTCTTAAATACTGTATACCAAACAGACATCAAAGTGTTTCCTTTAGGTTGTTATTTGTAGTTTATCTCTGAACAGGTTTGGTGGGGTTTGAAATGCCTTGGCTGTATGTGAATTCAAGCATGGCAGTGTATGACTATTGTTCAGTAGGAACACTTCATTGCTGCAGCCTTAGGAAGTCGGCATGATTCTGGAATGAAAGGCTACTTAAGGCCACAGTAACAAATTCATACACCTTTCCTTAACATATTCACTCTTACTTTACACTGTATTTCAGTGAAGATTTTAGGCTCCTGCTGTGAAACTCCCCATGAAATTTCAGTCTTTTGTTTGTATCATCTGTTACACAGCACTGCACTGTAGCCACCCCATGAACTGCCTGGCAAGTTAGAAGTACTTCTGTCATTCAGCTTCTTAAATTCACTACCTACTCAGAGTGAGTTCCTTCTGCATTACAGCAATTGTAAAATACAAATTTTGAAAGAAGAGTTGTATTCTGTAATCAAGTAATCCACCTATTCATTTAGCAAAGAGACATAATTTTCCTAAAATACATGCAAAAAAACCCAGTGCTGCTACGCATACTCACAGATTTTATTCTGCCAGTTATGAGGGAACCCATCTGAACTGTAGCCATCCAAAAGTCTGCTCCCCAATCAGAGCTAGTCATCCAGGCTCCATCCTAAATCAATACAGAGATAGGCACCTTCAAAGACCAAGAGATTTAGATAGGGGGATGAGTATCTTGAGGTGAATGAATTACCTGCAGAACTGCCTCTCTCCCCTCCCCATCACGATTTATCTGTAGAAGCAGGCTCAATGAGTGATTGAAATGACACACCTAACTCCTACATGAGTAAAGCTGGTGGATCCCACCCTAAATGTTTGACCTCTGACACTGTTGCTGGCTATAAATAGCAGTATCTGTTATTTAAAATAATACCACATGAAAAGAAAAAAAGTGTTGCATTAATTCAAAATTATTTTCCTGTGACACCTCCAAAGCGTGAAAACATTTTCCTATGCTCTGGAAAAGCACCTTAACAAGTCAGTGCAAAACTGGAGAACACTTGGATCTCTGAAGGTAGGAAAGCTCATTTTCCTCCTTTTGTCTATGCATAGAAAAGAAGTAGGAGAGATTCAGACATATTAGTTTTTTTAATTTTAAAAACATCTACATTTGAAAATCGTGCTAGAAGATACTTAGGAAACACAAGTAGCATTCAGAATTTCTGCAGGACTGCTCCTGAAAATTTTTATTAGTCTGCCACCTGTATCTTTGGGAATCTCTGCTTGTCCTAAGAAAAATAATGATCAAATAAGAGGCCTGACAATTTATTAACAGAAGTTAAAACCCCTCTTTCCAATAAACCTAAGTTAAATACACACCATGTTTTGGTCATTTTTCTCTATGTACCCCTAAATTCAAAATGTTTTAGCAAAACACTAAATGACAGTTTATGCATTTCAATCAAATTTCAGTTTCTAGGTAAATACAACTTCTGCACATCTCCAAAACTCACCATACCATAACCAATAAGCCGTAATTCTTCATTTTTTTATGTATTATGAGTTCAAAAAAATGTGTGTTAAGCTACAGTGGTTTCGATTTGTAAAGTTAAATATAATTATTGAGGATTTTTAGGAACCAAGAGGAGAATAAAAGATACTTATATTACCTGTTTTAATTTTACACCAACAAATAAGCACAAACCCTTTCCTTTAGAAAGAGGTTGACAAAATTAGAACATCTTTCAAAAAGGAAGCAGATTTCGAAGCAAATAATTTGGGTTTAGTACTTCTGGCTTTATCTGCTTCCATAACCAAATTCTCTTCCCCTACCTTCTTAGGCATTCCCCAAATCTTGACTGCTTTCATGCAACCTCAGTCATCCAAGAAAGGCAACTGAGTTGTAGATATCACTGGCCCCTTGGGCCAAGCACCATAATTTCTACAAAACTGGACCAGTCATTTGGTATGGAAATGCATGGACAATGGGGGAAAAAAATCTACATTATTATAAGTGACCATTTTTCTGCTCCCAGTAAACAGATTTCTGGTTATAAGTTGGAATCAGAAAATTTTATAAAGGCTGCTTTGTCTCTTGACTGCCAAGAGAGTGGTTCCCAAAAAGATTTTTCTGTGGGAGAAGTGTTAAATAACTTCCCATGCTGCAGGTAGAATTTTAAGTATTATACTTTGTAAATATTGGTTAATATTTTTTTCTTTCCACATTTCTATAGAAAAATTCAGATGGGAAGAATTGAGGCAAGTGATGTTTTCAAGGGAAGCAGAAACAGGAGTAGGAGCAGACTTGCATATAAAGTAGTTACTCTACCTTTTGAAGACATTTCCTCCTAGCCCTCAGTATCCAGTCTGTCTGGTTGCTGCAGTGGCTAAGCCTTCATCTGCCAAAAGCAACACAATGACAAACTTTTATACTACAGGCCATTATTCCAACAGAGGAGTTGAGTGGAGGAGTGTCTGCATCCCCAGCAATTGTCTACATCATATTCTCCCACTTTTCATTTTGTAGGTATTCCTGCTGTTGCAGTGGAAAAGTAATAGTGGGGTAATATTTACAGTATTTTTTATTATTATTCATTGAATGCAGGGAAATGTCAGCTATCAAGTATACCTGGAAAAAAAATTGTAGACCATTGCTTAAGAATTGCTGGCAATGAAAATTAACCTAGTTAACGAGAAAGAGTAATTTTTACAGAACAAATGTGACAAAAGGTGCACAAATCCCTCGGTGTTAGAGTTTTAGAATTTCTAGTTTGTTAAAAATAGAATTACTGTAAGTAGTAAGAGGACAAATAAATTTCTATTCACTCCTGTTATTTTGTTGATTAAAGTTCAATATGAATTGGATGAAGATAAATCACTTCCCCCTTTTTTTTAAGATAGATGACTGAGCATTTTAGAGCCTGTTTTATTCAAGCCAGCCTAGTTGCAGGGTTAATACTCCTCTGAGTAGATCTTGGAGTTCTCTATGGGGTTTGAAGTACCATAGCCTAACCTGTTTACAAAGCTCCATGTGTGAGGTGGAATCACATTCTACAAGAATCTGAGTGTGATATCAGTGTGACTGCCAGCAAGTAGCACTCCAACTGGTACTTGCAAAATAACGTTAAACTGGCAAAGTACTATCTTGTGATGCTAATATATTTTCCTTGTAAGACTGTTTTAGTAAAAGAGGCAGAGGCTTTGACCTGTCAAAAAGCTGGCACCAGAGTCTGCAAATGCACTGAAAGGGATACACAGTGAAATCTTAAGCATGTATATATTAAGATAATTTACACAATTATCTGTTACAGAGTCTTACATTAATAGGTTATGCTTGCCATACAGGCTCATACATTGAGATTATTATGCTGTTACCGCTTACCCTCAAAGTCTTACACAAACGTTATCTAAGCTCCTCAAAAACTTGCCAAGTTAACATTTTTTTCCACTCCTAGCTGAGATCTGTCACGGTGTTCTGCAAATAAAGTAACAAAGACTGGAAACCAGCCATTTTTCAGAAACAGTTGGAGTGCTGGGTAGGTCCATGTATGCTGTAGATTAGGATTTAAGACTCACAGCAATATGAAATTTGTCTACATTGCATGTGTTGCAGTACTAACATATGGTGATGTTTTGACTTCTAGATGAGCTTGGCTTCTTCCAAGCTGTTAACTTTCATTTTGCTGTTCTAACTCTACAGAATGAGAGACTAGAAAATGAAGGAAACTGAACCTTACTTGCAAACACGAGACCAGGTCTCATGAGTCTGACATCAGGACAAAAATACCTTCCCCTCCTGCTGCTAAGCGGAGTTTTGTACATCAGACATTTCACAAGGAAGGAAGGTTACGCTAGGCATGACGCTATCCAAGGTGTGTTTCCAACCAGGACAAGGTGTCGGGAAGCGACCTCAGCTCAGAGGCACGGGAGACCACTGAGCCCCATGTCAGCGCCCAGCGGGCCGCGGGCAGCCACAGCGGTGGGGGCGGGCCGGGCGGAGTCGCCCCGCATTCCCCGCATTCCGGGGGCAGAGCGCCCGGGCCCGGGAGCA
>WBNO01021285.1:197643-226616 GCA_013400575.1 Peucedramus taeniatus | reverse complement strand
ATAATCAGAAGTTTTCAGCTGCTTGGAGAAGGTAGCATGGTCAGTGTGTCCAGTTGGTGGAATGGTACTGGCTGTAGCATTGTATTTGAGCTTTGTAAGGGGAGAAGTCAGGAGGACTACAAGAGAAGCTAATAGGGGGACAAGATGAACTTGTAAATAGGAATATTCTCTGTACAACTGTAAATTAGAAAACCCTGAATGACAACTTCGTCTTGAATCCTGAGTTTTTTTTTTTTTCTCTAGGTTCCCTTCCTTAAACATCCTCATTTAGTTTCATAATTTCTCAGCCTCTTGCAGGCATAGGGAAACTTTGTTGTCCTGCCACCCCCTCCCTCCCTTCCTTTTTCCCCAAGGAAGCTGTTCCTTTTTGAGTATACTCCTGTGTTTAGTTATTTGTGGGTATCTTCTGACTGGCTGCTGGTAAACTAGGGCAGGTTTTGGGAGCAACTGATGTAGCAAACACTGGAAAAAGACCTATGTTATATGGTGAGTCACAGAAAGCTTTATATCAGATCTGTGTAATCTGTTACCTGTGGACTGCAGCAACATATTTGAATTTTTTCAACTAATTTCTAGGATAAGACAGCAAAACTTGAGGTGATGTTCAGGCTTGCAGGATGTGCTGTGCTGGTTGGTGTTGCCACCTTGAACAGTTGTAAGCATTAATGAATGCAAGAGCAGATATTTCAGGAACTTTAAAACAAAAAGCAAATGATTGCTACGGAAATTCAATTTGGATGACCTTAAGCATTGACCTGAGCAGGAACTTCCAGTTTTAGTTTTCTTATTCAGTTAAGGTCTCTTCTGTCACCAAATTCTCTTCTGTTGTCTAGTCATGAATTATGATGATTATTTTTTTCTAAGGAAAGAGAAAAGAACAAATAGGCCATCCAAGTGATGGAAATGACAGAGTCAATCTGTATGTTTCTGTTGTTTCCTAATGGTTATTCATTCTCTAATACAAAATGTATCTCAACTCACAAGCTCATTTAGGAAAAGATGTTTACTCAGCTGTCTGGATGCCACAAGCAAATATTTGTGAGTGTAATTACTTGTTATCCCTACTTGTATTTTATAAAACATGGGATATTGATATTAAGACAGAAATTTTAGCTTGTCTGTATCTTATCTTTATGTTATAGGTATTTTCTTATGTTCCTATTACCTCAAAAGATTTTGTCCTTCTCTAACACTATTCTTTATAAATATCACGTCATTGCTGAAACCAGCATGAAGCAGCTAAACTCATATGAAGTAGTTGTAATTTGTTGTCTTAAGATTAGGTGTCTTCAAGTTTGATTGCACCAGTCTAATATTGAGAAAATATGCACAAATGTGCATAAATGACACTTTCTAAGTCGCAGGATTATGAGGAAGTTTCAGAAAGTGTGTAGCTCACAAATTTTTGAACATTACCTAAGTAGGTGTTGGTACTTGCCTGACTGTCCAGAAAGTGTGTTTAATTAAAAGGGAGGTATGGTACAAAGTTTTAATTCTTTTAGTTAAGAAAAACATAATACATGACTCAGCCTTTGCCCCTGTGCTCTCTTTAGAAAAAGCCAGTTGAGCTTCATTAACTGTTGGTGCCTCAGAACTATGACTGTGATGTCTGGCTGTCTCAAAAGAAGATCTCTTGTTGCATTTCATATCCGTCAGTGTTTACTGTGTCCTGTCCTGTTGGAATAGGAAAGAGATAAGGCTTATTAAAGTTCTTATCTTTGACTTTAATAACATGGTAGATGATGCAGGTGCTAATAAAAAGAAAAGTAATTTTTCTTTCAAAGACTAGAAATAGTGGACTTAAACTTTGTGAGAGAGCAATAGAGAGGTATTTTATAAATATAAGTCTGTGTAATGGATTAGGGTCAGATGGCAAAGTGCTTGACTTTCTTCTGCCTGGATACAAACTCTGAGGCTTGAATGTCAGCCTGCTTTCTGAGCTGTTCTCTCTTCTGTCACCTACTAAGCAGTAAATTGGTGATTCAACAGCTGCTTAAGGAAGTAATGGGGTGTCTGTGCAGAAGAAGGGGGCAAAATGGGATGTTGCAGGGGGAGTAGCTGTGAGAGTAAAAGAACAGATTACTAGGAGCAGCATGGTTTCGGTGTCTTTGTTGTCACTATTTTCACCTGCCTGTGGAGCTCTGTTGAGTAGCAAATGTATTGAGCAGGAGTGTACAAATCAGCGAGTTAGGTCAAGTCAGGTTTGTGTTCATTAAGCTTTTGAAGTGTACACAGAAATATATTTGCAGAGCTGTACTGAGATGGTTCTGTTTCACAGTACAATGGCTCTGGTGTCTTTTAAGCTCCTATCAGTATGAATCTTAGAATTATTCTGACAGGATCTGTTGTAGTTGAACAACAGAACAATTGGTTAGAAATTTGTTGATGTGCTTTCATACATTGAAAAGCAGTTTGTATTCCTTAATGTAACGTTTTACAGGGTGCCATAGTGTAAGATTTACTAACTGGTGGAAAGAATTCCTTAACTGTATGGGTGACATAGGCTCTTTTCACTTACTCTGTTATGTTAAGGGAGTTTCAGCATATATTGTGTTGAGGTTGGCTGTGTCCCACTACATTTCCTGTGTCACATTTTTTTGTCCATTGTCAAAACTTGAAAAATGTAGTTGAAGAAAATTTTGTCCCTACATGTAAATGGAGTTACCTTCCAGAGTAATTTCTCAAAAAAATTTCTAAAGCTTCCTTTTTCAGGGAATGAAATAGTACAATTTGGAATTAATATTGAAATAACATAAGCTTTTAAAAAATGAAGGTCCTGTTTTATGTAGCATTAGTTGGTTAACTTGTGCCAAGGACTAAGAATGATCTTGCATTAAATCTTTTCTTTTTTGCACAAAGCCTAGAATGTGACATCAGAAGACCAGTAAATGGTCAGAAAACTTTACAGAAAAAAACAGTCACACCCAGACACCTTTTTAAAATTTTATTGCAGATCTCCACATGATGAACGGGTTCTTCTTGTGAAGCCTCAGAAGTCACTGTCCCAGTCTTTTGAAAATCTCTTTGATGAACCATCATATGGCTTATTACAAGTATGTATTATCTTCAAATTTTTTATTCTGAAGGCATGTATTGAAAAAATGGACCCTACCATGTCACAGTATTTGCTGAGTAATGATTTAATGCTATCGTAGAAGCAATAATGCCATTTATAACGTTGTTAATTATTGCCAAGAATAATGCCATTGAAGAGGCATTAACAGTATCCTAAACCAAATGCTTACTTTAGAAAGTACACTGAATTTTAAGTTGTTTTCTATGATGTAATAACTTCTTAAATTTCCTGTGGTATTATTTCAAACCTATTCAAGTTCATGTTCTCTGTGATTCATACATTTAGGTACAGAAAGTCTTAGAGGGGAAAGGAAAAATTTTAGGAGTTACCAAAGCATTTTCTAAGTTTTTTAATTATCATTTTCTAAGTTTTCCTTGACTAAGTTTTCTTTTTGTTGATATTTTCTGAGACTTTTGAAGGGATAATGGAAACACAGCAGCAAAGAGGACAGTATTGGCTAAAAATAAAGTGGTTTTTTTAATACTATAACTGCTTATTATTTGGTGGGGTTTATGGACTAGTGGAAGTCAGCAGCAAAACTTGAGTGACTTAAATGAGGCCAGAGGGTTGACCCACTCATGTGTTTAATTAAAGAAATTCTTCATGAATTAATTACAGTAGTTTCTGGATTTTGTCAAATCAAGATTTGTGTGATATTTCCTAGCAAAGTACATGATTGTTCAGATTGTTTTCTCTGTGAGGGCGGGGAAACTGGGTGTGAGGTATCTGTTTTGTGCCATGAATCACTGATAGCAAACAATGGATCTTATCCACTTCTATGTGTAGGTCAGGCTTACTGAGAATACTGCTATCCGGTCTTTCAAATCAATTAGCAGCATTATCTTCATACTTAAGATTTGTTTTCTAATCATGTGATGATTGTTCTGTATTACTGCCAATACATGAAACTTAAATAATTTTGAGATCTACAGTTCCTTTCCTGATGCTTTGCTTTGAGTACAAGAATTACAAATATATATATATTACAAATAAATTATAAACACAAATGTTTGTGTTTTGCTTGTTTTCCATATTATAACAGAAATGGAAGAAAGATCCATATATAGTAACAATGGGAAAATTCTCCAAAGTCACAAACTATATTGTTGGTAGTTTACGTTCAAGTGATCAATCCAATCAGAGGCGACCACCATCAGAAATGGCAGACTTTTTCAATGATACCATTCCAGGGCTGAAGATAAATCAGCAGGAAGAGCCAGGATTTGAAGTCATTACACGAGTGAGTCTATAAATTAATGATACGGATGCACTGATTGTTTTTATGCACTCCTTTAAAAGAATTGTAGGACTTGAAGCATGACGAGTTATACTGTTTATGCAATTGTGGGATATTACCATTTATTCTCAAGAGTTAAGATCATCATCAGTTACTTTTGAATATGTCATTTTGATGCATGCAAATGTGAGTTTTCTTTGAAAGGAAGTTTGTAATTAATGAAATGGTGACTACAGTTATGTTAGAGGCACTACCTTAAAAGGCGACCGATTTTATGTTCAGTGTTTCCTCTGAGGTCAATTAGAGCTACATTAAGTAAAATTGGAGAATGCAGGCTACTAACCAACTTTCTTGGCTAATTACTCCTAACGCTTCAGTTTCTTTTAAGATTTAAAAAAATACTTAATTGGATGATTAATGTCTAGTGCGTATAAATTACAGACATGTATGATTTGAATCAAAGCTAGACTGAACTTATAATTGGATCATGAATCACTGTGGACACCTGTTGAAGTATTTTACAAATATGTGGAAAATGTTTATTTTTAAATGCTTGTGATTATTATTTGAGCAGCTTACATATTTTTAAAACATTAAACTGTTTTATATGGGGATTTTTTGAGTTCAGGCTAGTGTTAATATCTTAGCAGTAGCTGCATGAACGATGTAATTCTAAGAAGTTGCTGCCTAGCACTTAGTTAATTTGTCAATGAGAAAAAGTATAACAAATGCTGTATATGGAAAATAACATTGACTTATATGTCTTAATCTGACAAATGCCTTGGACATCTAAAGAGTTGAAATACAAATTGATAGGGGAGTTGCTATCATAAAAATATTTTTAGAAAGTAGGAATTTACTTTCTGCTGAATTCTCCTGTACTTAGACATGCAATTTGGGAACTGAGAGGTTAAACACAAACTGAAACTTTTGATGGGTGTTATAAATTCTGAAAGTACATACATCCTTGGGTTTTTTAAGAGGCTGTGTCCAAAACTGATCTTTCCAGTCACATTGTGCAATCTGTATTGGGATAGCATCTTCAAACCCAAGCTGGTTTTCAGTTCTCTCGTAAGATGCACTCATGCGTATCAGGAATGTGTTTTTGAAGAGAAGCTCCTGATTGTCCTTGTTTGCTGTGTTGCATTAGTTTATGGGAAGCTAGCTCAGAGGCATTTGTGGAGTTAGAAGGTTATTTAAAACACACATACATCCTCCAAAATCTGAAACATTAACATATATAGCCAGGTCCTCAGCACCAGGTGTCTTACTCTAAAGATCTGTTTGTGTTGGCCCACTCTGCTTGCTTATGTGGGTGCAACCTTAGATCCCTAGAGCTGCTGAGGTATGTACATGTGGAAATGTAATTGCACTGACTATAAGAAATGGGCAGGCTTAGTACCATTTGTGCAGTTGTTTGCAGCTACTGAAGCGCTTCATTGGATTCATATAATGCCTTTGTGTGTGTTTCAGATTGACCTAGGGAAACAGCCTGAAGTTAGTAGAAGAGAGCCTGTGTCAGCTGAAGAATGGGCTAAGAATATGGACTCTGAAGGAAGAATTTTAGATGTTGACTACATAAAACGATTGATATTCAAAGGGGTAACTAGTTTTTCTAAATTCAGCAAGACCTTTGGCTTGATTCTGGCTTTTACTTTCCGTCCCAAACTGTGGATATGCTGCTTTCATCACACTTGTAATGTTTCATGTAGAACTTTGAGCATGACCCAGACAGTCATTATTGAGAAACTTCATAAGGCATGGTTTCATGCCAATCAGATACCTCAGCAGTCTTGCAGCTATATAAAGTCCTCTACAAGGAGAGAGATCTTGTGTGGCTGGCTAAAGGAAATGAGTTGGAAATGCAGAAGCTTAAGTGATAAAACAAATGAAAGTGGCTTTCAGGAAAGGACCAGTATTTCAGTGTTAGGATATTTGGTTTATTCTTTTCTCTTACAGTATTTTTTCCTATCCTTCTCTAGCAGAAGTTTCTGGTTTTGCCCAGAAGTTTGCTGGGATTTGACACTAAATCCCAGCGAACACTTTGTGCTAAACCTTTTCTTTCTGTAGCCCACTTTCCTGTCATTTCTGCCCATTGCCAGGGGAGTGAGTGCTCTATTTTATTTGTGACTCAAGATCCCCAAAGTGGGGACTCTCATAAGCAAAAATTCCTTATTCTTATGACTGTACTACAGGAGTTGCAAGAAACTCTCTTGATGAGAGCAGGGTATGATTCAGCTCCATACATTTTTGTCATCTAAAAATGTTGAGCATTATTTGGGAAGATTTCTGACAAGAAGGCTTCTTGGGTGGACACTAGTAGTTTTGACTGAAAGATTCATTGAAGGTTGGCCATGTCTTGTGAGATGAAAATATTTGTTTAAAAAAACAAATAAATGGAAGACTAGTCCTGAAGGTCACTTTTTGGCAAGACCAGAAGTTTGGCAACTGTAACCAGAAGCAGCATTAGATTTTCATACATTTTTAAATGTACTTTTTTTACTTCTTAAGGTCTGTGATGCCTGTAAGTCTTATTTTTAGCAGAGAAACAAAAATATAGGAAGAAAATTATTTTCTAAAGTCTCTTTTTCTACCTAAGTGTGGATCCAGTGCTTCTACAGTATTCTGTTTAATTATTCTGTTTTCCTCCTGTTTCCTCCCAGTGTGATACCTAGTTAGCACATGAGACTTAGCTACAATGTAAAAAGAAACCGATTTGAAGTTGCTACTTTGAGAAGTGTTACATCAATCTAGGAATGTTTCCTCACAGTATGGTAATACTTTTGTTGATGCATCGTATCCATTTTTCCCTAGGGTCTCTGCCATACTTTAAGAAAAGAGGCATGGAAATTTCTTTTGGGATATTTTCCTTGGACTAGCACTAAAGAAGAGAGAGCAAATCTGCAAAAAAGGAAAACGTGAGTACAATGACTTTTTTTATTACAAAATAAATTTTAAAGGTGCATCTTTTTTAAGACATAGTGATGTAGAAAGCCTTTTGAAAGACAGTTGCTAAAATTGTTGAATGCAAGAACATTTTTTTTCTTAAAAATTGTTATACTAAAAACATTACATAAGAAGGATGTTGTTATTCCATTTATCTCAAAGAATAAGTGGAATGAATGAATGCTTAAATTAAAAAAGAAAAATTTGAATGTTTGGTCTCAAAATGGTCTTTTATCTTCAGGGATGAATATTTCAGGATGAAACTGCAGTGGAAATCTGTCAGTGAGGAACAGGAAAAGCGAAATTCAAGATTAAGAGATTATCGGAGTCTTATAGGTAAATTCATGTTTAGAAACATACCCAAATGCACACACACTTTTAAAAGGTAATATTAAATTGAAGAGACACTAAAAATGAAATGTTGCTCTTTTCAGAGGTGTCTAAACTTGGTTATGTACTTAATATTAAAACTTTCTCAGCTAGGGTAACTCAGAGCTTTACATATTAGTGTTACAAACTGGCTGGATTTTTAAACTTCCTTTACTTAATAACAAAAGAGTCTTCATTTTGTGTTATGTCATAATGTGTTTTTACTGGAAATGTTAAAATAATGATGTACAATAAGAATGTGAAAATGTGTTCATATTTTATAATTTCTTATAGGGATTTGTGTATGTACATTTTGACTTCTGGAGTTTTACACCTGCTTCTAAAAATTTCATCAAATTGTGCTGAGTATTAGCAGTTTGTATTCTCATTTCTCTTTGATAGTGAGATTTGGGCACCAATGTTCTGGATTACTAAATATTTTGTCAGCAGTCAGGCCAAGATTTCTTTGTTATTCTGAGAGAAAGACTAAACTTTTCCAGGCAGTTATTCAACAAGCAAGCTGAAAAAGTCAAAGTAGTCTTGTCTTGGTAGACTAATAACTTACATTTTTAGAGAATGATAACAGAAAAATATATTCTGAGTTAAAAAAAGGCCAGGTGTTTGGTTCTGTTGAGACAATTATTTTAATTTTTAAGCATTTGAAATGTATGTGGCAGTATTAGAGTTAGGTAGTAAAATAGAACCAAATCTACAAAATGCTCTTTTTATCCAACTGCATTCAAAATTTTTCAAAATTTCAAAATATATTGGTCTTGAATTTCACCTTATTAAGGAGTATGCTGTGTGCTTGGTATGTTTCAGACATTAAAACTGCCTGATGAAAGGGGCAGTTTCATCTGCTATGAGTTACAGGAGCTTGTTACACAGTATTTATAAAATGCGGTTATGAACTGTCAGAGTGTCTTTGAGCTGATCATGTGGGAGCTTTCCAACTATGGCTTATGCTGCGTCACATCAGTATTCACAAATGGCATTGTAGAGTTAACTCACATAAAATTGTTTTTAATCCTCTTAAGTGTAAAACATGTTTGCTGAATTATAATCAGGATTTTTTTTCATAAAATGCATTATGAAAGAGAAGGTAGAATGCTTTAAAATATGTTTGTAAGCAAATACTTATGTTTTAGATAGGAAAGATTTTATTTATTTTAAAACATTTTGAAATGGCATTCAGTTATGCAGTTGTCTCAAACACTTCAAAATTTTGCAACAGTGAGGAAGAAATCATCAGCTTAGATATTCTGAATTAATTTGATACTGGCTTTGTAAGACTGCTTTTGAAAGTATTTTTAAATCTGGACTGTTTTCTTAGAAAAAGATGTTAACAGGACAGATCGAACAAATAAGTTCTATGAAGGCGAAGATAATCCAGGACTGATTTTACTTCATGATATTTTGATGACCTATTGCATGTATGACTTTGACTTAGGTAAGTTGTGTCCCTCTGAATGTAAAAGCCTTGGCTTCTGATATGCAGCTTTGCTTATGCTAAGTCCTATTAATAGAATTGAAGTTGTATTGATTACAATGCTTTTTGTAAATGTTTTGAAATAGATTTAATAGTTTGTAGTATTTAATAATGTAGATAACTTTGTTCAGTTTTTCTTCCTCTCTTCAATTTGGTGCCTTAGGCATCTGAACTCAACAATTGTGGTGGGATTGGGAATTAAGTGGTAGTTTGTCTTCACCACAGACCTACTGTTGTGGGGTTCTTTTGTTGTTTTTGGGGAGTTTGTGTGGTTTTAAGTTTTTGTGGTTGAGGTTTTTTTGTGTAAATTTTTAAAAAAGAATTGAAGCAGTCTTGCTTTTCAGAGTTTTAAATGGGTTTGGGTCTTTGGAGCTTGAGTGTTATATATGTTTTTAAGACTGATAATACCAATAAAAATGATAAGCCAGCTGCCATGGCTGTAATTAAAGCTCAGCATCATGCTGAACCAGCTGTTTGTAAACATGGTGTTCTTGTGAATATTTTAAAAGCTGGTTCTTGAGAAGTGCACTTAGCAATCTGTCAAAAATTACATTTTAGTGCATGCATCTGCTGCAGAGGGAAGAGCATATAACATCTTTCTGTAATCACATTGTTAATGTGATGGCTAAGTCTTGGTTTCTTGTTAATTGTCTTGGGAGGGACGGAGAAAATACTTGCCGGTTGTTCCCCCTTCACCCCTGACATGACATTTGGCTGTTGTATACTTTGGCATTTTTCTGAATATTCTGTATCAGAAAAGTTTTGGGATTCTGAAGGCCCACTTCATGCCAGAAAACAAAAAGTAAGATTAAATCTTTAACCACTAGTAAACATGCTGCAGAGCTGTAGTTCTTGTCAACTTTCGTTCTCTGTGAAAGAGAGTCTTGATCTTTGGCTTGAAAAAAGAAAACTAAAACTGATGGTTTAAACATGTAGCCCTGTTTCATCTCTTTCCACATTTCAGCATTCATTAATGCACACTGAGATTATAGATTAAAGTAAAGCAGATTCACCCCCCACTCTGTTAAAAACATTGTTTTTAACAGAGTGGCTTAAATGTACACACTGGATAAGTATTTTGTTTTATAAACAAGCAGGAATAATGGAAATACAGTAAGTTTGACATAGTAACTGTCCAGGGCTTCTACACATGGGTGCAGTCCTTCTCTTAATCTTTTGACAGCAGCTTTAGGGGTCTGAATAATGCCCCAAACTGCTGGATAGGGAAGGGGACAGAACAGCTGTTAATATAATATTTTTCTGAATTAATTCCTTAGATATGTATTAGTGAAATTTGTTTTATTATTAAATGGACTTTTAAACTGTCTTGGACAGAATTTTCTCTGCATTTATTTTTTGTTAGCTGTAGTATTTAATATGGGAGGAACAAAACTTTTTTCTTTTGACCTTTTAATTATTTACCTGTTTGCTGCTACTTATTTTATTTTTCTTCTCACAACTGCTCTATACACCAGTTCTAGGCACAAAATGTAAAAGCACATCCATGAATCAGATCTAGAGACATGTTGNGCAAGCAATTCTTTACTGTTAATTCCCTTTCTTTGATAGTTTTTTTTCTTTGTTATTGTCTGCTTGGTTACACAGATGATCTTAGGCTTGGGTGTATTTAAAGTACTGTCCAAGCAGAACAGTCCCAACTTCCTTAAATAAAGGAATCTTTAAAGCATATTCAGTGGTAGAAAAAAAAAAGAAGTGTAAAATGCAGTTTTCTTCATAAGAGCTGCTGTGCTCTGTTTTTCTGGAATTGTAACCCAACATCACTTTTAAATTTGAATTTGAGAAGAAAATCTTCATTAGGGGATGGGTGGGGGAATGCAAAGATACTCAAAAATTTTATATGTCTAGAAGAAAGTAATCAAGTACAAACAGAAAGGAGACTATATACAAGTTTGTATTTGTGATGGTGCAAGGTAGAGACTTAATGTTAAAAATATCAATATATGCTCCTGAGTTCTAAATAGGAACATTTTTACTAAAAATCTGTTTGTGTATAAGCTCAACTTGTACATATTTTAACAGCTATTGGAACAATGTGTTTGCTTTATGTTCTCTTTAGATTGGCAGAAATGGCTTGTAAATCTTACCAGATCTGCGGGATGTTGGCGCCTATTAATACAAATTTGTCTTTACTGGTAGTTGAATCTGAGAATCATAGTATCTGTATATGCTAATATTTGTTTCACTTGGTGATTCATCACACTTGAAAAACTACTGTTTAACTGCTGAGTTTAAATTTTTTTGCTTTTTCCCTCCCCTCTGCTTTCTCTCCGTCAAGGTTATGTGCAGGGGATGAGCGACTTGCTGTCACCTGTTTTGTATGTTATGGAGAATGAAGTAGATGCCTTTTGGTGCTTTGTATCATACATGGATCAAATGGTAAAATAAAGCTTTTTTAGCCCACATAAATAGATAAGCTACAGATAGTATTTGGGGTTAATTTTACTTTATAAATTTCACTGGGTTTTTGGAATTCTTTTAAAGCAGTCATTTTATGCTTGGAGTCAATATGGTTTTGTTGATTGAGGTTGTGGTGGGTTTGCAATAGTATTGCTGTACAATACAGGCATATTTGGCTCCTTAAGAATTCCAAAGTAACCATCACAGATGAATTTGTATTTATCAGGAGTCCTCAAGCAGAATTTTGTTCAGGATAATGGTTTCATTATATACCTGCCTTTTGGATTTTGTTAAATGCAGTTTAGACTTCCCACAAACTGAAGCTTTTATGACTTGTGCATATGGCAAAGGAGTGTGTGAATGTGATGTGAAAGTAAAAGAGAATTTGAGGTTTTTTGTTTGAGTGCAGTCATGCTGCTGGGAAGTACAGAGCTTAATCAGATTTAAACTATCATTTATTACATACAAAAATGCTAGCAAAGAAATACAGTTCAGTGCTTTAGTTAAACTTTTCCGTAAAAGGCAGACATTTCATTAGATAGAAGTACAGTTAAATATCCATATGTTAAATACCTAAAGGGTGAGAACCACTGTTGCAATAACAAAACTTCTTTTAAAATAGCTGCAAATCTCAAAATAGTGTTGATAAAATTGACAGTACTAATGTTTTATTCCATACAGCATCAGAATTTTGAAGAACAGATGCAGGGTATGAAGACACAACTTATTCAGCTGAGTCATTTGCTTCGTTTACTAGACAGTGGATTTTGCAGTTATTTAGGTAGGTGTATTATTCATGCACAGTAACTGAAACAGCTTCCTGCATTCTGTTCCTTACCAGTCTAAATATAATTCCAATATTATATGAGTACAAGACTTGTAACTTTATAATGCCTAAAATATTTCAATAATTGCTCCATGCTTATTGAAAAAGCAGGGTCATCCTGTTACCAACTTTAAAAATATGCCATACTCTTGCAAATATCTTGATTCTAAAAAGATCCTGCCATCTTAAAAATGAGTGGTGTGAGTGTGTATCTGTTAAGTATGGGATTTATTTTTTTCACCTGTTGTCTGAACCAAATTTGATGCTTCTGAAATGTCACACTCTTATTCCTAGAATCGCAAGACTCAGGCTACCTTTATTTTTGCTTCCGGTGGCTTCTTATCAGATTTAAAAGGGAATTCAGTTTTCAAGATATTCTTCGACTCTGGGAGGTAAGGAAATACTTCATCACACAAACTCCAGCAGTTTTTGGACTTCAGAAAAGCATGGATCATTTTGCCAAGTGTATAATACTCTAATAAATTAAAAGAAAAAAGGATTTAGTACAGTGATCAGAGGACAAGTGAGCATTTCTTATGTCTTTTTAGTGTAAAGAACAACTTGTGAAGTTAATGAAAAAATACTTACTAGAGCTGGTTTGGATAAATTGGCTTTTGAAAAAGGATTTGGACAGGAGCCTTCAACTAAGACTCTTAAGTGAAAAGAGTAAGTGGAGTAAGCAGTTAACTATTAATAGAAAACAACTCATGATAAAAGAAAGAGCATTTGTTTGATTAATTTCATTGGTATTGGTGATTCTTTATAGATTAAGTTGAATGAAGCACTGTCAGGGTAGCTTGTGTTAGCCAAAACAATGAGGAGGATGATGTCAGAAGATCATTAATCTTGATGATAAGGCCTTGTGATGCCAAATAGCATTATATAAAACATCAAAATGCTGAAGTTCTGATAATTCTGGGTTAATGAGATCTTTTTTTGATTTAGGTGATCTTGGGATCAGATGAAATAATTAAGATTAACGAATATTCTTGTCTTTAATTTTTCGTTCTGGGAAAATTGAGAAGCGTGTCAACAGTACAGGTTTATTATTGAAAATGTGTTTAACAGGAGCACAGTACTCACTGAAAACTCAGAAGAACAGAATAAATGTTCAGATGAATGGAAGGAGTATTTTATAGGACGTAATATCATAGGAGTTGAGGAACAGAAGGGTAATGAAAAGAACAGGGCTGGGATGCATAAAGTTTGTACTATAATGAAAAATAATGTTGTTTTTGGTGTGATGAAAAATAATGTTGATACTTTTATTCACTTTTTCCACTAATGAAAAAGGAGTCACATAAAGAGGAGGACCAGTATTTAAAACTGTCTAAAGTAAATCTTTTTTAGCTTTTTTTATCATCAGTTGGTGGAATTTACTATCATGGAATGTTGAGGTGGTATTTCAACCAGAGGACAAAAAAGTTTATGGATAACATTCATAAATAAGGAAACCAATATGTACAAAACCAGAAGAAAATTCTCTTATTCGAAGGTATAAATAATAATGATTTGGGAGGGGAGATGCAGTCATCTCTTCCCCCCAGTATTATGTTGTCTTCTCAGTATTTTTTAAAGACTAATTTTTCTTTTTAAGTAGATGACAACAGTATTTTTATTTATAGTTTATAGTCCCAGGCTAGCATGTTTTTACCACCTCTGCTTTAGGGTGTATATATGTATACATACAGGAAAGAAACACACTATATTTCTCTCTCAAGTATTTTTTTTTTCCTCTCTTAGGAAGACAGTGGAAACCTTTTGATATATGATAGTCTTGTAGGTTTCTTATAGCACATCATAATGTATGTTTACTACAAGTATTCAATTTCTTTGCTAGGAGATATGGAATGGGAAAGGGAATATCTTGTTTTCCTTTTTAAAACAAAGTAATTAAGGCATTATGTTGATGTTTTTATGTGAAGGCCAGAGTCACCTTGATCAGTCCAGCTTACAGTGGGTTGTTTTTTCTCCAGTGCATAGCCTTGCAGCTCCACTTGTGCCAGTGAAGTAAGTGAGATTTACAAAGGCAAGCTGTAGACTCAGGAGGCCTTTTCCCTTTATAGAGAAATTAATTACTTTTTTTTGGTATTTGGCTGAGCAAAGCTCATGTCCAGTTTTGTAACAGCACATGAATTGAGGGAATCCATTTGAAGGCAATATTATGCTATGACATACTCACTTGCAGAGTGTAGAATGGGATGCAGGAGAGGTACCATCTGACATTCCAGTCCCGGGTTCCATGACTTTTTGGACTTCATCTGTCTAATTTGCTAATTTCAGGCTTCTTGTGGATCTCTATTTCTGTCCTCTGATGCATATGAACCACTAAATAAGCATTAGACACTTTTTCCCTGTTCCCACTGGCTTCATGATTCCAGTGTTTTATCACGAAAAAAGGAACAAGAAAGATTCTTCACTAGTCTGGTTTCTCCCATCTCCATTCACCTTGGAAATGGGAGATAGCCTCTACTCCAGATGATGAGAACTGGTATCTCCCAGCCTTTGCACTTCCTGAGCAAGGGCCATAATCAGATTGTTTCATTGCTCTGTGACAGAGTTGCACATGATAAAGAGGTGACATTCCACCTTGTGTGGATAAGCTGAGACACGTTACATGAGCACAGTTTTTTGTGATGTTACATGCAGTGCCTTCTGTGTGTGGGTTAAACTGCTCTGGCGGTGGATAGGTTAACTTATAGCACATTTTAGCAGTGCCTCCCAAACACAGCCCAGATAGCCTACTGACCCGCTTCTTAGCTGTCCCAAAATTGAGAATAGTTCAGTCCCTCCTTGACACTGGAGAGACAGGCAAAATCACCTGGTGATTCCAGCCTGTTATTGAGCTTTTGTTTGCACCATGGCTGGCTTGGAAGAAACCCAGGAGAAAAATTCTGTAGCAAAATAACAAGTAACTCACACCTAGCTCTACTGTTATTCTGGTACCGCTTGGTAACATAAAGCCAGAATGACTTGGGAATAAGTTGCTTTACATACCTTGGTTACAATAGTCATGGCTGCTGAGGTAGGGCTAAAACAAATCTTTACTTGTGTAGCTATATTGGAAAGAAAAGAGAAAGTTATTGCTCCTTATTTTTATACCTTTACTTTCATACTTATAATTTAAATGCTGCTTTTTCTTCCATTCTTCCAGCATGTTGTGATGCTGCTGTTATGCATTTACATACATAACCTTAAGTGTATGCTCTGCTCCAGAGTTTGAAAGGTTTATCAAAAATTGTAGCAAAATGTTTGGATTTTTTTTTTTGGCAGCAACTTGATGTTGAACCAAATCAATGCACAACTATCAATATGTCCTCTTATTAAGTAGGCGTAGAAGAACACAGTAGTGTGTAGACAGACTGTGGTTGGTGGATTATAGGCATTTTCATTCAATTCTTATTTTTTATCAACCTACTTGCATTCCAGTCTTTCTCCTGGACTAAGAGAATGCTTTAACAGAATATTGGTTGTCTGAAAAAGATGCGAAATGTAGTTTCTGAACTGGATCTTAATTGAAACATTCAAGATTTAATTGCACCTTATTTTGGGTGAATTTGGTGTGGATTTCTTTGTGATTTATGCAATTCTGTTTACAGGTTACATGTATTAGTGATGAAAGTTCAAGGATAAGCTCTTGCGCAGCTATAAGGTTCTATTCCATCAATAATGATGAGAAAAGTTTTTTGCTAATGAAGTAATAAATTTTCAGCAGTCTGATTTCTTACCTGACTTTTTTGAGAGTAAATCCATTGTCTTAAATCCCTTTATCTGTCAGGGCAATTTGTGCAAGCAGGCTTTTGCTTCTTTCTGGTTTTGTTGGCAAAATTATTCTCCAGCTTTCTGCCCACCACACATGTTCTTTTCAATACTTTTTTTTTAAAGGTTTTTGTGAATGTACTAAAACAGGCTATTAGTACTGAGGTTATACATTTCAGTCCCAGTGAACTCAAGAATGATAATTCTTTCCTCCATGGGACCAAAAGCCAGTGTGTGTTCAGTCGCAAGGGAATACCCACCCACCCCCAGTACCTGCATGTACATGTCTTTGGGTTCTCAGGGTGGCGGGATTGGGAACAACTTCAGCACCTTATTTATAAACATTGGAGCCTTTTTAGCTATTGCTTGGCATGACGCTCTTCTGCCAATTCACACTTAATGCAGATACTCTAAGCCACACAAATAATTTGTTAGCTTCAGTTACTTCTGTTTTACATGAGCTGAGGCAGAGCCCATATTCACAAGACCACAAGCTCAAGCAGTTCATTATGTAGTGGACAATGACTTAAGAACCGAATAAGCATTTGGTGACTCAGACTTGCAGTTGTCTCTAAAGGGCCAAAAGTAAAGTTCCAAATAATTTTACAAATACTAGTTGCTTTTAAAATCAGCTTATTGTTAGTTAAGTGATTTGGCTGGAGGACTTATATTCTAAGAACAACTTTTCTTTCCATTAGAAAAGTATAAGCATTTCAAATGTGGGGTTTTTATATTTTAACAGGTCATGTGGACGGAATTGCCTTGTCAGAATTTTCATCTTCTCCTTTGTTGTGCTATCCTAGAATCTGAAAAACAGCAAATAATGGACAAGCACTATGGCTTTAATGAAATACTAAAGGTAACAAATTCTTATGCATTATTGTGCTGGTTTTGGCTGCAGTAGAATTGTCTTCCTAGTGGCTAGTTATGGGGCTGTCATTTGGGTACTAAGTTAAATATTAGTTAAGGTTTTGGAGTTAATGCAATATGATTGTGGTTTGTATTGGGGGAGGGAAAGGTGCATACCGTTTTCTGAAGGGTTAAGTATCCATCCTGCAGGCTTTCAAAATAGTTTATTGGATGTCTGTGTTTAGTGATAAGATCATTAATAGATTGAAAATGGTTCTCCCCTCAGATGAGTTATTATATTTAATACAAACTTTTGCTTTATCTTCTATGATCTAATTTATCATCTCTGAAAATGTGAGGTGCTGGGGGAAGTATGTAGGAGGGCCAGATAGTTTGTCACGTTTAGAGGTAGTATGGATTCCTCTTGCAGACAGTGGTTGCTGGTGAAAGGCAGCTCTACCATACTGTATCTTTGAGTAGCCATTTCTGAAAGTTTATAGACTATGTCTAGCATTTCATAGCTTAAGGGGCAGGCTAATAAGGTGATTCTTATTAGCAGTGCAGTATGGTATTCGTGTATTTCGGGTGAAACAGTTATAATTTATCTCACTATACCTTGTGAATCTATTTTTAGCATATCAATGAACTGTCTATGAAAATCGATGTGGAATATATACTCTGCAAAGCAGAAGCAATTTCTATGCAGATGATGAATTGCAAGGTAAAGATATCTATCTACTGTGAATGTTTATAGATAGGAAAAGTATTCAGTTAGCTGTAAGTGTTCATGTATGACTTGTGAAATAACTGAATGCCTGGGTACTGTAAAGCATGTTACGTAGCTATGCGGTGCCTATGTTCCAGAAGTCTGTAAGCAAGAGTAATTGATTTTACAGAGTAATGCTGTTCACTGGGGGAAAGCTGAATGGTGCTTTTTGGTTGTGATTTCTCAGCTCTCACTAGGTAACTACACTCCAAGAAATTTGTTGTTTGATGTGCTTGAGAAAAAGTAGTTGAAAGGTGCATTGCATTGAAAGCATGCCAAACTTACTAGGCAAAAAACTAGTGGGTCACTCAATAAAACTGAGTGACCCACTTCATGTTATTTCAATAACATGAAATGTAATAGTTGGTTAGACTTTAACTTTTGTAATGAAGATTATGTTAATCAGCATTAATCAGGAATTGATTCCTGAGTGTGTTCCCTTTGCTGTCTTCTTGAAAAGCAACTACAGAAAATGTTAACTGGAATGTAAGTATCGCTGAGAGAGATGTTTTCAATGCAGCTGAATTCAGGTGAATGATTTCGCAGATAAGTGAGTACTGGGAATGCAGGATGGACAGAGGGGACTTTGTTGTTAACTTTTTGCATTTAATTACAGTGATTTTTAATATTTCCCCTGCCGCCACCTTTCTAGGAATTGCCTCAAACAGTCAGTGAGATCCTGGGGATAGAGAACAGTTCAGTAACACCGGATTCAGATACTGGAGAGGATGAAAGTGCAGCGGAGTTGAGTTGCCCGACGTCACTCTATCAGAGTATCTCAACCCCTGTAATTGCTGCCAATGGGACGGGGGACGGCGCTCAACAGGCGGCTGAGACGCAGAGCCTGGCACCTGCCTAATTACACTCGGTCCCGTTGGAGAAAGACTTTCACTGAGCACATTTTGTTCAAGCACTTGAGAGATGGATATTTAAATTTGGTGTTGATTAAGCTTTAAGGTTGTAAAGAAAATCTGTACTGTAATGCTTTTGCATTAAAGCTTTACAACATGACTCAACTTAACTATTTTTGTAGTTTCTTCTACCAAAATAGCCTTTTGTTTTCAATAACATTCCTTAATATTTTTGTAGCCAAGTGCATTTTCTTTTTGCTGGTAAACTGGAAATGGATGGTGATTAAGAATGAAAGAAATTTCTGCATTTGCTGAGCTTTCACACATATTGATCTAAGACAGTGGGAGCTCTTTGATTTGAGCAGATTCACAAAATGCCAGCTGAAGCTGCTGTACAAAATTTTCAAGCTGAAGTAATGCTGATGTGCTAAAGGAGGATTCTTTTGTAAATGGATTTTCTCTATCTCAAATGTTTACAAAAATACTTCTAAGTATTTGTTGCTGGTTGAATGTAGATTTGAAATGGACATTCATACTTGCACAGTTTAATGTCCAAATACTGAATTTTGTGTAACTGGGAGTGGATGAACAGTATATTTTTACATTAACATATCTTCACTTTATATATACATATATATATTTACACACATACACACACTATATAAACAAATGTTTGTGAACACTAAAAAGGATAGTTGTATTTTCAATATCTGAATAAACTTGACTGTTCATTCATATGAATCAGTTTGACCAAATTAATGCACAGCTCCAACTTGGGCTCTTTTTCAAAACTTTTCTAACTGAAGGTAACTTTCATGTGAATACATTCAGTCCTACACTTGATGTAATTTTGCAATTGATACCTTATAAACTTTACTAATGTTCATATTTGCTAATATACTAACCGATCAATTAACCACCTACACTGTTTGTATGGCAACATTATTTGGAGAATTGATAAGCAGGTTATAAAAAAGCCAACCAACAAACCACACACCAAAATAGTAATCACAATTAACATTAATGCATTTTTGTCTCTGCAAAAGGCAGTGAGTTTATTCCATGCCATGCTGATGTCCTTTGACGTTATGTGAAATTTAACATAACTAAGTGTATTCATTATTTGGTAACTATTGTACATATATAAAATAAAGGTCAAAGCTGATTTAGTGTTTTTAATTAAATCATATTTAGAGAAAAAAATCTAGTTGTCTGGTTGTTAATGTAAGAACATGAGACAGAGGGGAGAGCTAGTGGTTAGTACATGGATATGACATATTTTGTGGGTAATGAAGGGCTGTGGGAGTTTCTGCTTGTTACTACAGGGTGGAACACGCCTTTCCTCTCTAGGTAGTTGAAGTGTGGGATATGGCAGTTTTCTTGTGGAGCAGGTTACTTATACAAATGTTATTTGTGCCATCTTAAGCAAATGCATGTAATACAATAGGCTTTAATAGATAAATCAAATTGTTAAAATAATTTGGGAGTTGATTCAACTTCTCTCACCAGTTGTGAGCAAACACTGGACAGCTGAATCAGTACAGATTTTGGGTTTAATATTGTCAATGTGCTATCTCTCATCAGTTAATAAGAGCTTGAGTCCTATGCCGTGAAAGTCAAGGATTCACAGCTCAGCGTTATCTGTAGCCTTTCATTTCCTGCCCAGGAAATTACTGTGAAGCATCATGCCTTTGTTCCCTGGTGAGCATTGTACTTCTTGGCAGTTAATTTAATGTGACATAGAATACAGAAAGGCATTAGAACTTAGATATTCAACACTTTGGTTCAAAGATCTTCAGCAAGTTCGTTTCAGTATTTTTTGGAGCACCTAGTTCACTTTGAAGTGTACTTGCAAAATGTTTTTCATCAAAAATTATGTTCAATGCAGCTATGGAAGGAGGAGGGAAATGTCTACAAGAGAAATGCAGTGGGCAAGCTGTCAGTTAACTGTGCATGGTTCTTAGTTATTCAGGATGTGCAGCCACAAAAAAACTCTATTCAAGATACTAAGATCTTGAAGAACGCCCTGACACGAACATGACTGAACATGAATATTCAAATGTTTGGGAAAGACATATTTAAGTGGAATTCTGTAATTTCTTAGAATTACAGCTATGGCTGCTAAGAAAATATACCAGCCCATAAAGTAAAGTTTGCCTTTCCTTTTTGGGTATAATTGTTCATCTTTTCCCTTTGTATTCAGCACTTGGATATCAAAGGTGAGAAGGTTGCTTGTGAGCTAACAGTGAGCAGCTGCTGTGGAGGGCTCTGGGTAGGTAGCCTTGTTCAGTTTCCCAACAATAAGATGAAAGGCCCCTTGCAGCATACATTACCTGTAGCTTCCTTCCCGCTGACAGGCAGCCTTGCAAAGAGTTGCTGGAGGAACCTCATCCTCCACCAAGCTATTCCTGATTGGTTTAGTCTCAGTGGAGACTTCAAAAACACTGTGAGAAGCCTTAATCAGGATGGCTAAAATGCTATGAAATGCTTTGGGTTGACAGTTCAGGATGTTTAAATTTATTTTGTGTTTGAATAACTTAGATTGCCTAGAATTAATAAATGTGAACTAAACCAGAACACAGTTTGGTCACAGTTGTCAGGCCATAAAAGAAGTAATACTGGTTTAATTCCTGCAAACCTGAAAAAAAATTTTGTTTTTTAATGCTTGACACTTGACGATAATTATCTTCTGTGGATGAGGTTTAAAACTTCATCTTTTTAGGTTGCAGCAGTTTTCCAGTGTTAGCTGTTCCAAGGTAAAAATTATATTGACGTAGTTCTTTTGAATATTTTTTTTCTCCTTTTTCTTTTTTGTGCAATTTTATTCATTTTGAAATTACATTCTTGAAGTAATTTTCTTCTGTTTGTGGGAAGATGATAGCTTACAAAACAGAGAAATGGAACTAGCTTACAAAATGGAGGTGGAAGTTTCTTGGAAATTCACATTTGGACTAATGTGAATGTTTATGAAATGGTTCTGATACTGGGAAGTTAAAAACTAAAAGATGATCCTAAGTTACCTGCAGTCATCACTTAAAGCTTCAGTTACATTGAATAGTGCCTGTTGAGCTGCAGTGACTGTGTTTGCACCCAGTCGTAGCCAGTGGCCTTCCAACCTGTGTTGGGCTTGGAGGTTTTGTTTTGGTTGTTGCAGGTAATCTTTGTGAGGAATTTAAGGCTGTATATATGTTACAACAGATCCTGATTGCTTTGAGAATCAGATGTAGAAATAGTGTGATAATTGAACTACAGATCGAAACAAAAGCATTGTTAATACAAAACATTGTATTAGCCATGTTTTTGTTTTGATCTGTGGTTTAATTCAAATTAACAGCCAGTTAATTAACAGAGCCCAGTTTTGTTGCTAACAAGATTTTTCTTAAAACCTTTAAATTTTTTTAGTGGACAATTTTAAAATGCTGACGGTGCCTCATTAATTATTCTCTTTAGCTTTTCCTCACACATTACTTGACAAAATTCCTTGGCCCCAGTCAGCCAAGCAGTGAGGAACTGGTTTCTTCATTACTTTCAAATACATTCTTGAACACCAAAATAAAGTTCCACTGATGAAACTTTTTAGAAACCTGTAAGAAGTGTTCTTCTAGATTCAACTTCTTGAGATATTTTATTTCAAAATATGTGAGGCACTTGTTCCTCACTTTCTAAATCATTTTCTGTTAAAAGATAGTTGCCTAACTTGAAAAAAAGATTTTATTTTAAATAATTTAGCGTTCAGAATTTGGATTATGAACTAGTTTTGGTATCACTAGCATGATTTGTGCATGCTACTGTGATGCAAATGAAGCCTTACTAAGTATGGGGTTGAATTTCTGTAGGTGGAAGCTGTGTTTTCCTCAAAACATTCCCGTTGGACAGCAGAGATGACAATGCTGAAGAAGTTAGTGACATTTTAAAAGTGCATCTGTGAATTGATTCATGTTACAAATAGACTTGGGAAAAAGCAACTGAGTGTGCTGAGTACAGGATTAATAATTTGCTTATGTGGTAACTGTTCCTCAGACTCAATTTTAGTCATTGCATTCATGCAACATAAAACTGAAGTTTGGTCTGTAGACTGCAGAAGAGTGACTGGTAAAAGTTTTACCTGTGGCTGGCTAAATAGCTTAAAATATATTTTTCAAATCTGTTGCATCTTTTTTCTGAGTATTTGTTCAGTGGCTGGTGCCATCTCTGTGTGAAAGAACCATGGTGAGAGAAGTCAGTGCTTGTTCTTACAAGAAAAATTCCATGAGCTGCTCTATGGTGGCTGAGTTTAAAGCTGGAAATCCTAACCCTTGGTTCTGTCTGTGCAATTATGTCTAGCTTGGTAGTTGGCGTGACCATGAGCTTTGTATATGAGCATTGATAAGGTGATGAGACACAGATACATAACTGAACACTTAACAGATTCCATATATGTGTGATACTATATTTGATTTGAAGATGCTTTCAAATGGTTTTGCAGGTTTTTTTATGGTGTTAGAAGATAAGTTGTGCTTCGTGTTTAGTGGGACTTCAAAGTGTGCTATTCAATTAAGTGATATTGCAGTGCAGGCCTTGTATAAACTAAGCTTGAATTTAATTTTTCATTCAAGTGAGGATTTTATTCCTAAACATTTTTTAGAGAATGTGCTATTTTTTCATGTTAAATCACAATATCTTTGGCACAAATTGAATTTTTCTGATGAATTACAAACAAAAGGTATATTGTAAGATGTCAGTTTTTACCTCATCCAAAACAGATTTCAGTTGAATCAAATATCTATTTCAAACTTTCTATGTAATTCAAATAGATGAATTCTATTAATTCCATTCTTCTATTCCATTCTTCTAGATGGGTTTTGTTTTGAAGGAATTCAATTATAGTATATATTTTGATTATATAGGCTCGTGTCTCATACCCTACCTTAGCATTAGCTCTTAGACTGTTTCTGCAGGTGTATCTTGTTATTAACCAACCACTGCAGAGCTGGGTGTGCAGAGCTGAAACTGCTGCCCAGGCTACAGCAGTTCAGCAAAAGGTGGTCACTCCTGTCCTCTCAGAGTGTCGTAGTTGACCCTGGCCAGCAGCCATGCACCCACCCAGCCCCTTGCCTATTCCCCTCTTCCTTGGGGTGGGAGAAAATAGAAGGAAGGCAGGAAGGCTCATGGACTAAGACAATGACAGTTTAACAGGAAAAGCAAATACTGTTCCCACAAGGAAAACACAAGGAGGATTTCATGCACTACTGCCCATCAGCAGACAGGTGTCGATGCACCTCCTGGAAAGCAAGATCTCACCACAGGTTTCTTGGAAAGATAAATGCCATGATCATGAATTAGGTGCCATAACCTGCTTCCTCCTCCTTTCTCTGAGCTTTTATTACAGAACACAGTAGCACATGGTGTGGAATGGGCCTTTGGTCAGTTTGGGTCAGCTGTCCTGGCTGTGACTGCTGTCAGGCTCGTGCCCGCCCCTCGGAAGCAGCCAGAGAACCTCAGTTCTGTGCAGTGCTCAGCAGCAGCTGAAACCTTGCTGACACTGACCCAGGCACAAACCCAAACACATCACCATACAGGCTACTATGAGAAGACTGAACTCCATCCTGGCCTCACCACTTTGGTGTGATGATTCTTGATGATGAGTGAGATCATGTTAGGAAAAACTCTTTGCTGTATTGAAGAGAACACTTTTTAAGCACCCATCTAGATCTGGTGCAAAAAATTGTTGTATTACATAAAACTGGTGTGCAGATGTTCTGTTTTGCTTGCCAAAAATCAATGAGATGCAACACCAGATTTTTTCCAACGCACTTTTGGTGTATGAATTGGTCCAGATTACCTTCAGGTTCCATCAGTACTTGCCACCTCTGGGCATTGGTCTTGGGGAGCTTCCAGACACACCTCTGGTTTTACTGCTCCAGTAAGTGATGCAGGAGAACAAGAAGGCCTTTAAAGTACAAACTTCTAGGTTCAGGGACTTGATAATTCCTCAAGCAACAATCAGTACTACTACTGTGACCAAAAGTTGCAATCCCAGCTCTTTGTACTCTGCCCTGGGCTGCTACACCTTTTTTGCCATTATGATTAACTTGTGCAGCATATGGTGAACAACATAAAGGAGTAGATAAATTTTAGACCTAAATTATCTTAGCCAGTTCAATCATACCACACATTTTTTCATCATGTGGTGAATACCTGTACATATGCATACAACAAATTTGTTAAAATTCCAGATTTGCAGTATTGGAAGGCACTTTTAAAACTTGTCAATAATTGATTAGCTACAGTATCTCCTGTTGGAAGGTATGTCTTGTGCTAGATGCCTGTCTAACCCATTTGCAGGATACCTCTGGAGATTATTATTATATAATATGCTGTAATATATTATGCTCACTGTATTATGCGAGCAAGTTTCAGGTGTTTGTGGATTTCCAGTGCAGACAGAGTGATTGCATGCAGCTGGAGATTTTCTGTAAGTTCTGACTTCCCTCACATGAGGTCTGCCTTCCCTGGTGATTGTGCAGCTGGTTATCTGTAAGCAGCCCTCTCTGCCCCAGCATCTGTTTAAATTTTGTAACCATTACAGCATTTCTGAGGTAGGTACAGTCTGGGAATTTACAGCTGGGCTCTAGGAGCTCATGTAAGGCTTCTGCTAAATAGTATATGTGTGAGGGTAGGTACTTGAAGCTCTCCTGTTCTCTGCACCCTTCTGTTTAACTGAACCCACCCCTTTGTATCATTTGTTACTTTCATCTGTACCTGTTTTCCTTATCTCTGTTGTGAGAATGTTATGAGAAATTATGCCAAATGCTACACTACCATCAAGATGAATGACGTGCATTGTTTTGCCTTGGTCCACAGGACTGTCATAAGAGGAAATGAAATTTGCTTGACTCAATCTGTTCTCAGCAAATCTGTCCTGATTGTTTAATCATCTGTTATCTTCTGGATCATTACAAATAATTTTGGTAGTTCTGTTTTCTCAAACAAATTAAATTAGACTGGTCTGTAATTCTTCAGCCCTTCTTCCTCCCTGTTATCTTCTTTGAGATTGACATAATTTTGGCCTTTTCCCAGTCTTTTGTCACTTGTCTTTCCCCATAGTTCTTAAAACAGTTATTGATGGCAGAGGTTTAATGAGTCTCCTCTGTAAGTGGTTTCTGTGCTCTCATTTGCTATGATCAGACTCATCAAGAGTGTTCTCCAACATTGTTTCATCTTGTCAAAAGCAAAGAGCTTATCTCTCTGCCCTTGCTATTAGTTATGATAGACATCTGGTTACAGTTGATTCTTTAACAAAGACTGATGTAAAAAAAGTGCATTGAATACCTAGCTAATTTTAAGGGCTTTTTTTTGTTTTGTCCTTTCCTTGTGTTCAATGGTCTGATAGTTCACTTCTTACAGCTGCTGCTGTACTAATTTTTTTAAAAGTTGCTTCTGATGTCCTATATTAATGACTTTGAATTTTGTGCCACAGCTTTCATCTATGTGCTGTTCTACTTGTATTTGGTAGCTTGGTCCTTGTTTGCATCTCCTATAAGCTCCTCTTTTGAACTGAGGGTAATGATGAACTGATGACTTATGCTACTACTAGTAAAAGTGTAGTAGAAGACCACACTTCCTCTGTAATGAAATAGTTTCCTGATTAAACTACGTTTTCCCTGGAGCAGGGAAAGAACTGTCTTTCTGCTCTAGGTTCCCTTTTCTTGGCTCTTCTAATAACTGAATTTATTGAAATCCCTTTTTTTTTTCTCTCCTGAAATTGTTTCTGCCTTTTTCTCAGAATCTTTCTTTTGCTGAAAATTGTGAATTCACTTTATGTTCATGATATCATCTGTGTTCCCAGACCTTCCTAGCCAGTGTGTCTTTTGGTAGATATCCTTGCCCAATAGTTGTTAGTTGGTTAAAATCCCTTTAGTGTTAAAAGAGCTTGGGATGGTTTTGCTGATTGCTTGGAAACCCATATCTTCATGACTTAAAAATTAAGTGTACATTGTTGTCATAGATTTTTCAGCAGACCTACATTGCTCAGAGAATTGGACGTAGGAGTTTGTGTGTGTATATCTCTGGTAAACAGGAACAGATTGTACATCTTTCTTTCCTTGTTGAAAAAGCTCCTTTGGTTACTCCACTTGTCAGTTGTTTCACAAAGTCCTTGTTTTACCAACAAAATTGTGACTTGAAAAGATATTGGGACTTCTATTTTCTGCTTGTGTCAACATCTCTTACATGAATAATTAGCACATTTTTTCTCTGCCCTGCCTTTTTGACCTGACATTGAATAATGGTGGTGTTTACATTTTAGATCCTTGTGGAGGCCGTCTGTCTTTATGCTTTTTTGATACCTTTTCATAGCTTTATTTCTTTCTCTGTTCTGCTACATGATGACTTGAGAGTTCTTCTTCCTGCTGTAGTGTGCCTTGAGACAAAGACTTGGTGATCTGGGAGAACCAGGGCTAAATTAGAATAGTTTTTTGCTATACTAGCTGCTCTGCCCTGTGAATTTCACCCTCCGGTTAAATCAAGCTATGGTAAATGTTATACATAGTTTAATTGGCAGTTGATATCTCTGGTGGGGGTAAAATGACTCAAACATTGAAAACTCACGAATTTGCTTTGGATTTCAATTTTCACTTGAGAATTCTGCAAAATTTTAAGCATAAAAAGTGCATAGCTGAGGACTTCAGGCAACAGTGACTCTGCTGTCTTATGAGAGAAAAAAAGAAAGTGAGTGTAAAGTAAGGAGGACCTTGCAGTTTCTGAATTCTGATTATAGGCAGTGAGGTACCTTTTAGTAACAAGATTAAGCTTATCCATTTCTTGCTGTCAACATTAACTCTATTTCCCAAGATGAAATAGCATTGCTGAGTGACACTCTGACATGCTCTAGATCAGGTACTTTCGAATAGTTGCTCTGATGAACTTCTAATTTTTTGGTCAGTGATTTTAAGAATTTACTTAGTCTTAATATACAGCACTGTGAACTATAGAAAAGTAAGTTGAGCTCTCAACAAAATTTGTAGTTTAGCAATATTCCCAGAGCCATATACCAGCTGTGTACAGCAGCTAGAAAAAAGAAGAAATAAACATTTCCAGTCCATAAATGTCTTTTGATCTGGTGCTGATATGGCAAAGTCCACCTACAAAATACAAGTTGCAAAAGAAGAACTTCCATTCTAGGGAGAAGCAATCTCTCTGTGGTACACATGAGCAGACAGCATGGTTAAAACAGTTGGAGCACTGGAGTCCTCCTACCTGTTATTAACACCTGCTGACACAATGCACCTTTGTTTGTTTTGCATTCAGGAGTCATGCTGAAGAGGTTATGAGAGGCAAAACCTTTGGTGTGCTCTGGTTACTGCCCAGAGGTGCAACAATCGCCAGGCTCCAGAGCAGTAGGGTCATTGATTTGTACGATGTCCCAGCTGCAGAGCCAGGATGTAACACTAGCTAGAATCATGCTCAGTCATGCCTGTAGGTGAAAAGACAGCCCAGTCATGTTTGGTTTTGTCACTGGAACATTCAGAAAGTGCTAAGCAACCTCACTCATACATTGTTCAACTGCAGGAACCGTGTCTGTCTATGTATCTCATGCACAGCAGATAGGAATATCAAAGTCCAAAGACACTGGCTGGCTTTCCTATCATCAAAAGCAATGAGAAGACAGGACAGGGAACATCTCTTGATAAGTTAGGATATGAGACTGAGCTAATAATACGTGTGGCCATGCGCAGCCAGCTGTTGCATTCAGCTAGTTTGCCCCTCTTTTGGGAGGCTCAGGGCAAGTCACCGATGGTGCTTTTCAATGGGAAGTAGTAAGTTTCCCCTGCCTAGTGTGCTGGGACAGAGAAAACTGAGTACGTATTTGAGGGAAACTGATATTGTGCTCCCAATCCAGATGTGCTGTTCGGTGCTACTTGCTGTAAGGTAATCTATGCATTCAAAGGATGTCGTGGAGAGGTTTTGGAAGATAAAAGACGTGAGGAGGAGCTGGGATGGTAAGTGACGGTGGCACGTCACAAAATTAATGTTACAGTGAAAGAGAAGTTAGAAATCCTAAATTTCGCAAGTAAATTTGGGAGATGGAGTTCCTTTAACCCTGCAGTCAAGTTATTGTTTCAGCAGTTGACTTCTGCTCACTTAAACGGAGAGAGATGGATTTCTACACCAAAGCATTTCTCGCTATCTCTGCACAACTCCTCTGTGCCGAAGCTCAGCTCCTGCAGTTCTCTGCTGTGCTGTCCCCACACTCTCGAGCCTGTTGCTCGCGGGGCTGTGAGCCCTGCCTGCCGTGCCGCGGGGGAGGCATAGGCCGGCCCGGCCGTGCCGCTCGGGAGCGGAGCGGCGGCGGCAGGCGCAGGTGTGAGGGGAGGGCGAAGGAGGCGCCCGTGGCGGCCCCGTGGCG
>WBNO01021285.1:76196-197533 GCA_013400575.1 Peucedramus taeniatus | reverse complement strand
CCGGCCCCATGCAGCCCGCCATGATGATGTTCTCCAGCAAGTACTGGGCGCGCCGGGGCTTCTCGCTGGACTCGGCCCTGCCGGAGGAGCGCCCCGCCGCCGGCAGCCTCTCCGTAAGTGCCGGGGCCGGGCGGGCAGGGCGGGGGTCGGTGCCAGGCAGCCGTGTGTTCCCCTTGCTCCTCTCCTCATGGTCAGGTCAGCAGCTTCTCAGCAGCTGCAGGGGCCGGTGAAACTAACTTTGCTGTCGGATCGGTCCCAGTTCAAAACGCTGCTTTAAAAGTGTCATAAATAACAGAAAAAGTTTCATTAGCAACACAAGCCTTACTGCAGAAATGAACCGTATCGCCACTGGAATAACAGAAAAGCATCGGGTCCAGCTCAAATGGTTTTAAATGCCTGGATTTTGGAAGTGCTTGGTTAGTCCAGCGGGCTATACGCATCAGCAGAGACTGCCTCTTCAGGGCGCTCAGGTTCACTGTGCAAGGCTCGCAGCACCATGCAGAAAGCATTGTGGGCAAGACACAGATGCCGTGCACCCACTCTGCGTTGGTGCCGGTGGATTTGCTGCTGTGTTCCCGGCTTCTGCCGACAGGCAGGGGTGCAAGGACACGTGGGAACACCGTGCCCGGGGACTGCTGAAAAACACCGTCAGGAGATAGAAATGGTTCTCTGTAAGGTGATGATACGGGTGGAACAGGTGCTTGGGTGGTTTCAAGCATGGGATAAACTTCTGTATGCTAACAGGTAAATGTATGTGTGACTAAATAAGACAACTTGCTCTGAATACCTAAAATATTTAGAATTATGAAGATTGTGACTCGTATAAAATTTTGTAACAGATGAAGATTTTTATCACTTGGGTAAAACCAGCAGATCACACAGGTTTTACCAGTTTTGAATTGGCCGACTGTCTTTATAGTAAAATGTGGAGTATCCCTGTTTCTACATGTTCAGCTTCTACTGAAAGCATTGAATTAAATGGAATAAATTTGTTTTACTGTCTTTATATTTGAGTTACTTCACTGAGTTCTGCTGTAAATGAATTCTTTTCCTGAGGACTACCACTTGCTCCAGATAATTAATTTTCATTAGGAAAGTTGGTCTGTTAGTTGTTGTTTAATTATGAAGTGGGCTAATTAATGTGGCTAATAAAATTCAAGTTCGTCCTCTTCTACTGGGCTCATAACAAATAGGTGTTCATTTTAGCTTTCAAATGCTTGAGAGGGTCTTTCAGTCCTCACCTTGGGTAATTCTCTCATGACAGTAGTAGGGAACCTGTGACAGGCTTGGAAAGTGCTGAGTGCCCTTGTTTTCCAGAGGAACTGACAGTACTGAGATTCTTGGATGCTTGGTTGACTCCATGGTGAAGGGTACAGAGCTTCTAGAAAGCAGCACACATCTGGAAAAAACCACAGATGCTGTAAAAGCAGCACCTTTGTCACCTCATCTGGACGTTGTGTGCTTGATGTATGTGAAAAGGATTTAGTAAAATCCTAGATATTACTGAAGTTAAAACAAAAGGGACCTTCCCTTTAACTATCCCTGGGCATGACTTATAAGCAGAATCTTATAAGCAGAATCTTATAAGCTCAATTGCTAAAAAATAAACCATTCCTATATCATTCTGCAAGCAAATTGGTTTTCCAGAGTGTTTTATTGTGTTCCAATAAATGATGAAAAAAGACCACAGAGACTTCTTAGCATGTCCTGTACCTTGTTTAAATGTGGCTGGTTTCACCTTTGCCATTTAAAAAGTGTTAAAAGATCTGTTTGAAAAGCTGAATTTTCAGGTTATTTTCTGTAAGCTTCTTTAGAATTTACTAAAGTACAATTTAATCAATGTGAAACATTGAAATAGTATATGTTTTTTAATGTCTATCTTCATATTTTTTATGGATCATAACAAAGCAGTTAGCATCTCACTGGAGACTTAATTTCTCCAGGAGTAACAGCCTAAGTATCAGAAAATGCAGACTGCTTTTTGAAAATCATGGTTGATGTTCTAAAAATTGTCTTTAAAGGCTGTACTGTTGGAATCTCAACAAGAGTTAAGCTGATAAAATGACATTTCTGGGAAAATGCTGACTGAAATTTCATTTAAAGCAGTCTTGGACTCACAGATTGTGAGAAGAATGTAAGACTGGCCAAGGATGGTGTAATTTTCTGTATTTTTTGAGTTCCTCAGCTAACTCATCTTCTGTGGGACGTAAAGTTTTTCACAATGAGAACAATCAGCCATTGTAATAATCTCCCGAGAGAAGCAGTGGATTCCCCAGCACTGGACAATTATAAGATTCGGTGTGACAAGGTGCTGGATCATCTTGTCTAGACCATGCTTTGGCCAAGCAAAGTTGGACCAGGTGATCCTTGAGGTCCCTTCCAACTTGATATGTTGTGTTGCAGTCAAAGTATTTCTGTTATCGTTTGGATAATCCACAGAGGTTTTGTTTTCTCTGGAAGAATTGCATTATGTGATAACATTAATTGTACTATGACAGAGAACATAAAGTTTTGGCTTTAAATGTAATTATGGTCAATACAAAAATACAGACCAGTGCACATCTTCATAAATTCCCTGGTACAGATTGGGATAGTATCCCTGATTTTGCAGCAATATTCAGGTTTAAATGACTGAGCTGCAGACTTTACCAGTAATTTAGACTGTCTCCATTTGCTTCACATTTGCTTCTAATGATAGCATTGCCCAAATAATACCATCATATACGTATCCCATTTATGCTTTTCCTTAGACCTTTTTATTTTTATTATTAAATATGGACTGGCCTCTTACACAATCATCTCTAGCAGCTGCCTTTAACCTGTGATTCTGATTTCAAGTAAGCACATAACCTTTTCTTTCAAATTAAGTCAGGATGAGTTCTGTTCAGCTATTTTCAAACAAAAGTTTCTCTTGCAGGAAATTTCTCTTGCCTGTGTTCATCTGAGATGATTGTGGTTTTTATCTGTTTGTAGCTAAACAGATCGAGTTCTGGGAAAAATGAGGAGAGGAAAGGGAATAAGGGAAACGGGAAAAGTGAATCTGCATCTGAAGGTGGAAAGACAGCTGTGGTGTTTTCCTTGAAGAATGAAGTTGGTGGATTGGTGAAAGCTCTCAGACTCTTCCAGGTAACGCTTACAAATCACTTATGCTGGCTGGACTGAGGATGGCTGCTGAGGTCAGGCTCTTTGTTGATATCAATCTAATGGACCGTGGCAGGAGGAATAGAGTGCAGCTACACTCGCTCTGCAGAACTGAATAAAAGTAACTTAAAATTTTATGGACCATTGAACAAAGCATTTTGGACTTGTGAAGGGTTTTCTGGAATAAAGTTTGACAGTGATGCTGATGTTCACATGATTCACTTTAGGTTTCTGACGTGATTCTCAACGCTGCAAATTAGATTTGAAGTTGTCTGTACAGGCCACAATGAAAGGAGACACTTTCAGAGAGCAGTTTGGAATCTAATACAGTCAGGTGATGCTGGTGGCAGCCTTGCTTGGTCTTGAAATTAGAGACACCTTTAAGTGTTTGCAGGGTCAGGGTTTTTCGTGTCTAACTGGAATGTAAGTTGTGACGTATTGATTCTCACATAGATGCCCGTGCAGTCAGTGCTTGTCAGTCAGACTCCTGGTCAGAATGCTTGGAGGCGTGTCTGAGGGTCATTAAAGCAGATGATAAAAGTCTTAAGTTGTTCAGTCTGTGCAGTGAAGAGAAAGTTAGGAGGCCTCTCAGGCCAAACCATCGGAGGGATGTAAGTGTGGGGTCACTGGGCATTCCCAGCCCTCACTCAGAGTAGCTGGCTCTGGGAACAGATTCCTAAGGCTGTGTAGGTTAGACATGTAGATTCTCCAGCCAAGAAAAAGAGGTGAGTTAGACCCACAAGAGAGAGTCTGCCAGGAAGCAGGGTGCTTGACAAAAAGAGGGGAAACCTAAGTGAGTGAACAGAAGTTGCAATAGGAGTTGTGTTTTCAACGGAGCTGATCTCCAAGGGTTAAGGGTGTCTTACTGGAGCTCTGGCTGAAATGCTGGTATGGGTTCATACCTGAAATTCTGGATTTAAGCATCTGCTAACCCTTCTTGGGAATCGACATAGAACTCACTCTGGTCTCTTAAAATGTATCTGGAAGATGTGGCAGGGATATCCACCCCCATCTGTGTAGTCACTTAACGATTTGAGCACTGCAAGAGGGAGTGCAGGGCTTTGTTCTCAACCTAGGGAAGACAAAACTGAATTTGTTATGTGGTTGGGTTGCTACACTGTATACACAGTTATGGAGCATGCCAGTGAAAGAACTATGTCTGTATATACAAAGAAGTAAAAAGAGACACTGCTGGTTGGCTCTGCCGGAGGACACCTCCCCCTGAAACTGACATTTATGTGAAATACGGGGAGCAAGTGGAAATACAGACATGAGTTTCTTCCCATTTGGAAGTCAACAAACATTTTATTGGCTTCAGTGAGTAAACAAGAATAGTTGTGAAAAGTAACAGATAGTTTCTGTCTAGCAAGAAAAAGGAAAAATCAGAGTCCATAGGAGGTCAGTCATGTTGAGAGGAGCCATCTAATCCAACCTCCTGTTTTGAAGCAAGGCTGTCACACTAGATCAGGTCAGCCATAGCACATTAAAGTTATCTGTCTTTGCATGATACCCTTGGCAGACCAGTAGTTGTGGTGGGAGAGAGACCCCATAGGAAAGTTTGCATGCTAGAAGTATTTACACTGTGATGTTTGTTGCATGATTTGTGTTTGATGGGGACATTGCAATAGAGAATAAATTGAGTTAGATTTTAATTATATTGCTGTTAACACTTCATGTTATTGATAATTGCACTGTAGATAGGTGAGGATTGATACGTGTTTATTCTCATAAAAATATTTTCTTCCTCACGTAGTAAGGTACATCAAGTAGTATGTTTAACAGCATCTGTTTAAAGAAGCACACTCAATTGTATTTAAATTAACATTATCAATATGCAAATTGCCAATTAAAATAGCATTAGAATTTAATATTTATAGCAAAGAGAAATAGAAAAATTTTAAAGTTAAATTAAGAAAAAGTCATACTGTCCTCTGTAAAAGATTGTTTTGGTAGATGAAATGAAATCATACTTGGCTTTCTTCATTAAAAATAATACTTTTAATTTTACTTTCATGTAAGATTTTTTTTTGTCATCAGTATTTAGTATGTGTCACTAACTAATCCTGTAAATAGAAAAAGGGTGTACTTTCAATAAAAAGACCTTTTAATAACTGGAAAAACTTTCCTGGGGAAATTTCCTGCCACCAGTATTGCTCTTCTAGCATTGCTCTTCTATGTATGTCTATATTTCATCTGTTATTTCGTTTTTCCACAGGAAAAGCACGTGAGTATGGTTCATATTGAATCACGAAAATCAAAGAGAAGGAATTCAGAGGTGGAAATTTTTGTGGACTGTGACTGCAGTAAGAAAGAATTTAATGAACTGATCCAGTTGCTCAAGTTTCAAACTAACATAGTATCTCTCAATCCACCGGAAAACATCTGGACTGATGAAGAAGGCAAGGCTGTTTCTGTGTCACTTGGTTTAGACACTGACAGATGTGTTGCACAGGTATCTCCATGATCTTACACTCCAGTGCATTCAATTTACATTCTGTCTCTTATAGATCTCGATTGTGTCCCCTGGTTCCCCAGGAAGATCTCTGAGTTAGACAAATGCTCTCAGAGAGTTTTGATGTATGGATCTGAGCTGGATGCTGATCACCCCGTAAGTTTAACACAAAATTGTCCTGTAGATGATTTGTTGGGTTATTTGCCAGTCCAATAAAAAGCCTATTGACCGCTGATTGTTTTCAGAAGAGGAGGACTGGTTTCTCTTTGGTAGTTTCAGTGAATTAATTTTCCTTTTCTGTAGAAAGATACACAAAATGCCAGTCCTCCGCTAAACTTATTCATTGTTTAGCAAGTATATCCCCTTTTGTACTGCTTGCACTTAAAAAAAAAAAGTAATTTGTTGATAGAAAGGTTTCAGACTTTAGAATTTAGATCAATATGACCTTCAGTTCTGCCAAAAGTAGCTCTTGGGTAAGAATTGCTATTGTCAATAGGTGTCAGAGAAGGAAGAATTATGAAGGAGTTATTTGGCACTCAGGAGGTAATTACAAGATAAAACAGAGAAACATGTTCCTGTTTTTGGTGAATGCAGCAAACAGGAAGGTGTCTCTCATTGTTTCCCAAAATCTCCTGACTTTGGTAGCAGGAGACAAGCTTGCATGCGCAAGTGATGTCAGTAGAAGTGTCAAAAGATCAATGCAAAGGACAGAAAAAAGGCGTTTGTTACTGTTTTATTTCTTTTTGCTAATGGCTATAAATGCTTAACCTCTGAGTCTTCAGATGGCAGATGATTGCAAGCATTTGTGTTAAAATACTTTCCCTTTCTGTAAATCCAAGTTTCTACCTCTGAATGACTTGACTGAAATACACTGGTGGTAGATAGCTATATTAATTCCTAAAATAGGCTGGATTAAACTGGTACTGTCAGAAATTTCCAGCTGAAAGGAAGCAGGCAGTGAACTAAGATATCTGACCATAAGACTGTCTTGTAATAGAATCAGATTAAACTCTAGCTGTAGATAGTGGCTTCCTTTGTTTTGTGTTGCACACGTTTTGTGCTGTGGTGGGAGCTCAGGCACAGATTCTCACCCCTGTGCACACAAGCCAAATGGAAACCATCACAAAGCTCCATGGCAGCCCCACTGTCTCTGCTGTCACCTGCCCACATACCAGCCACCATCATCATCATCATCACCCCGCTGTTCTCAGCCTCCTGTATCATGTGGGAGCCCTTCCCATACTGAGGGCCCCTAGTCAGGGAGCACATTCCCGAATCCTGGTTTCTGCCGTGTACTTTTTGATGACAAATTAGGATTTAATTCACATTTTCTCCAAAAGGAAAAGCCTGTTGATTATCTTCAACCATTTACCATGATTTGGCTCAAGCAGAGGTTATAGAGACAGCTCATTCCAGCTTTGAGTTTATGGCTGTGACAGGCCATTAGATGCTGTTTTATGCTCTGAGCTGGTACCTTCATTAAAAACTTGAGCGCTCTGCTGAAAATTTGCCTTCAGTTTTACAGAAAACAAAAAAGACATTTGCATTATAGAATATATATTTTACACTTGGGAGGACTCTAACAAACACAATTTATACACCATTTGATAGCCTATGCAGCATGTTAGATGTTAGAAATGGGGTAAGAACCCTTAAATCTGTGACTGGCCTTTGAAAGGCCACTCCAGTTGCCTGCCCTGTTCCTTAGCCGTGGCATGCATGTGCCAGAGGACCAAAGATTATTATCCTATTACAGAACCTGTAAGGATAGCACCACTTCAGCAGCTTAGCCTTAACCCACTCCATAATGGCTAATGATTTCAGTCTCAATCTCATTACACTTGACAGGCTTTAAAGTCCCCTGTGCCGTCTTCCATCACTTTCCAGGTCTCTTGAATGGTCTTCAGCTGAGTAACTCAACGTTTACCTCAAAAGGTATTAAGGAGACAAGGAGGCTCCCTCAGATTACAGCAACTCTTTGCAAGTCAAAGAAGCTTTTCTGTGTAGGAGTAGGGGTTTGAAGGCTTTCTGTAGTCCTGTGAAATCCTCTCATGCTCTGCCCCAGCAGCACAGCTTTGTTTATGGGACAGTAAATGTCTTCTGAGTTTTATGGAAGCTCATACAAGTATTTCAAATCAAGCAATGTTATCTTTTAAGTTGTTTCAGTGTTTTGCATGTCTATGTGAGCAGTAAGGAAAAAAGACATTTTATTTTTCAGCATTTTAATTTTCAGGGAGAATCTTAAATGCACTTTCTGGGCTACTAACCGTATAACAATAGATAACTTTTCAACCCTTTTTTACCTCCAAGAGGTTGGCAATTCTACTTTGAAAATAGTTTACTCTTCTTGTAGTCCAAACCTGAAGTCTTTATATTTTATAGATATAGAAGAGACCTTGTTCTAATTTTGAATAGCTCAAAGAGCTGTAACTGACCAGCATGTATGTGTTATACAACTCTTTTGTTCTTAATGTGGAAAAGGTGTGAGCCTACTGTAGCCCACAAGGTAGAGCACTTCCTTTGTAACTCAAACTGGTGCTGGAGGCTGATGGTTCAGTTCCTAATGTGTTGGTTAAGGTGGCAACTGCTGAAAAAAGAATCTTCCAAATGAGTTGCATGTGATGTTTAGATGCTTGATTCTAGTGAAGAAAGATGTATAAAGAACAGGTAGATTAATGTGCTGTGTGCCTGTGTGTAGATCTCAGTTCAGATCAAGGAAAACATGAGTGAAATAAAATGACAGGAAAAAAGTTTTGCTTTTCAACATCTTGGATGAATGACTGTACCTATGCACAAAGCTCTCTTGAAAGAACTCCTGTGGAACTCTGGTGAAGAAAAAAAGAAAAAAAAAATCTTTATTTTCTCTTGCAGTCCAGTAGACAGGGTAAATCAAAATACAATGCAACTAAGTACTAAATAAACACTTTAATGATTCATTTTATAATGCTTACAGCTAATTTTATGTCCTTATTGTAAATTACTCTCTTCTTCCTTGCTTAAGGGATTTAAAGACAATGTCTATCGACAGAGAAGAAAGTACTTTGTGGATGTTGCCATGAGCTATAAATAGTAAGTACTGGCATAATTCTTCCCTGTGCTGCTGACTAGTTAGAATTCATGCTCTACTTAATTCTGTAGGATGAAGTTTAACAGTAGACAAAGTCATCCTTTAAACTTTGACTAGTTTAGTGTAGGCTATAAATTACAAACCTGATGCTTGGAATCCTGTTACATTTTTGATACAGCTACAGGCAAGTGAAGTATTTGAAAGGCAAGCAGTGTCTCTTTTAGCATTTTATTCACAGCTGCTGAAACTTTGGAAAATATTTTACAGATATTTACCTGTCTTACTGACAATCTGATGCACTGCTAAATCACACATATCTAGCATCCCTACATAGCCGGAAGAGCTCACTAAACACCAAAATCATTTTTTTCTTTTGATGCACCTACTGTACTGGGCTGAGGCCAATCACATGAGGTTCAACAAACCAGTGCCAGGTCCTGCATTTGGGTCTCAACAACCTGCAGTGCTGCAGGCTGTTGAAAATCGAGAAAAGGGAAAAGGGAGAAAATCGGCTGGAAAGCTGTTCAGTGGAAAAGGATCTGGAGGTGCTGGTCAGCAGCATCTGACCATGAGCCAGCAGGTACCCAAGGGCCAAGAAGGCAAATGGCATCCTGGCCTTTATCAGAAATGGTGTGTTCAGCAGGACCAGAGCAGTGGTTATCCCCATGTACTCAACACTGGTGAGGCTGCACCTTGAGTCCTGTGTCCAGTTTTGGGCCCTTCACTGTAAAAAGGACATTGAGGTGCTGGAGTGTGTCCAGAGAATGGCAATAGAGATGGTGAAGGGGCTGTAACTCAGGTCTGATGAGGAGTGGCTGAGGGAGCTGTGGTTGTTTAGCCTGGAGAAAAAGAGGTTCAAGGGAGACCTGATCACTCTCTACAACTGCCTGCAAGGAGGTTGTATGAGGTGGGGGTTGGCCTCTTCTCCCACATAACAAGTGACAGGGTGAGAGGAAATGGCATCCAGCTGCACAAGGGTTTAGACTGCATATTAGGAAAATTTTTATTGAAAGGATGGTTGGGTGTTGGAGTAGGATGCCCGGGGAAATGGTGGGATCACCACTCTTGGAAGTTTCAAAAGGTGTTTGGATGTGGCACTTTGGGACAAGGTTTAGTGGCGAACATAGCAGTGTTGGTTTAACAGNTAACAAGTGACAGGGTGAGAGGAAATGGCATCCAGCTGCACAAGGGTTTAGACTGCATATTAGGAAAATTTTTATTGAAAGGATGGTTGGGTGTTGGAGTAGGATGCCCGGGGAAATGGTGGGATCACCACTCTTGGAAGTTTCAAAAGGTGTTTGGATGTGGCACTTTGGGACAAGGTTTAGTGGCGAACATAGCAGTGTTGGTTTAACAGTTGGACTTGGTAATCTTAGAGGTCTTTTCCAACCTTAACAATTTTATGATTCTACTGGATGCTGCAAAATGCCATTTATTGGTTTTGGCAGTACAGCTCTAAATTTCCATGTAGTTAGAGAAGCTGGTGGCTGTGCACAAGTACACTGCAAGTGTTTTCTCATTCTGGTTCCCCCCCCCCATTTCAAGTCAGTATTTTCAATTTGCTACAGTCTCTGGAAGTTAAGAAACTTGCTGTTCTACCTACAAACACCTACTGTGTTGCAATTTTCTTGTCACAGAAGCACTCAACTAGTTCTAATCCTACTCTAGGTTTTATTTGCAACAGGTTTAAACCCTCATTCTCAAGGGAAAGAGCATATTAATTTCATGTTCTTTTCCATTTTCTTCTCTACGCTTCTTCAGGTTTTTCATTTTTTCTCCTTTGAGATTTCTATCTACATGGTTTAAGAGTATGAAATGTGCAAAATTTTTTTCCACTTATAGGAGGCACATCCTGTCAGGAATCAAGTCAAAACTGAATTTCGGAAGGTTTTTCAGTATAAGGCTATTATACAGCCTGTGGGAGGCTGGGAAGACAGAAGGATTAACTCTGTTTTTGATCATATAATTCTGATTATATTTTTCCTCTACTGTTGTCCCGAGGCAGTCATTAAGCTATTACCAGTCTCACACACGTGTAGATGCTAGTGTTCTTTCCCCTTTCTTTCTGCCCGCAGTGGTATTTGTTTACCTGGGTGCTCAGGACATACATCCAGAACACTGAGCTGCTGCCTGCTGGGGCAGGTGTTTATTAGTAGAGGGCTGCCCAGCTAAGCCCTGAGTTTAGCCAGCTTTCAAATGTAAATTGAGATAGCTTTTTTGTTAGCATGTTTGTTTAAGGCTGATTGATTTATCTTTCTTTTAGTCAAATGCTTGCAGTGAAATTAGTGCTTTTTGTCTAGCCTTTATTGCAGTGTGAAATGTCAAGTGGATACCCATGGATGAGGGCAGGCTGTGTGCTCTTAGGCTCTTTCAGTAAGTGGGATAGTTCTCCATTTATCCATGATGGTAGCAGTAGTGCCGTGCATTTCACAGCTGCTAACTTGTGGGTAAAATCTTCCTTCCTTTCCCTTCTTGGCTGCCTAAGTGCTGGAAAGGTGATGCAGCTGGCTTACTAAGCAGTAGTTGGTCTTTTGCTTCAAAGTGTGGCATTTTTTCCACCCTGAAACCAGAAGAGAAACACCTTTTTGAAAAATAACATAAAGTAGTCCTGCATATTTCCAGAAAATAAAACAAAAAAAGTAATGGAAAACCTTTTCCTTCTTTAGATTTTGAAGGCTTAAAAACATTTTTGCAGGCACATTACAAAAATTACACAATCCAAACCAGAGGTTATTTGAGGACCAGATCTTGTACTTCAGCAAGACTGCTCAGATGTACTCCTTCATTCCACTCATCTTTTCAAACCTTTAAAAGATTTCAAACTTGTCCTATTATTATAAGCAGAAAGAAAAGAAGAGGCTTCAAATACTCTTAGCCAAAGATCAGAAAAACTGGGAGACCAGTGCTTAGGGCAGTTATCTAACATGTGTCAAAATCTCATTCATACTTCAGGTCATCCTTACCCTCAGGGACTGCTGTATCTACTGGTCTGTACAGTAGATCTGTCTCTGGGTTTCCACGGAGAGACAGCCCAGGGAGACAACCTCAGTATCCTGCTGCAGCACAGCCCAAGCCGTGCTGAGGAAAGGCAAATCAGCTCGGGGAAAGCTGTGCTGCTACAGCTGGGCTGTTTCTGCTACCCACGCTGGGAGCTGAGAGTTACTATAGGTGTCTTGACACTACATCACAGTCTTGTCACACTCTCTTCTGTTGTCTAATGACTATTTACTTATTTCCACAAAAAGAACAGCTCTTTTACAAGGGATGCCCTCCTTGGGGATAAACATCTCTCAGTGTCTTCCAGGCAACTGACTTTCCTAATCACTTACTGAGGCTTGATGTGTTTCTACTTTTCATTTTCCATTGTAAAAAAACCCCACATCCTTAAAAACCCTAGAGGTCTGGCTGCAAGGAATTTGCTCCATAAAAAGTTGAGTTGGAAATCCCAGATCAGCATTTCCTTTATGAATTGCTACTGTTCTGTGGTGGTAGATGCTTTGCTTTGCTTGAACATAAAGTGGTGTCTGTAATGAAGAGAGAGAGAGAAAAACTTTACCAAGTGAACTTGAAGGAGCAGGTATTTGCTGGAGCTGGCTGTTAAAGAAAAAGACATGTTAATAGAGCACAGCAGTGAAGATCAGCTATATGAAATAAATGGACCAAAAAAGCCATAAAAACCCATATTCCTCCCTCCTTCACTTAGCTTCTATCCTAAAGATAGTGAAAATGTGTTAATCTTGCTAATTAGTCCTCTGAGACTGATTAGGGTTTGGAAAAGTGTTGAGAAAATTAAATCTGTAGGAAACATACGATGTTTAAGAGGGAATTAATAATATGAGTTGATAGCTCATGACCATGGCAAAATGGAAAGACCCTATTTTAATATGGAGAAATAAAAATTCAGATTAGGTTAGCTTGTAGAGTCATCTTAACCACGAGGAAACTGGTTATGCAGGTTGGCCATTTCCGTGACTTATTGAAATGTTTGAGTGCAAGGTGGGTCTTGCATGTTGAAATAAAAAGGTAAAAAATATGAAGTTTGCAGAGTGAGGGAAGTGTGCGTAGGTCCTCCCACAAGTCTGGCTGCCTTGATTCTCTTTGTAAAGAAAGCAGTATCATGATCAGCTGGAAATAAAATCAGCTCTCCTAGGCATGAAACCTATTAAGGAATTAATGTTCAGTGAACCTTACTTGAGTACTAATGAATTAATTGGAACAATAACTAAGTTATAAACCTTTTAGTGAGCAATGAGCAAGCTTCAGATCCTTGGTTGTGTTTATGCCTTTCTAGTGACAGGCTAAATAGAAACATGAGCTTTTCCACTGGTAAAATATATCTTCCTCTGTAATGTGCCAGTGCTGACCCGTACTGGTAGTATCCACAGTAGAGGTCTGGCCTAAGGAGAAGGGATGAGGCTGGGTATTCTGGCAAAAGCAAATGCATGGAGTAGCAACCTGCTTGTATCTGTCGTGTACAGTACAATTCAGAATAGCTATGCTATGCTTTCCATGAGCTGGCAGGCAGCTTAAGGCTGATGAAGTGTTAAGGGGGAAGACAGATACTAGACCTGAAGGACTGTCTCCCACTGCAGGATGGGCACAGACCCAGTGCAGCTTCTGCGGATGAGAAATACTTCACTAAATGTGTTGCAATTCCTGTCATGTCTGCAAAAGTGGCTGACAGGGAACTAGTGCATGTATTGGATATTCAGCAGTCCCTACCAAGTACGAGCACCTCATACAAAGTTGCCTTTGACTGACAGATAACTGCCATGGATCAAAATCCTTTGATATCATGAAAGGCAAGGGGATTAAATGGTAAGTTTTCAATAAAGATGAGGGGACAATCACAATGAATGTAGGGCAGATGATCCTCTCTTGTGCATGTAGGGACTGCATAGCAGCAATCAAATGAGACATGAGGGCTTATTCCTTGTTACCTTGTACAGTGGAGACAGGATTATGAATTGAGCAGCAGCTGCCAGCAAAAGGCCAGCGCTGCGGTTCTCCTGCTGCAGTGGAGCTGCCTGTGCCTGACGTGCTTGTTCTGCTGCTGTCTGTGGTGCTGGGGAAGCTGCAGCACTGGGCTGGCAGTGCCCAGGTTGCCAGCCCTGTGGCAGGAGAGTGAGAGAGAAGGAGTGATGGAGTGGAGGAGAGTGCTGTGAGTCCTTTTGCCAATCTGTGCATTGTTACAGCGCGGCAGAAGAAAATGCCTGAGGAGAAGGCAGATTGCAGAGATTACACATTCTAGATTGTGAATATTAATTCCAGAGGAACATTTTAACATTTCTAGGGGCAATTAATGACATGAGATGATGGCCCATGTTATGAGAAATTCCTTACAGCTAAATACAGGCAGTGCAAGTTGGAAGGATCTCTTAGCAATGTTCACACTGTCGGTCAGTTTTGAATTAACTGTAACTACTTAAGGCAAATCTTGGATGTCAGAAACAGATTTGCAGGTATCCTGGAAGGCTCCTGCTTTCCAACGTTTGTACATCTGTGCAAGCAGGAGGGGGCAGAAGAAAAAGGCAGAATTAAAACAAAAGGAGAGATGTACCTAAAGGCTTGGTTTCCTCTAGGCTGAACTGCTGGCTCTGACATGAGTTTCCTCCTAATATAGTCCTGCATGAATTCAGGGTTCCAAACATATCTGCATATGTAAACAACTGTCTAAGCAATAAATACATATTTTTAAATTGGATCCATAAATTTCTAAGCATCTATGTAATTGCCTAATCTTGATCCAGATTTTGATGCTGTGTGAATATTATGTATTTTAAAGAAGGGATAGAGAACGCCGTCTGCTGAAGGTCTTATTCAATCTACATGTTAGATTGAATCAGGATCTTCAGCCATCCACTTGCAAAGGTACCAGTGGCAGTAAGTGGAGAAATATTAGTCTGGTATAGGAACATGGTATATAAAAAATCCATCTTTCTACTGTGGTATGTACAAAGATTAAGAAGCAATGAGACTCCTTAGTAAGAAACACAGTTCTTAAGGAAATGATAGAATATGTACATCATAGCATCAAGAAGTAATTTCAAGGAAGAAGCATCAAGCTGTCAATTAAGAATAGTTCAAATAGTTTTAATAGTCTCATTTGCCTTTATTGAAATAATACTTTTTATGGAAATGTTGCTATCTACCATCTGTCTACAGTCTGGTTTTATTCAGATGTTTTTTTTTTTTTTTTCCAATAGTGGTCAACCCATTCCCAGAGTGGAGTACACAGCTGAAGAAGTTAAAACTTGGGGGGTGGTATTTAGGGAACTCAGTAAACTCTATCCCACCCATGCTTGTCGTGAATATTTAAAAAACTTTCCTCTGCTGAGCAAGTACTGTGGATACAGAGAAGATAATGTGCCTCAGTTGGAAGATGTTTCTATTTTTCTTAAAGGTAAGATTCATATTTGGTTTATCAATAGATATGGTTTCATGAAAACACTCTTTTTTGTTAGTATGGAGTACAAAGCACATTGAGTGAGAAGCATTATCAGTGGCCTTCAGTTTAGCCTGAAGTATCATTTTGGTTTTGGTGTTCTCTGTGGCAGAGAGCTTTCTGAGACAAGGAAGTTTCATGTAGATATTTGCAAGTATGAAATGGAGAGAAATGAATCAGCTGAACTTGTAAAGCATGATGTTTCTCCTGTACATGGAGAAAATCCTTTGGTAAGGTGAAAAGGACCTACCTGAGTGAGCGCTGCTCTCTCATTGCCACAGATGGGGACTTCTGATAACCTCACAGGGCATCCCCCAAATACCCAGGCAGGAAAAAGGGGCAGTCAAATGCCAAGATAACTGAATTTAGAGGAGAGCAGGTTTGGCACACTGTTGTGTAGCCTGATGAATATGAGGCTTTTCTGAGTGCTCAAGATCTCATGAAGCTAGTCCTTATATTTGTATGTTGAAAAAGATGTGTTGGACACTGTAGGTGATGTGGTGCTTCTCTTTAATTTTGTTTTTTTAAGGGATCAGTGTATTACATATTTAAGTGCAAAAATAAATTCTTATTTTTCATTTTTAATGGATATATATCCCATATGGACCATGTGGCAGGCATGGAGATATTTTTAGCTCTAGAGGAAAAGCAACGAAAGAATTAATTTATTAGTTTACTTTCTCCTCAAAGGTCCCTTCAGATACATATATTTGTTTCTTAGACCTCTTACTCAGGAACTAAAATATTAAAAAGTGTGTGCTTGAAAAAAAAAACCCAATTATGTGCTGGTAAGAGAATAATTAGCAAAGTATTTTATCCAAATACATATATATGGACAAGCTAAAGGAAATAAAGAATTTTTAATGACAAGCTTACTATCCTCAGCCTGCACTTCATCCATTATTCTTGTTTGTGAAAACCTGCATTTTCTAATAGGTGACTCATCATTCTTTGAATTTGATTGTGTCCTTCTGGGTCTCTCATGTATTGTGTTACAGTCTCTAAGAAATTATGCCATATTGTACAGATATTTTCTCCCTAGCTAGAAATTCAAAACCTCACTCTTGTTTCAGAAATATGTTTTCAGGCTACATAGAGCAGGTAGTAGTACCTGTTGCAGAAAAACTTGAAACATTGTCCTATAAAAACTTTGAAAGAATAAAGAATTAATTTTTGAGAGAAACACACTTTTTGAAGTCACTTAGTCTGAAACTGTTTTACTCTCGGACTAATCTGAAAAAGGGACATTGTTAAATATTTCAATGAGAACCTTAACTATAAAAATCAGTATTTTATTGACACAAGCAATATTTTATGTGTAAAAATAAAGACAGATTTGTTCTAATCCTATTCTCTTTTTATTTTTTAAACATATTTTGCATATTTTCCAACATGGAAACTTCTCTCCCATTTGGTACCAGACAAAAATTTTAAGAACATCACTTACGGTACCTTAGCATTTTTTTCTAGACAAAGATATTCAGACTAACTTTGAAATACCTCAAGCTGTTTTCATTATACATATGCTAGCAATGCAAAATAATTCTATTATGTAATAGTTAGAAATGATGTGTGGTGATCGTGACGATTCTTTGTGTTATGCCTCTGGTAGAATAATTAACAAGAGATCTGTCACCAGAAAGTGCTGCAGTGATCTATGTAATGTGGCCTTTTATTTTCTCTCTTGCTTCAGAAAGGTCTGGCTTCACAGTGAGACCAGTTGCTGGATACCTGTCCCCCCGTGACTTTTTAGCTGGCTTAGCCTACAGAGTCTTTCACTGCACTCAGTACATACGGCACGGCTCAGATCCCCTCTACACACCAGAACCGTAAGTTGCTGCCTTTGCTTTAGCACTGAAAAAATATGCACACCAGTTTCTTAAAAGAACCAACTGAATTTGCCCAGATTGAAAAGAGGAACCTTTCTACAAAATGGGAATTTCTTCTTACACTGTTGATGACAAAATCCTTCACATTGGCGAGCCAAAATTTAATTCAAAGACTTTTTTGTTTATTTTTTACAAGGGTCTTAAATTACTGGGTTATTTATATAGTGGGTCAGAAATACTATTTAAATTATATTTCAGTGGAAAATGGAGTTTTCACCTAAAAATTTTGAAAAAGCATCAACAATTTTATTTTCTGCTGGACAGCTAGAAAGTTGTGGGGAAAAAAAAAACCCTGAGTATCCTGAAAAATCCCTGTTTTCAGAATTTTATTTTGATCTTCTGTGTTCCCATTTTTATTTCTTTGGACCAGGTTGCACAGCTGAACTTCATTCTGTCCTATAACACAACACAAGCAAGACATGGAGCACTGTTCTCTTGCCAAGAGAGAATATTAGATATGAAGCCTGTTACAGGGAAATTATGACAGAAATAAGAAACACTTTAATTATTACTTTTATGGGACAGCATTGCAGCTTTTCCAAAACAGAATATTGAAAGTTAGTATGAAATATTTTGGCATATGGTCTTTTTATTAAAAGTGGGGAAAAAAAGATCAAAGAGATTGTAGTTTTTGTCTTGTGTTATATATGTTGTATTCTGTGCAGTAATAGCAGAACAGTACATGTCATTTAGATAATATGGAGGTAGTTTTACCAAAGGTATCTGCTGATCTTGTAACCACAGGAATGACATTTTTTGCAGTGAATCAGTCATCAATTAGCATGAAATTGTAGCTGTGGTTTAATCCGCTTGGACCACTTGAGTATATTTGATTTTTTTTCCAAATTTACACAAAGGATTCATATATATATATTCAGCTCCAGTCCTGTAAACATTTGGACTCATGCCTAAGTTTGATTTCATGAATTGACTGCCAAAACCATGGAGTAATATTTTTGAATGTAAAAGGTCTATTAATGGCACGGCATAGTAGGCTGTATCTAAAAATGCGGTAGCTTTCTTCTGGCGGGGTCAGCAGGTGGTGCTGTTAGACGCTGCTCCACCGCTTTCCTCGGCATCTGATCGGGGCGAAGCACTTGCTGAAATGCTCCGAGGCTGGCTTTGAGTGCGTGTTTCTTTTGGAAAGGAGGTGGCGATCCCTGAAAGAATTCAGTCACTTCTATAGCCTCTGTAATTGGAACTTAAATCTCTTAAATTTATAGGCAAATTGATGGAATGGAAAATCTTGAAAGAAGGGCTTGGATGGAAGGAAGGGCTGAAGCTCTTCGGGTCTATTTAAAAATGTCTGTAGATATTTCAAAAAAATAAACGATGCAAGGGAAGCACCAGGCTTTGCATCAATGATTCCTCTCCTGTGGGAAGCCAGTGTTTCAGGCTGCAGCATGTACCAGTGTTCAGCAAAAGAATGATGACGTTTATTAACTTAGTACAAACTAGAAGAACATTTTCATCTACTGATAAGAGATTTAGGTACATAACTCCAACAGGATAAAGGCAATAACATCTTCCAGGAAGCAATTAAGTGTGTCTGTGCTTTTCCTGATGTTCTCTGGTTCATTGATTTGTGTATTTGAAAGCCCTGCAGTTTTCAGGATGCTGCTTACATTCAGAATTATGCAGTGGATCATAGCTAATCCTTAGTAGTAGTGGCAGCTGCTTTTTTGGTAACCTTTCTGGTCATGCTGTCTGAAAAGTCACTGAGTAATAATAAAAATTGAGTTAGAATGAAAGTTTTTCCTTCTTATTTGGGCTGAAGTTAAAAATACAGGTTATAGTATTACCTCTAAATATGACAATCAGAGGATTTAAGTTGTCATTTTCTAATGATGTAATATCCTCTTCTCGCAGACCTACTGGTTCATATTAGTAATGTTTACTAACTATCAGGAACTCCATAGGAAAAATTTGAAAATCCCTTTTAAAATGTGTTTAGTTTTTTTTCCATAACATAGAACACACAGTAAGTGTGAGTGAAAGCCTGGTGCTTTTTTAAATCCGTGGCAAAACTAAATTGACTTGAGTGGGGACAGCTCTTCATCTTCTGCAGTAGGTGCAGTGCCCTGAGAGCTCCTGGTTGATATATGGGCCATAATGAGGTTTGCTGCAGGTCCTGGCTGGTGAATGTTGCATTTCAATGATATAAACCTGGTAAAAAGGCTCCCTTTGACTTCAGTGGGCTTTCCATCAGATTTAACACATGGGCTACAGAGCTAGATACGAATTAGAGAGTTCATTTGGTTTGATCTGTATCACTACCATATGCATTTTAAAACATATTTCTTCCTGATTTTAATTATGTTTCTACTACATTCACAGAGCTATGTAGATTTCTTCTGCTTTACTAACTAATTTACTCCAAGAAAAATCTTTTGCTGTGAAAAGTGCATTACAAAAATCTTATTTTCTCTGAGAAATGTGTGTGAATAAATTAAAGGAACTTAATTATTTTCAGAATAAGACAGAACAAAAGAATCAAGCTTTGGTAGTTAAGCAAAGAATTATATTGTTTAGACTATCTATAAAGGGCCAGACTGACAGGGAAGTCTAAAAGACTCCTATGACAATCCCAAATGCTGGCTCATGTTTCTGCCTGAAAGATTTTGTGGTTTTGGGATTTTTTTTGTTCATATGCTTTTTGCTTTAAGCTCTCCTCTTTGTAACTGCACATTCAAAATACTACTTTGCATAGCTTTAATGGAAGAACCTACAAGCTAAAGGCATGAGAGAAATATCTTCTGCCTCCTCATTCTTTTCCTCTTGCCAAGAAAGACAAGTTAATGGGATTAGGCTTTGTCTGTTCTCATTTTGTCTGCAAGGGTGGACATAACAAAGGCCATGCGTCCCAGGGCAGAACTGAGAATAAATCATCTTTGCTTATTTGTTTCTGGAGATTGTGGCTTCAGCACAGGAAAACAGAGATGTAGGCACTAGCTCAGGTGTCAGTAGTAGTGCTGCTGCTGTGGAAGCCTGCCTGCAGATGAGTGTGCTTACCTGGAGCCAGGAGCTTGGAGCCAGCTTCACTGTTTGCTTCTGCTTGAACTACTGATACCGAGCTAAATGTATCTGAACTGATGGAGTGTAGCACAGATGCTCAGCAATTAGTGTCGGTTTGCTTGGTGGAGGTAAGAATTGGTGTGCTGGGCTTCCAGAGCACGGGCTTTGTGAACCATTTTTATGTTGGAAGTTGATGGTTGGAGAAATGAGGTTCCTCCAGTGAATTGCTTGGTACTGGGAAGGGGTGTGTCTGTCAGGCTGCAAAGTACATTTCCCAGCTGTCCTTTGCATTGTTAGTGAGCTAAATCTTGCAGGAGATGATAGAAGAAATTGTTGTGATTGGAACTGAATTAATTAAAGAAGGGTCTTTAGCTTTGATGATTATCCAGTCAAGTGATGTAAACCACCAACTTCTGTTCACTACTACCTACCTACACATTATTGGTTCAGACTTCTTGGTGAGGATACTGAGTAAGAAGACTTTAAATTATATAGAGGGCTGTTTTTCTGCTCATGATTTATCTGAAATGTCATGTTCTGTGACTTTTCAAACAAAAATAGTTTATAAAAGACAAATTGGATGATTTTGGGTAGAAGGCAGAAAACTTGATGTTTTCTCCCTGCCTTTAAAACATTTGTTTACAGCTTAGGATAAGGGAAAAAAAAAAAAAAAAAAAGAGGAATGTCTTGAAAGAGACAAAAGCAAAGGAAATGTCAGATTGGATTTTTAAAGTGAACTTTACTACCAAGTCCATTATTTCCTGTGAACAAATGCAGCAAAACTTTCAGAATTGTTTGAAAGCTTTTGTAGATGATGCATGTGCACTTCCGTTAGCAGGTTTTTGAACACTTATGTCTGCACTTTGTCATGACTAACAATGCACTTACAGATGTGAACAGCTGTTCTTTTTGAAATTACTTGGATTCCCTGCTTTTTTCTGAAATCTGCTTGCTGAAAAGTAGACTGCATAACAGAAGTACCAGGTAACTGCAGTAGGATTTCACGACTAAATGAGAAATAAGGCACACAGACACCTCTGTAAATATTGCCCCATGTTTCTGGGGGCAAGTGGCAAAATGTTTGATGTGGAGTGCTACCCAAGTACAGAAAGAGGAATGGACAAGAGGAAGAGGGAATGTGTTGGATTTTGATTTATGTGGAGAGAAAAGCTGAAAAACTGTTCTTGTGGGACAGCTGTCTTTCCTCTGGGCAGTTCAGTTTTCATGCCACCAAGTCTGAAAGATTGTCATGATCAGGCTCTCCTACTCAATCTGGAAATGATGAGCAAATCACAAAACAGCTGGGGTTAAATGATATATAACCTATTTAACAGAAGCAAATGTGTGTGTTTCTAACTACACATAGAAACCATATACACAGGGAAGAACTACACTGTAAAAATCATGTTTCATTGTAAGACTTCTAAGGTAGGGGTCAGACCCCTGTAAATAGTCTTATGTTAAATTAATTATGGAATTATTATGGTAATTATTTCTGTAATGACTCTCTTTTCACTTCCATTCCCTTAGGGATACATGCCATGAACTCTTGGGACATGTGCCTCTACTTGCTGATCCCAAATTTGCACAGTTTTCACAAGAGATAGGACTTGCTTCACTGGGAGCATCTGATGAAGATGTTCAGAAATTAGCCACTGTGAGTCAAAATCTTTTTGTGGCATGCTCTCTCATCTCTCATTTTTAGCTGATGAATTAATGTGCATTGTTGTGTTAGAGCTGAATACATTTTCAGGTTCCAGGTGACTATGGTTTGACAATCACAGAGCTTTAGGTGTTTTTCCATTGTTTTTAAGAAGACCAAAGCTGATCACACTAAGTAATCTGTTTCAATTTTTATTTTCCATAATCACCAATTTTCAGGGCTTGCTGAGATGAATTTTGTCTGCTTTAAGGTGCTGGAAATGAGTAAGAAAGGTAAACCTGGAAAAAACCCAAAACATAAAACATTTTGATGTGTGCTCTGATCTCTAGACTGTTAGCTCCTCCACAGGTGGCCACTTTGGCTCTTAGCATTGATATTTCTGTACTCACTGTTCAGTTTTGCAGCTCTTAATTGTATTCCAGTGTGTGATGGATTTTAAGATGATATTGCATCCTTGCCTGCTGCTCCTCTTGGAGAATATGTAGTTACTTAAGCTAAGGCAGTAGATCTAGATCAAGACCAAGAGCCTCAGCCAACAGCTGGGAGACGGATTCTATCTTGCATCAAGTGAGACAAAGCCAGCAGACAGTGTGAGCTGTCTGTGTGTTAAAGCTGTTAGATGCTGCTGAGACTGGAGCCTTCATGATCTTTGTGTGAGGTACCCTGTCATGACTCTCCACCCTGAGCACCTGTCAGCCCTGCTCTATTGCCATATTCCAGTAACTGGGATGCAACCCTTTGCATCATGACATAAATTAATGACCACTGGTCTTTACCACTTGCTTTGTTCAGTTGTTTTGACTTACTGTATATTTCCTTTGGTGAATACTGTTCAAATTAATGCGGCAAATAATTTAAGGAACGATATTGGATTAAAAAACTCCATATTTATAAAGCTCCACATTTAAACATTTTATCTTCTGAAAAATTCTGTGAGATTGAGCAGGGGAATTGGTTACTTTAAAATTTTGCAGTATACTGCTGCTCTTCTACACAAGTACAGTGGGGATTTAAAGGCTTGGAAAGAATTGTTGGATGCGGAATCAAATTAGGTTCAATTAAACTGCAGAAGTTTTGATGTGCTGTCTTAGAGGCTTAGACTCCTATCTGCCAAAAAAGGTGTTTGTACCCCTTTGTTTGATTTGAATCCTGTTTGATTTGAATCTTCTGGCTCCTTCCAGAAGAAGCCACTAAATTTAATCAAACTGTCTTCACTCCTCAGTTAGACAGGCTCAGTCTCTTGATCATGGCCAGTTCCTCTCACATGATTCCGGGTGTGTTCCTTGTTTTCCTAATGAATGTCTGTGGAGAAGAAACTGTTGTTTGTATGGAGGAATCATGAAAGTTGGGTGCATATTTTCACATTTGCTTGAGAGTGACTTAATAGGAAACCAACCTACCTTGCCATAACATGCAGTCTCAGGAGAAACTACCTAACTGTCTGTCCCTGTAAGTATTTTGAGGACAATGGTATGCCCAAATATTTCACTCCAAAATAACCTTGGATGACGTGGGCCTGTTGCAGAGGAAAAGGTTGGTGCTGGGCTGTTTGGGCAGAGATATTAATATAAAGTGACCTCTGAATATTATATAAATGCTTGTACTCCTCCCCCTCACAGAAGTTCCCAGTTATGATTGACTGTGTCATCTGAACAATGAGCTGCTCCTGAATCATAAAGCAAAAAATAAAAGAAGACAGCTGAATCACTTTCCCTTATCACACTGAGAATCTGATATCTGAGTCAAAGCTGATTTCTCCCCCCATGCTGGAAATAGCATTTTCAGGTGGAAGAGACATTTGGAAAGAGTCTGGTGGTGTTATTTTTTGTAGGAGCACAATGAGGGGCTGTGCTCTCCTGCGGCAGATGCTTGACAAATACAGAGATGTTACTTGCCCTAAAATGTGCAATGTAAACAGCCAACTTGAGAGCAAGTAGAAAGAATACCTCTCAGTGGTGAGGGTGAGGAGGCCAAGAAATTCATTCAGCTGGGTACCAAATGTCACCTGAGGTGCCATTGACTAACTTTTGCAACATTCAGTCCCATTTCCATCCTAGATAAAAACCAGATGCAGCAAGCTGAGAAATGCCAGCCAAGAGTCTTAACACAGAAGAGCATTGCAGGTTCCAGCGAGGCGACTTCAAAGTAAATAGAGAAATGAATGGAGAGAGAGTATGCATATTAATGAGCTTGAATCAATATGCCCAAAGCAAGCTTGCCATTAGCCTGACCTGTTTCAAAAGATAGTGACATTAAGTGCTGAGCCATTACAGGGAGGACAATAGCATTAGGAAAAGAGGAAAACATCTCTTAGGAATTCAGACCAGAAAGAAAAGAATTATTACAGGTGATTTCATAATCTTTTGCTCCATTCTGCTCTCAAAAAGGCACTGTGTATCAGCTTTGATAGATCTGCTCTTTGTGCCCTGCCATGAGCTGCAAAGGAAATGCCTGATGTTTTTGTCCCTGCAGGGCTGACACACTGGATGTAGAGCAAGCTGAAGCCTGGTGCCTGGGCAGACTAGAAGTGTTTTGTAAATTGCAATTAGTCATGTCTTTGCAGCCCCATCAAGGGCAGGAATTAAATGGGAAAGCATTGCAGGGACCCTGGTGCTGGTCAGCTGGAGGCAGAAGAATGGCTGCAGGGGAAGAGAGCTGAAAAGACAGTATGCAAGTACCCTCCATCCTCCTGGGGTCTTGTAGTCAGATGGGGGAAAGAAGAAAGGAATTGCTTCTGCTTTGTCATGAGAGTGGAATACTGAAAGAGCCAAAAGACTGTCTATTTAGTGATTTGTTGAGAGATTTCATTTTCATTTACGATCTTTTAGGAGCGTAAGAAAGAGGAAAGACACACACACACAAAAAAAAAGGGTGACAGAGATTATGCTACCAAAATAGAGCAAAATATTTGCACCAGCCACTTCTTTTTGTGGAATGTAGTATAATGCGGTTCCTGGTTGAGGAAATACAATATTGGCCATGCATGTCTTGGTTCTAATTATTATCATCATCATTACTCATGTCTTGTCCTGTTCTGATTGATTTTCTAAAACTACTTTTGAGCTGATTTTTCAGCATGTCTGGTCTTTCTATTTTCACATAGTACAGAAATAAAAAAGGCTGTCTTTTCTGCTTACCTATCAAACCATAAACTGTAGAGAGGACTTGACATGAGGTGTTTCAACTAATTTATATAGTATATAATTTACAACATTTAACAGCACATTACGTATGGTTTTGTCAGGAAAATTTTACCAAAAAATACATCTGGATTTACATTTCAGTGTTAACTTGTTATTTGTGGACTTGGGAGCTGTCTTTGTAAAGCTGCAAGTTGCTAAGCAGGAAGCTGCCTAGCTTGCTAATGGCAGAAATGACTCCTGACTCCTGCTGAGTTGTTTCAACACAGCTTAGGTTGCCCCTTCAAGATGCAGTATGTAGAAGATGTGTTTGTGTAGGTGAAATTCAGTGGGTGGCAGTTCAGAAGAGGGGTTAGCAGAGTGTCTTTTTCATGTGGTTCCTCACCAAATCTTTCCTCCCAAGAATTTGGTCATTAGGGCCTAATTAGTTGCACTAAGCTTTTTCCCAGTCATTTCTCACTGGAAGTTACATTTAAACATTCAGTTCTAGAGCTGTAAAACTTTAACCTTTTCATCTTTCTTGATAATATTTGTTCTTGTGTTTTAACAGCATGGGACAGTAGGAATCAAGAAATTTCTTTAGTTCTGGCTGTCCTTTACATGGAAAACCACAACAATTTCTTCTAAATTTAAAGGAATTTTATGTGATGAGATCTTGTAAATGTATTTCAGGCTCATTATGAATCTAAAAGTTTTACCTTGCCTGAATGGTGCCTGAGGCCAACAGTTCATTTCTAAAGCTAACTCATTTATCAATGTATGTATCACAAACAAAATGTTTTAAAATTATATACTGGCTTAAAAATTCAGAACCACCTCTCTGGATTCCTTATGGTAATCCTTGTGACTTTACCTGCCTGTCTTCTCTCAGAATTTTCTGGTCTTGTTGACATCATTCTAATCCTTTTCCCACACTGAAGATCTGGCACATAATTCAGAACAATTCTCTATTATATTTGCTGAGGAGATAACCAGAATGGAAGAAATGGGACTATTTCTGATTAAGACTGAATAGCATTTGGTAACTTAGGGAAGACTCAGCATTCGTGGTCTCACTAGATAGAATAGCCTCTCATCTCCACAAATAACAGATTAGACTTCCCATAGGGGCTGTTTAGTACTGCTAGGCTGAAAGTACATTTTGTGAACTGGCTTACTGTCTTCCTCCATGGATGAGCAAATGGAGCTGAGAAGAAAATTTGAGATTTTGAACATTTCCACTGTACATCTAAAAAAATTGAGACCACCTGTGTGTTTCTCATTTATAGTTGAGAAATGATTCATAGGGAACTAACCACCATTGTAAGTCTGTGACCAGTTCCCCTGCTGAAGCTATTCTGACATATAAAAATAGTTATGTATTGGCCAACTGAAACCTGGTATAACAACCCAAAAGCTATGGCAGTCACTGAGCATATTGAAATTTAACATTCAAATCTTTGTTTGGTCTTTTTTCTGTATCCCAGTTGCATGCCATGTATGTGTGACAGATGCCAAGAGTGGGCACAGTGGGTACCTTAAATCCAGTGATGACATAATGGAGTTTCTTGCAAAAGTGTTACTTCCTGCTATACCTGTAGTTAGTGAATAAAGGAGTAGAAGCGTGGCTGGGATTGAATACAATTTAAAACTGCTTGAGTAAATTTTGATGTGCTTACAGGAGGTATATGAAATTACTCTGATTTGGGCTGTATGTCATTTAAGGGAGATGAATCAATTCCCTGGTAAAAGCTAGGACAATAAAGCTGAAATCAGGTATGATGGATCACTACAGGCAGACATTGTCCTGTTATACCATGATCTGCACTGTTCAGTAGGTGGCCTGGACAATGTTTCTGTTCCTGACTTTGATCTGGCAAAACTACCCATATGAAGATGCATTTGGAAATTGCCCAAGTGTGAAACCTGAAACTTTAACAAGGAGCAGAAGCAGGTGAAATTTTGTGGCTTTCTTGACCATTACAAAGTCACACAGGTGTGTTTGAATCAGGAGTAAAGGATAATTTACTGATGGATTACTTGGTTTGGTGAGGTGTTGCTGGGCTCACTGACCGCTGCTCTAAAACCATTCTGTAATTTGTAGGCTTGCTCTGAAAAATGTTTTAAAGGAATTAATAAAAAGTAATGGTCTCCATTTTTAAGAGTTTGTTTCAGCAATGCTTTTCAATAAAGTGGTTGAAGCACTGAATTGAAGTCCTTCCTATATTATGCATAATCAAAAGGTGGGCAGAAAAGATAGTACATATGTCACAAAACAGGACTAAGAGGGAAAAAAACCCAACTGTAGATTCCAGAGATCAATATTTAATATTTTAGAATACTGTAGTGGTCTCCTGGAGTGCATTTTTGCAGTCATTCTGTCAGACATTTGTGGCCCAAGAAGAAAAATATCAGCAGAGATACTTAACTTGCTTTAAACTAGCACTCCAGATTGAAGAGTTCCATTACTGAAATTGGGAGCTAATGCTCAATATTTTCTGCAGGATTTGTGGCAGTCTGCTAAGGCCTTTATTCTGGGTAAGGAGAGTCTGTTTCCAGGTTTGTATCTGTAAGAATTGCTGTACTGGTCAGGGCCATGGCTGGTGACTTGTGCCTATCATAAATAGCTGCTTAGGGGAGACGAAAGAGCAGGATGAGCACATCTGATTATTTTCAAATGTTTTTCAAGCTTCTCACCAATCAGGAACTTTAAGAGCTCGTGTTCTCACAAATGTGGATTCTGTGTATCTAATTATCTTGAAAAGATTTCTGTTCAGAGACAGCTGTTTATGTTCGAAGACACATACATTTTTAGTACCTGCAGTAACTTTGGCAATGAGCTCTATGGCTCAACTATTCACTGTCTCATTTTGTTGCTTTTAACCTGATTCCTACTAGGTTTTTGTATATGAAGAGAGAATGATCAAATCATCCCTGGAGGCTTTCTATATGCCATCATCACTACAGAACACATTTTCTTGCTTAGTTCTCTCTTTTCCTGGGTAGGAAACCAATCGTTTGTTTAGTCACTCCTCATGCTATTGTTATTCCTCCTCTGAATCCTTTCCAGCTAGAACTGGAAAAGAGAAAGGATAGATCAGTCACCAGGCTGTGGAACACAGTAAATGAGCAGCTTGAATGCTCACCGGAGTTTTGATTAAGAGTAGCACTGTGGAGTCAAGTCAGTTTTGGATGTGCTTGCTGTAGAAGTGGGGACCTTTTGTGTGATAGGAAGACTGGAACTGGTGTTGTAGAGCTGACACAAGCTGTTGCTTAGAGATGAAAGAAGTAGGCTGGATGCAGAAGGAAAGTAGGATTCAGCAGATCCATCTTGCATTGCCGTACAAGGATGTGAGTCCCTCCAGAATGTGATCAGAAAGGGGTAGGTCAACATAGGATGTGTTAATCTGAAAAAGAAACATCTTGTGCTTTATAATGGGTCCTTCAAAGCTAAGAAGGTGAAAGAGGGCTCACCTGTTGCTACGGGGATGCCCAGTTGGTCAAGTCAGTAACCTGCTTCTTGAAACGATCTCATATTGCCCCGACAGACAAAATTCTGTGCTCACAAGTAACTAGAAAGTGTTATTCTATAAAGTACTTATAAATATGTATCCTTGGGCCCAGCCCTGTCATGAGGAAGCTAGATGCAAGAAAGAGCTAATTTGACTTAATTGAGAGCAGGGAAGAAATTAGAAACTTTACTGTAGAAATAATATAGTTCATTTTAGACAGGATGTGATTTATGAAGATCAAGCCCTAAGCAGTTAAAAACGCTAAAGATAAAGGCTCTATTAAAATAACAAATTGCAGCCAGAGACTGGGTTTGCTTTTATTTCTTGTAGCATTTTGTTTCCAAAAGTGGTTAGATCATAATCTGTGAGGTTACTGAACTGCAAATGCAAATTTTCATGCACACAAGTAATACATTTTGACATAGAGGTTAACAAGAGAATGGTGCAAATTTCACACAGCACTGGCTTGCTAATTACGTTTGTTTATTTTCAGAAGCAACTTCATTTTCATTAAGAAATTGCAGATTCTGCAATAGTAATCTTTGCCAGTAGTTCAATAGCTCACACTCTGAACATTTGCTCTGCTACAGTAGTAATGAAAGTGAGCCTGAAAAATAGCTTAGAAAAAAATTGTGGAATTTAGAAGTGCATGCAAGTGGCAAGCATCTTCCAATTCAGTGTTGGATCCAGTTGAGAAAGGCTGGGGAATGGTTGAAAGGAGTCTATGAATTTTGATAGGATTTTTTTGCGTATTTGTTTTCTCTTTTGACCTAGAGTTGATAATGTATTAGCAAAAAGATATAAAGTGTCTTTTATAGAACATATGTAACCAGGGAAAAAGAAAGTATCCAGCAGAAGCTTCCAGTGAGCAACAGTAAGACAAATATTTTGGGTAAAAACTACTAACAAATCAATCATAAGTTACAGGAATAAAGGTTTAGATATCAAGGGGGAAAAGAGCAATAAAGGAAAGGTTTGGAATGTATTGCTGCTGCTGTTCCTGACTGCCCCTGAGCTTTCACCAGTATGTAGAAGGGAAGTGAGAATCCTGGGCTCTGTGTAGGTATTGCTCACACTGTAACACATTATTTAAGTAATTTGTACAAGACATGGCCGTCCTCCACCAGCAGCACGCAGGTATATGGGGAAGTGAGGGAGTTTAGTGTGTGGCAGCTCATTTCAGCCATGGCTAGGGCTTGCTTAGGACTGAGGGAATGTCTGTGCTGTGGGTGCACGGGTGGAGGAGTTGGCTTTACCCATTCCTGCCATGGAGCCAGAGCAGCTGAGGAGTGCTGTGCAAAAATAGCTTTGGTGACTGCAGGGAGGGCTCTCTTAGGAGCAGCTCCCTGAATGCAGCTGTCTGGTTACCTGGCTGGGACCCACAGTGGTGTTGGGATGGGCCAGCTCCAGGCTTCCTTTTCCCAGGGATCTGTGCATCCTGCTGCATTGTGCTGTGCAACCATGGCTGCTACCCTGCATCCCCAACCCTCATTTCAGGGGTCAGTGACCCCATCAGGAGAAGGAAGCCAGGAGATTTTGCACTTGGGCAGAAAGCAAAACACTTATGTGTAATCACAAGAGTCAAAATATCACAGAATGGGGCAGGTTGGGAGGGACCACAATGGATCATCTGGTCCAACCTCCCTGCTCAAGAAAGGTCATCCTGGATCATTGCACAGAGTTGTATTCCAGATGGTTTTTTAATGTCTCCAGTGAGGGAGACTCCATGAACTCTCTAGGCAATGTCGTTCAGTGCACGGTTACCCCCACAGTAAAGTTCTTCCTCAAATTTGGGTGGAACTTCCTGTCCATCAGTTTCTGCCCCTTGCCTCTTGTCCTACTGCTGGGCACCACTGAGAAGAGCCTGGAAACATCCTCTGGATACCCTGCCTTCAGATACTGATAGACAGTGATGGAGTACCCTCTCATTCATTTCCTTTCAAGGCTGAACAGGCCCAGCTCCTTCAGTCTCTCCTCATAAGAGAGATGCTCTTGAGTCCCTGAGTCATATTCAGAGCCTTTTGCTGAACTTGCTCCAGGAACTCCATCTCTCTCTTATGCTGGGGAGCCCAAAACTGGACACAGCACTACTGATGCGGCCTCACTGATGTCCTCAAACTATTCACTATTCTTTTTATTGTCTGGGATAGTTCAGTAAATAATTTTGCTTCCTGAAGGACGTTCATACACGTAGCTATTATGCATAACCCAATTAGTGTTGTATGGAAAGTGTCTTAAAATACATACCTGTACAGAGCTGAACAGATGCCAACTTAAGGCTCACAACCACAGGACTGAACATACCTCATGTGTTCAGTCTAATTATCTCACCCAGCATCTTTGAGTGCTCTCTTTGTATGCACAGATTAAAGGAGGGAAGTAAGTATTTTTACTTCTGGCATCTGTAACCATGCCGAGGGCTTAATTCCTTAATGCTGCAACTTTGGAAGCGGCTCTTATGCCTGTCATCACCTTTCTATCAAATGGCATCAAAGTGCTAGATGGAATATGGTCCCATAAATTTTTAATTTAGATACTTTTGGGTGATCTACCATAATAATTTTGCAAGTATAGCTTAATTTTAACAGTCCAATGCTGATGCTACAGAGGGCCAGGGGGCAAGTTTGCCATTGCTTTCAATAAGCTAGGTCCATGGGCTAAATACTAACCTCATTTCCATGTGTACCATCTCCTAAAAGATCTAGAGTTGTACACATGCAAATGAAAGTAGAATTTGTTGCTGTAAATTTAGTTTTCATCATTTACTTTCTAAAACATCTTATTTAGAAATAAGGGTTCCTACGGGGATTGAATTGATTCTGGAGGACACATGATTTTGCAGTTGCGCCTCTTCCTTTGTCCAAACTTGTGTGGTACAGCATGCAACAAATTCTCTTAGCTACTTCTTAGAGCTAGCAGGCCTTCTGAAGTTATTACATAAAGGTTTTTATTTTATTTGTTGATGATTTTGGAAAGTTAAAGCAAGTACTCTAAACCTGAAAGCATTTTTGAAGCCAAAGACAAGGTTACAGAGGAAGCCCTCATGACTGTCAGTTTTGGTTGTTTTGGTTTGATTCCAGCTGTGCCTGAAATTGTTGTAATGCAAGGTCAACAGAACTTCAGCATGGTGGTGCCCTTTCAGGCACACTTTGAGCAGCCCCTCTACTGTTTTCTTCTCTTAGTTTGCTTTTGCATCAGACAAAGCATTAGTTTAGACTGAAGAACCTTGTTTCAGTTGTCAGCTGTAAGTTTTATATATTCTGTACCTTATAGAGAACTTTCTATAGACATTCACAAAGATGGCATCTACTAAGTGCTAGATAAAGCAGTTTGAGCTCAGAGCTTTTTCAAGACATGCTGGAAAGAGTGGGTACTCACAGATGATGATTTTTTTTCCCTGTAAAGTGTATTACTCTTTTTTTTCCCTAGAGATTTTTGTTCCGTACCTTGAATCAGTAGGCTGTAATTGTAATAATTATGTAGTTTGACTACATAAAAGTAGCTAAAATTATAGTTTAACAAGATGTTTTACATCTCTCAAATGTAAACACTTTTATAGGATTAATTTTTCATCTTTGAATAAGCATATTAGTTTATATACAGATATATACTATATATACGCAATGAATTTAGGACCTATACAAGCACAGAATTCTTGCATATCCATGGGAACCTGATCACTAGTGACAATTTTGGAGTGATCTTCACGTTTGGTAAGTCACTTCCAGACCAAAAATTCCTGTAAATTCCTTTAACAGCCATGATCTCTCTGCTCACAGGTATTTGCTCAGTATATTTTTTCCACCTTGCTGAATACATGTTCATGGGATTTGCTTTGTGTTTACACACTGCTGGCAAGTAAGTCAGTGGTGACTCAGTTGACTACTCTGTGGTTATGATAGATTCATTTTACATGCCCTCACTGCTGAAAATCAGGGTGCTGCAAGAAGGTTCTCAACTATACTTGAAAAAGATTTTGTTTGGGGCTGTGAAAAACATCTTCAATTTGGATATATTTTTAGTAGCAAAATTAATAGATATTTAAAATTTCCTGAGCTACTTTTCTTCTTTGATCTGTCTGTCAGTTTGACATGAATAGAACTTAACACTTTTGTGCTTATGCCTACTATCTTTTCTGCTTCTTTTTTGCAAAGCAGGTTGAGTTAATGCATTAAGAGTCACAAAAGCTTTTGGGAGTCCCTTGGCATTTATGTGATTAAAAGAACATTGAGCTTAAATGCAGTGTTGCTGTTAGAAACTGTGATGTTTGAAAACAAGTCAGCTATTAAATCAGTTTTCAGTAAATAGATACAAGAACTTAATTTTCTTTTTATAATGTTTAGAAAATTAGTGTGGATGTTGGAAATTATGGAATGAAGTCCTAACTCTTTTTTGCTCTTCAGAAATAAATTTGAAATTAATATGGCTGTGAAGAAATAGTGCATTTTTTCCTTGAAATTAGAATTTTAAAACTTCACTGGCCAGTTGTCCCTGTCTCTTCTCTCAATGGGTTTTTGCCCCCACAGCTACAGAACTTGAAAAAGGTCTGATATCCTCTCAGCCCCAGGAGGCTGCTCCTCTTTCTGAAGATCTAGCCTCCCCTCATTAATGGATACATCAGGAATTTTGCAGCTGATCATGTACACAAGAAGCTCATACCCCTCCTTGGCTAAAATGACATGGGAGGCTCAGTGGCTCTCCTGCATCACTCCCTGCAGTACAGCTGGCATAGGCAGTAATTGGCCTGGCAATTAGTGGGGACACAGCCTGCTTCAGGGCATGGCATCAGGAGAAACACCACAGGAGCCTGGTGCCCTCCCCAGGGGAATGCCTGTTAAGGAGGACACTGGGGGTCTGTCTCTGGGCTGGCCCAGGGTAGATCCTAAAGAGGCCTCACAGCGCAGACTAATGAATTCTGACAGTGAGATGGCACAGGGCAGTGGTTCAGTAAACTCCCTGCTTATAAAAGTAAGGGTAGCCTGTATGTGATTAGTTGCTTCAGCTTTGCAACTTGATAATCTCTGGATTTACTTAGCCAGTCAGTCAAAAGCTTCTCCCAGGATAAGTGGAAGAGAATCCTGTGCCAGTTTTCCCCTTTTATGGTTTCCTTGGAGTATTGCAGCATTTTCAAAAGGATGAACTCTGCCTCCCCATCCTGAAGAGTATTTCATGGAGTGCTGCAAATTTATGCTTTCTCTTCTGAGTTGGCTGCTTAGCATGCTTGCTGTGCAGTGGAAGATGGCCTTTTTAGAGAAGGACAAAAAATGTTGGACTGGTGCTGAGGTCTACAGGTAACTGTGGTAAATGTGTCCTGAGGACTGAGCTAGGCTTCTATAGAGATTCTGGCTCTGGATGCTGGCGGAAGAAAAATGTCTGAAGTGGTTCTTGTCTATTCTCTGGATATTCTTCTAAGCAGGACAGTTCACAATTTGGGGTAACAGTCTATAAAATAAAATATAAAATTAAAATGAGTATGCTGTCAGGCAAAGGACAGACAAATTATCTCTTTGTATGTGTATTTGTTTCAAATTTTCTCTCACTTTTGTGATGCCTCCTGTTATTGTTCAAGTCCCCGGCTCTTTGCTGGAGGAATCATACTGTCCAAGCTGTACCATAAGCCACAAGGCTGAGGAGAACACTGTGGAGTGCTAGCCCTTGCCCCTGTACCCTAGCAAATCAGGACCATTCTTGCTTTGATAGATTGTGTTAGTGCCAAGTCCTCATCTGTAAGAGTAGCAGGATAAAGAGGTGTAAAATAGGAATGGAAAAGCCATAAAGACAGTCCCTGGCTTGCAGCCTGTGGATTTTGAAGGATCTTAATGAACCAAGTGTGTCATGTGAGGCAGCATAGACTGAAGAGTGTGGTTGAACAGCTGTGATATGCTCAGCTTTTTCTTTTTTTTTTTTAATTTGCTTTCAGAGGACCCCGTCTCATGTAGTCCCAGCTAGCATGTCAAAAAACCTCACTGTCCCTGTTATGTTACCTATGTGAAATCTCTGGATGACTGAAATTTGAACCAACAGCTTGAAAAAGAAATGAGCGAATACTCTCTTCAGCTAAAACAGGGAGCACTGAATGTGAATTCGTGTTATATGTTGTAAAATAAAGTGGAAAGGAAATGGCTCATTATTGCACATCATTTTTTCTTAATAACCCCACATGAAATTAATAAACCTTAAACCCCCAGGTTTTAGAAGTTGTTCTAGATAAGAGTCAAATGACAGGGAAGGGGAAATAGGAAGGGCAAAGCTTTAGGGCTTCAATGACTTATGTTTAGCAATCATCTAAGCAGCAGTTTCTAGTTTCAGTGATCTCATCTTCTTAGCTGCATATTAAGCTTCAGCACTGTTAGTTAATTATGTTGAATAAATGAGGAGTTCTTTTTCTGGCAGTGTTGAGCAAGTTTTGGGGCATTGATTTTTTGCACCATCTCTGTGACCACTAGCTTTGATGGAAGGGAATTGCTGCCTTGCCATTGATATTCCTGATTCTTCACCCCCAATGTGCTCCAGGGTTTTTGACCGAGATAAAATGAATGGGCTGGACAGACATCATCTTTGCACAGAGCAAACCTAAGTTCAGATTATTCTGAAGTAATTAAAACATGGAGTGGGATATTATGTGACTTCAGCGATGTGAGAACTAACTTGTTTTGCAACAGCAGAAAAATCTCAGAAGTGCTTCATCATCCTCTCTCTCTGCTTGCTCTTTTGAGTAGCAAGAGGGCGTCCTTCATGTGAGAATGAACAACAGAAATATTCTCTCTCGAGACACAAAATTGTTAGTAGGAGTGTTCTCCAGGTCTTATTCTGGAAGTCATATTGCACCTGCAAGGTTTGCAGCTGCCGTACACATTGTCGTGTTTGGCTGGGCTCCCCAATATTGGAGGTATAGTGTTACCTCCTTACTTGTGCTGCTTGAGGTACATTTTCTGCTCCCTAAAAAATGCATGATGATAACTTTATTTTGGTTACCATTATGTTTTTTTTCTGCAGAAACTCCTGAAAAAACAAGCATAGTTTCAAAATATTCACGAGGGGTTAAGCCTCCCTGAGTTCACTGTAGGCCATGTTTTCTCTGAGTTTGTCAAGCCTTGCATTAGAGGAATTTGCATGTAGTGGTACTGTGTGCTGGGACTGTCAACAGAAATGTGAAGGCTGGTGTGTATCTATCCCCGAGTGCTCTAATGAGCAGCACCACATCTACTCAAACTATTGTTTATAAAGAGATTGTTCCAAGCATTCACCCTTGCTGAAAGGTCTGAATTCGAAGAAGTGAGATAAGGGAAAAAAGGAGGCTATTCTTAAATATATTCTCTTTGCAATCCCTGAAGGAAACCTCATTTCACTGAGCCTAAATGTTTTTCAAAGTGGCAGACTAAAAAAAAATTCTTCAAGAAGCTAAATCTGAAGAATTAAACTTTGTTTTTTTATTTAGAAATGCTGTTGGCTGTGAATAGGGTCACTGCCTTTGTTGGAGGTAAGTGAATCACCTATAATGAGACTTGGCTATTGAATTTTACTCCTCTGTTTTTGATCTATTCACAAGCTCATCATGAGATTTATTTGTTGTTCAAAAATCTCCCTGCGTTTCTGCTCAATAATGTTCCCACATGAATAGCTGTCAAATAGCTGGTATTGCTTGAGGTCTGGGCTCCAACACTGGGCTGTATTGGCTAGTTGCCTGGGTTACCTTTGTTACATCTATCTGTTTCTTGTAGTAGAGCATTCCTGATACTACTCAACAGACTGTGAATTTTGAATAATTCAGTCAAATGTGAAATGCCAGCTGTGTTTTGGGTTTTTTGTGACTATTGATGTTTTTGAGATTGAAAAATAAGCAACTATTCAAAATATTATTTGCACCAGCTCTGAATGAGGAAAGAAAGCACAAATGAGAGTCTCATCTATTTCTGAGTTGAGAGTTGCTTGCAATTTGAGCACCTTTTACAGGGGGAATGAAAACACTTTTATTTCATGAATTCTTAGGATTAATTTCTAACAATGGGATTTCAAAAGTCTTTTAGTGGTATATAATTATTTATTTATGAGATAATTACAACTATATGAGAGATATAATCTCTAGGTGAATGTTTTTAGAGCAAAAATACCAAAGAATTCCTAAAGAAAAAGGAATTAATCTTTGCATATTGTGGACATGTCACTTGCATTTGAATTGAGTGGTCCATTCAAATATCCTTTGAAATCTGAAATCCTGTAGAAACAAGGTAAATATATTTTCTTAAGGATATTTATTTGGCACTGGTCTTTCAAGTACTTACATACATTAATACTTGTATTGTCTTCATGGCAACTAATTTTACATACATATAAAGTGATTGTGCAATTACACATCAGCTTGGGGCTGTAGGCCCGTGACTTTGGCATTTCATGTAGTGCTGAGTCTTCTGCCCATGTATCAGGATTGCAGTCATGCAATTACACAATCTCTCATTCTTCCCCCCTTGTGGCAGAGAGCACAAGTGAATTAGCTCTTGGCACGCCTGGTGTTCTCAGGACACATCCTGACAACATTTTCATAAGGTACTTTCAGAGAACAGATAAAATCTCATGCTGTACTTTGTGCTGAAAATTGCCAAGTGAACACAAGTATTGGTCTCCAGCTATACCATAAGAAAATTAAGCAAAGTGGAATGGCTTGAAAAGCTTTTTTATGAACAAGTCAGATTTTCTATTGCTGACTCCGTGACACTAGGACTCAACACGATGCACAAGTTCTTTGCACAGATCCCAGGAGGGAGATTCTCAAATGCAAAATGATGTGGTGTGAGAAGGGATTTTCAAAGGCTTAGAAACCAGACAGGTGAGGAGAATTGAGCCTATCAGACCTTTTTTCCTGCCTTTGAAAATATCTAAGCATCCTCAAATAACGATTTTTTCTGTTAGCTGTCATAGCTGTCACTGATTTTTTTTTCTTTTTCTTATGGTAGTCCAGTTTATAATGCAGGGCAGTATCTGAATACAAAGAAGAGATTTACCCTGGAGACCAGGTTTGGAGTTTGCCAGGGCTTGATGTTCTCTGTGTCTTTCTTATCAATAGCAGGACAACTGATCTGACTCCTAAAATCACATACACACTTGGCCAGACGAGCTAGCCCAGTATCTTGTCTCTGACACAGGCAATTGCAGACATCTGCAGGACAGCGTATGTCGAAAGCCATACGGTGGTATTTTCCTGATGTACTGCTTTACTTGCCAAGGACTTTTGATTCAAGGGCTCTGAAGGAAGATATCTGCTATATTAGTATTTTATAGCCCTTAATTGGATTTTATTCCATGCATCTGTTGAATAATTTTTGAACCCATTAGATAGTGTTTCGTGAGCATGACTGAAAAGTATCTTTCATGTATTTTTGAATAAATAAGAGAAATAGAATTAAATGGTACTGAAGACAGTCTTGTGCTCCTGGCACAGTCTTGATTGATGTCACTTGGTATAAAAATTATTTCTAACCCCTCATTTGGCATTTTGATTCTTCTTCTCATTTTGCTGATTTGACTAACAGAGCAGCCTTTTACTGTAAGGCTCTTTGAGAACTTCAGAATTAATACAACATGGAAAGCCACCTTTCCTACTTCAAGAGCCTATCTATAGTTGTAGCGAATACACACTTCACCCCAAAGATGAGGTTAACCTGAAAGTAAAGTACAGATATTGCTGTAGTTTGTAGAGGAACCAAATATCTGGGGCCACAGTCTAGGGAGTGTGCCAGAGACAAGTACAAGATTTCAAATCAGACCAGGAGAGCCTGCATGCCCCTGTTTGTGCCTGCATTCACCAGCATACATGTAACAGCAGTGTAATAATCAATTTGTCTTCAGTTGAGGCTTCAAAAAATGTATTCATCTCAACAGCCACTGCTTTGTTCAGTCATTCCCACTCCAGTGTGCTTATCCTGTGTGTAATATAGAATATCACAACTTGTAGTTTACCATATAAAGAGATGCATTTACAGGGGTATCTATGTGTCTGGTCTATAAAAAGTGTCACTTTATAGTTAATATTTGAACTCCTTATCAGTATGCCTCGATGTTTGTAGGCTTGAGAGCACAACTTACCAAAGCCTGCAAATTCTTCTGCACTGAGCCACCTTTGCACGTCTGAGGAGATGGGTGGGGGCAATCATGTATTGCTGAGTACTGATCTGAAGATGGCAGCATTGGGTGAGCTTTGCACTTTCTTGGCTAAGCAGGGCTCTCTTAAATACAAAATTGTAGTTGTTGCATGTGGCAAATTTATAAATCAGGTTTTAATTTGAAAGGCTTTTCTTAATACTGCAGTTTGATATCACAAGTTAGTAGTAGGCAGACATGTTGCCATTTATGTGTTTTATTTTAGTTAGTTATACTGAGAGTACAAGTCTTATAAATAGTAAAGATTGGCTCTCACCAGCAAGTGTTAGCTCATAAATATGACTCCCTTTTATTACAGTAACAATTATAATAATTTTGAATCAATGTAAAAGAAGCTTCCTCTTTAAGTACTGTCTATCTATCAAGGAGGAAGTTGAATCATGTCCTACCTGTCTCGTGGACAGGGTACTGCTCACCCTGGGCAGCAGGGATTGCTCTCTCTGGTGCTTGTGTTAGCTCCTCTGCCTTCTGTGCTTCCCAGCCCTCGGAGTGCACATCCTCAGTGGAGAATGTTTCCCCTCCTTCCCTCTGCTGGCCCTGTAGATTGCTTAAGTGGGCTTTCTCTTGGGAGCAGCATGGCATTGGTTTGGTCTTCTTCAGCCTAAGAAAAGTCAACAGTAGAGGTGCCCCACATATGGGGACAAAGTGCTGCTCTTACAGATCTAAAACACACAAACACTGGACTCCTTTTTAGCTGCTGTTGGTTTTAAAAATGAAAATGAGCATGATCACTGTTTTATCAGAAGTCTAATCCTGCTGTATGTCTGTCAGAATGTTAATGTTAGCAGCATAAGAACTACTACCTGATAGATTTCTTTAAGGAACCCTGAGGAAGAGGGGGACAAATTCAAAGATGTTAGTAGGATTTAAGTGTAAAGCTGGGTAGTTAGTTTCTAACTCTGCCAGCATGTGTACAACCAGGACTGTGGCCTATTGATAGCTCTTCTGGCAAAATATTTAGGCAGGTAAGCGAAGTTTGTACTCTTTGTGATGGGTCAGTCAGCTTCACTCATTACTTCTGTGATGCCTCTGTCATTTTGTGTTACTGGCTGTTTGTCCCTGAGACAATACTTTTGGAAACCAGCTGTCTTGCTTGTCTCCTAAGTGGTGACATCAACTCACTGGATATACTGAAAAATTTTATGCCAGCTTGATTTACCTGAGTCAATAGCTAAGCCAGTGGTGGAAATTTGATTTTTTTTGTTTTATTTCTTTGTTTTGTTTTATTTGATGATGATGTGCTTTCCCCTCCCTTAATGGATACCTGTGCATTTGACTGCTGTGATGGAATCAGACTTGAGACATTTGAAGTCTCTGCCAGTGTTCCTTCTTCTCAGCTGACCAAGCAGATTTGGATCAGACACGGAGCTCATGCTTTTATTCTTTTTTGTTATTATACCCTTCTGCATACTGCTATGCTGTATGAATCACTAGCTTTACAGAAACTTCTATGAGGCTAAGCAATTAATAATTTCTGAATTTCTAAAGATTGGTTGAACTTAAAAGAGCTGTTAATTTCTGGTCTTCTATATTTAATATGATACCCAGTCTGGAAGAGTTGGGAGTTAAGGAGGAAGTGAATGAAAAAAAAAAAAACAACCAACAACATTGTATTAGGATGTATCCTGGAGTTACTTAAAAAAATAAAATTTAGGACAAAATATTGGGTAATTTCTTATCCTAAATTCATATCTCCTGCAAAGACATGTAAATCTTCTAGGTTCAGTGGAGTTATGCCCCTTTGCACAAAACTGAAATTGTGAGATAATGTAATAAACACAAATATATATAGGGATATGTGTATATATATGTGCAATATTTTTGTATAACTTAGAACTCAACTTCCTAAAACCTTCATAGGTAGAAATAGTTACTATCTGAATCTCAACTGTTTGATCTAATATCAAAAAGCATGTATGTGTTGTAAAAAAACCAAAGTAAAATTCAGTACCATTGGAGCAGAAGTGACTGTGATCTTTAGCATTTAGTGGGCAATGAGCTGTCAGTGCTTCTTATAATCTTCTGAACATTTAACTTTGTTAGGTAGGTACAGCAAAGTTAGATTCAATACTGTTATGTTGATTTAATGGATCTCTTTTCACAGCTTGTCATCAGTGTTACAGGTCAGATACATTGCCTGATGGAATGTAGACCTAAAAAACAATTGTTATTTTTCAAGTTAATTCATTGGTCGAGTGAGTTCATTTGACTGAATATAATTTTCTTTCTGCAATTTAAGAAGCCAAATGCCATATTTTGTCCTTATTTATGACAGAATAAAATCTAGTGAAGTTTAAGACCTTGACTCAGGAAGGGTCTTAAGCACATACATGTAAGTAATTTCATTCTAACTCAAGCCAACTCAAGTGTGTTTCAGACTTTAAAGTGATATCAGCTTGAGCTTAAAACTGAGTGCTCTGAACTACATCTTAGAGATCTTCAGATGTTCCTAGACAGTCAGACCAACTACCTTGCAGGATTTTGTTTTAAGGCATCTCATTTATTTCTGAAGGTTTCAAAAACCTCTGTAGGTTACTATCAGCACCTTTGATACCTAAAAATGGTCTTGCTTGTCTGTTCCTAACTGGCCATTCCTGTGAACTGCTTGTGTACCCAGACAAAGAACAAAATCCCAAATGTGCAAAGCTTCCTTACTGTTGAATATGACATTTAAATTACTTAGCAGCAATAATATACCTTATCTGAGATTATACTCAAAGTAGGTAAATCTGAAGAAGTGGAACAGGCAAGTGAATATGGTACTGATTATTATTGCTGAAGTGCCTGTTTGCAACTATCCTATTTGTACTAAATATCTGTATATTTTACAGTGCTATTTCTTTACAATTGAATTTGGCCTTTGCAAGCAAGAAGGACAACTGCGTGCTTACGGAGCAGGACTTCTGTCTTCTATTGGAGAGTTAAAGGTATGTACCCTTAAATCACAGTAAACTTTTAATCTTAAAAAAATAATAGTTGGATATAAATATATTGACTTTCAAATAACAGTTAAAATTCTCAAGATAAAAAGCTTGTATTTAAAATACGGTATTGACCTAAAAGCTTAGGTTGAAATATCAGCTGGCACTTGAAGCATGAAATGTACTTATAAGGCCCAAAGTACCAAAGCAACTATAAACTAAAAAACTGATTTCTGTTTGAATTTTCATTTCTTTTCATTTCCATTTGTCAAAGGAGGCTCAAGGGCTCTAACAGGTAAGAGTACCTTGGACTCTAAAAGCTTTGTTTGAATGAGGAGCACATATTTTTAATACTCACAAAAAAGTGCTAAAAATCAGACATGATTCTGTTCTAAGTAATCCGGTGTACTTGAGTGGATTCCTTATTGATATGAAAAGAACAGCATTCATTAAGGTCCTGATTCAGTAGATTAACCATATTTAAAATGAAGGAATATGTATAAACTTGCCTGTGTTACAATACATAGAACCCTATTCTTTTAAGGGTGAAAGTGTTAAACCTTGCATGGTGTGAGTACTTGAAGAGGATAACTTATTGCCTCTTTTAATGCCTAGAAAACATGGGGAACAGGCAAAAGGTATTTTGTCACAGCTGTAGTATTTTGGGACATAATACATCTCTCTGTTAGCAACATGGGATGGAAGGGTAAAGAGGAGTACTGTCTTCAGAGACCCAAATGAACTCTTGGTGGCTTTGCAGGTAAACAGTTGGATTTAGGCAGCATATGCAGAAGAGTATTGAAAATTATTTTGCAGCATATCTGTTGTTTACACATCTTCCCACCCTTCTGTGCTGGCTTTCAGTGAGCTACTTGGTAGTTTAATAGAAGTATCTCAGTCCCTTTTTGCTGTATGTTTTACCTGTAACTGCGAATATTTGTGGTGAAGCTCATTAGTAAAACTGCTATACTTGTAGTAGTAAAAAATGTTGAAGAAAATTACCTTCTCTAATGTTTTTTTCTTGACTTGTGTTAGAGTTGCTCTCAGTTCTGTGCATACTTCAACCACAGAAACATTCTGTATCTGTCTGGCAATATTTTATACTCACACTGCAAAGATGGTTGAATGAAAAGAGGTGAAGATGTCCCACTTGTTTTCCTTTGGCTCAGCAACATTCAGTGCTAAGCCCCAAACTCTGCAGGACTCTGTAAAGAATGAGGCCCTTTATTTAAACTTACAGATAAGGTGATGACCCTGAAAATACCTACCATATCATTTACAAAATCTAAGGGCATAAAAAAGAAGAAATGAACAGTCAAGAACATAATAAATCTTCTACCATCAATGTCATAAACAAATGCATTATTCTTGTCAAGTCTGCATATTTGGTATCACACATTTGTGACCCCAGATCTGGGTTCTTTGCTCAGCAGTAAACTCAGAGTATAAACGCAAAATATAATCCTTTTGAAAAGCAATGCTAAAAGCTAAATAATCTGCACATTAACAGACTATATTGATCTGCTACAGTGTTATGGCCAGATATATATCATAATAATTTTGCTCTAAGTCAATAATATTATATACTTTTCTGTTACACTGCATATATATTTTGTAGATATGATGCCAGAAGAGACTACTAGATCATTTGATTTGACCTCTTATGTATCATAAGATACTAAATTTCACCAGATCTTGCATATACTGATTTTAAGTTGGAAATTTCAGTAACTGATAAACTAAGCACTTGTGTGCTGTGGGAACAGAACAGCACCATACCACAAGACATAGTCTCCATGAAGGGACTGATAAGGTGAAAAATATTCAAAAAGTCTCTGGAAGTGTGCTCCAGGGTAGAAAAGAAGGTAAAAGTTAAGGAAAAAAGTGCAAAAAACTACTAAGTTTTCTGATAAAATGACCATGGGAGAAGCCATTTCTAGACCACAATCCTGGCACGAATGTCCTTCTTGTCAGCAAAATATTATCGGGGAGGTGCTTAGGAAGGAGAATGTCTGGGCACCCATGACTTTCGTGCACAGCCTTGCATCAAGCCATTGTCACTCTCTGCTGTTTCTTGGGAAAGTAATTTCCCTCCTAACACTTACTGGGAGGGCAAATTTCTTTCTTGACCTGAAGTAAGGTCATGCTAATAGACTGTTTTTGAGATCCTGATTGTAACTGAAATCCTTATTGATGGCAGCTATTGCTCTGAAAATGATGAGAACAATGCTGGCTATTTCAGTGGTGAGTGGGGATGAATAGGAGACTCAGATTGCACGACCATGACATGTCCCCCTCATGTGTGCAACACTCGTACTTCTTGTAGGTGTCAGAGTGAAGACGTCCTTTCAGAAATAACTTCTGCCGTATTTTAGACTGGGATGGCTGCGGCCTAAGGAGTTCAAGTACTTCTGTATCCCTGCCACTAGGAAGGCAGATCTTGAAATGTTGAGTTTTGCTACCTTGACTTTAGAGTCATAGAATAGTTTAGGTTGGAAAAGTTGTCTAAGATGATCAAATCCAATTGTTAATCCAGCACTGCCAAATATGCTGCTAGTGCCATATCCACACATCATTTTAATACCTCCAGGGATGGTAACTCAACCACTTTCCTAGGCAGCCTACTCCAATGTTTGGCAACCATTTCAGTGAAGAAATTTTTCCTAATATCCAATCTAATCTTCCCCTGGCACAACTTGAAGATATTTCCACTTCTCCTGTCACTTGTCACTTGGGAGAAGAGACCAATCCCCACCTGGCTACAATCTCCTTGTAACTATAATCTCCTTGTAACTATAGCGAGTGGAAAGGTCTCCCCTGAGTTCCCTTTTCTCCAGGCTAAAGAAACCCAGTTCCCTCAGCTGCTCCCCATCATTGGGCTCCAGACACTTCCCCAGCTCTACTGCCCCTCTGGACACCCTCCAGAACCTCAAAGTCTTTCTTCTAGTGAGAGGCCCAAAACTGGACAAGAACTTGAGGTATGGCCTCACGAGTGCCAAGGGACAGTCACTGCCCTGGTCCTGCTGGCCACACTGTTGCTGATACAGACCAGGATGCCAGGATAGGCTTTCTTGGCCACTTGGGCACACAGTAGCTCCAGGTCAACTGTTTTTGACTGGCACCTTCAGGTCCTTTTCTGATGTGCCACTTTCCAGCCACTCATTGCTGCTTGGGGTTGATGTGCAGAACCTAGCACTTGGCCTTGTTGAACCTCAACAACTGGCCTCAGCCCATCGATCCATCCTGTCCAGATCCCTCTGGAGAGCCTTCCTGTTCTCCATCAGAACAATGCTCCTGCCCAAATTGGTGCTCTCTGCAAATTTACTGAGGGTGCCCTTGAGACTGCACAGGCATTTTTTATTAATATGCTTTGTGAGCAAGAAGAAAAGCCTTTCTCCCACTTCTCTCCCTATCAGTTCTCTTTTCAATGCAGCGGTATGCACAGGAAATAAGATGGTGGCCAAATTGATATATAATTTGTATGAATTTCTAGAACTACATGAGTCTGTTTGTAGGTAGAAATTGTGAGCAGCATTTGGGTTGTTTGGAGGACTGGATGGCTTGTTCAGTCATCCCTTTTTCTGTATTACACTGCCCCACTTCACAAATCTGGCCAACAGCTCTAGTTACAAATAACTGTAAAGGCTAGAGAAATGTGTGCACCAGCCTATCACTATAGGATTCTCTTGAAATCTTTCTCCCCACTCAGTATTTAGACCTAAAATTTCTGATAATGAAAAATGCATCTCCTTGTGTGCATTGCTATGAAAGCATCAAGTAAAAAAAAATTAAAAGCACAACAAAATAAGGAGAAAGAGAAGATTAAAAATTAAGCCTGGGGGAATCGAATAATACAGTAAGTAGTTATAAAATGTTCTGCCTAATATAGTCAGGTTAACTCCAGCTAACACTATTACACAGTATGTATTTGGGGCTTAGAGATAAGGCAGAAATAATGTACATTTCAATTATTAAAACTGTTTCTAAAAAGCAGTTCAAATGTCTTTGGAAACTTGAATCCATTTAATTTGTGTGATGCTCTCTTGAACTCTTTCATTAAAGGAGTCTCCTATCAACTTCAGTTGGCTGTAGATCAAGTCATACATCCCTGTTGTATGCTTCTATACTGAACAGAGAGGTAGACTTAAAATCTCTCTCTCTAAATTTTTAAAATCAAATACAGTATCCAACTGTATTATTTTGTTTTAATGATAATTTAAGAAGTGCTAGCATTAGACTTTATAAGCAAAAATATTAAAATGCAAATTTTGGCTCCGTTTTCTGAAGAGGATGAAGAAAACAACTCCTGGATCCCAGATGCTAATTTTAAGAATCTTTAAATAGAGAGATTTTCCATATTTTTCTAGATAATATATAAAATTACACCATTGAACAAAATTTTCTGGTAATATCAGGACATTGTCAGATTCCCAATATATTTTGTACATATGCAGGAAAACGTTTAAAAGCAGGTTTTTCAAGACTCTATGTACTACCCCTGGGAAAACAAGGCAATAAAATCAGTACTGGCACACACACAACTTCTCACCTGTGTTCCTATTCTGCCCTCCTGTACTTCTCAGGCAGTGCAGTATTTATAACTCATCTCAAGTTTTCCCCTTGCTAGCTGAAGATTTTACTTTTTGGGTTTTGTTTCATTTATTTTTTCTCTCAAAGCTGAAAAGCTCTGAGTTGTATTATTGCAATCCATTTTTATACTCAGAGGAGGAATTACAAGACCAAACTCTTTTTTCATGTGTCAGTGATAGTGGTCACTTAGGAAATGATTCACAGTTGTGCAGTGTAAATGCCTGCTGCCATCTGACATGGCCTAGTATTTCTGACCAGCTGCCACTGTAGAAATGTGTAAAAGGCTTCTTTAGATCCTGTGCTGTGTCTTCCATTCTCTGTACAACGCATCAGACAGCCTAGGCCTTAGAGACCTGTTGTTAGGTACCTCAATCACTCTTTTAACCTTTCATCTGGCAGGGAGTGGAGGTATTTCTTTATTGTTATGCTTATTTTCAGTACAAATGATTGTCTGCTTCTTAAGCTGTCTGATACTGCTTCTTTTCCTGAGAATCAGTGATGATTAATTTCGAAGTTTCACTCCAAATTCTTATTTCTTGAACTGAAGAAGACTCACCAATAGTATTACTAGCATTAACAGTACAGTCTGTATGAATGGGCCATTGGAGACAGTTATCACAGGTACACAAGATGGTGACATGCCCTATTTTACCAAAAGCTATTTTCCTTATGAGTGTTAGCCCTAACATCTCATTGGAGCTGGATAACATAGAGCTTTCTCATGGAAAAATACGTATTGGGTACTTACTCATTTGAGTTAACTAAAGAACTGAATCTCCAACCAAACCTAAGTGAATAACATGTATTTAAAAAACACAGGCCTGAAGCTGAAAGCTTTTGTTCTCACCAGACTTTTTTTTTTTTTTTTTAGATTATGTACTTCAAAATGTTGAGAGTGCCAAGGACCAGCATTTTACAGCACTGTAAAGTTTCTGATAAATGCTCTGGTTAGCTTTGAGTGTCTTGACCATTCTAGTTCACACTAGATGGTTTATGGTCTCTCTGAAGGTTTGTCTGCAGGCTTGGTTCAGCTGCTGAACTCTGGCATTGCTGGTGTCAGCATATCAGCTCAATAGCAGATGTTACAGATGTCAGGCTGTGCAAGTTGAAAACACCATCCAGACTTGCAAAGATGGAAACATTGCTTTGGTAGCTATGGCAATTCCTACTTGATCCAAGAGCCAGAAGAACTTGGAGGGGAGACAGGTATCTTGGGTGGGAATTCACTGGAATTTACACCTTTTGTTTCCAAACTGCAATCTGAAGAATAAGTGATCTGTTGTTGCCTAATTTTGAAGGCATGTCTGAATACTTTACCCTTGGTTTCCAGGGTGCACGTGTGCTGCTGTCCTCATGTTCCACTCTCTGCAGAGTTGCTTTGTGAAGCAGAAGCTCTATTCATGTATGACTAAACTGGGATCCAGAAAGAATGAATCATTTCATATGGATAATCTGAGGAGAATAACTAGAAAGGCTTTCTCAGAGGACACCCCATGTGACAGAGTCAGCCTTTCCTTCTCTTTAAACTCTCTCCTTTTATAAAATTAGGGCTCTCTGAATAGAGCAGTTGTTCACAATGTAGGAGCCACAGGCTGAATCCCTTCTCGATGCTGATAACTTCAGTCCCAAGGACTAGGCCTGGCCCATCAGAGGCCATTAGTAAGTAGAGAAGTTAAGAGTGCTCCCCTTCCTGTTGAACCTTTCACAGTACAGGAAAGAATCCATGAGCCAGAAGTAGTCAGTTCCTACAGAACTGACTGATGGCCTGTATCATCATCTTGATTCCCTGCAAGGAATCAACCTCACTCAGTCCACTCAGAGTTTTGAAACTTTGTGCTTTAGGCATTTGAACCACCAAGTCTCACCTGGAAGCACAAAGGCACCTTAAGAGGAGATTTTTATCTATAGTTACCCTCCCAGGGAATCTATTATAATTCCAAGTGAAAAAAGGCAAATTCATTTCAACAGAAGGAGGTAAATGCCTTAATTTATAAGCATTCAACCACACCATGGTTCTGCAAAGAGAAAGTGACAACAGGTATATAGGCAGGAGCCTTATAAGGTGAGCCTGTTTCTGCAGTCCTTTTATAAGAGGATGATGGTTGAGAGACCATTTTTTATATTTGTTTTCAAACCTGTTTAACTGATGGTTGGCTAGAAACAGCAAATCTTGTGAGAAGGAAAAGATACATGTACCAAAGAAAGTTAATTCCCTGACATTTTAAGATTCCATGCATTAATTTTTCATGTATTTATTTTTGGAGAGAGAGGAGGTGGGAGGAAGAAGCTCTTGTTCCAGTTTTCTGTCCTGCTATTTGGAGACTTCAGGTTGAGAGTTAGTATGATATTTTCATAGCCTTTCACAGGAATTTAGGAATGAGCATAAGCAAGAGCAAGGATAAAAGTTGTGGTGAATACCTTAAGGTTAATACTTTACTCTGCTATAAAGAATGTCCATGCAGATAGAAAGTAAAGAAATCAGAGACATCTTTGGACTTCAGGGATCTTCATCCTCCCTGTCATTTCTTTATGCTTTTCATGCACATCTTCACTCTATATAGATATCAGGGGACTAAAGAAGGTTGAAAGGTGACCTAAATATGCTCTGCTTCCTTACCTTGTACTTCTGTAACAGAGGACTGAGAATGAAAATATGTGTGCTCTAGAAGATAAGGTAGATCCAAAAGCCCACACAAGTATTCAAGTTGAAAGGGGAGCGAGAAAACATTTTCCTGGAAAATGTCTCAGTACCTGATTTTCAGTTCTGAACCTCTTTTTTCTAGTGACTTGTGCAAGTCATATAAAGAGAAAGGCTGATCAGAAATCTCTGCTCTGCATAGCAGCATTTGCCTTATCTGCCCAGTGTCTCTTCTGTTCTTATCTAGATCTGTTTAGTTCTTTTTTTCTTTGCAGTACTGCATGAAGCATTATTGCTCAGGTTGTGTGGCAGAAGAGTAATGCATTTCATTGTCTTGCAATACATTGCCATTATTTAATGGGTTTTCAGATATGTAGTTTCACTTTCGCTGTCAGGAAAATACTATATGATTTTGACCTGAAAATGCAAAGTACAGATTACATGAATGGTTTAGTCAGACCCAATTTACCCACCAACACGAAGATGAATTCTGCTAGTTAAATGAGATTTTGGGGACATATATATTTCTAATTGTATAGATAATTTTTTAAGAATGGCTATCTGATCATTTTCCTTCTTCGATCTGAACATTTATGTCTGTATGGCAGGTGCATATCTAACACCCTCTTTATGATTTTATTATTATGGGGAAAAGCCATCTCCCATAGTAAGACCTTTTTAAATAACAAATTCTGTTCACTGTTCAAACTGAAAAAACACTGTATGTAAAACAAGATGAGCTACCAATTAGTGGGAAACATACAGGACAGTGATATAAAATCTGTATATATGAACAGCTGATACAGATACACAGCATTATCAAAATCCAGTTTAACAGATCCTGTGGTGTATTTTGCAGCATGCTCTCTCTGACAAGGCCAATGTGAAAACATTTGATCCAAAGACAACCTGTTTGCAAGAATGCCTTATCACTACTTTCCAGGAAGTTTACTTTGTTTCAGAGAGTTTTGAAGAGGCCAAAGAAAAGATGAGGTAAATTATTTTCCCCGACTCAAAAGTCTAATTTTCTCTTATTTAGTGGCTGGGGAAAAAAAAAAAAGGAAATTAATTTTCTTTTTCTCTTTTCAGGGACTTTGCCAAATCAATCAATCGTCCCTTCTCTGTGTATTTCAATCCATATACGCAAAGCATTGAGATTCTGAAGGATACCAGGAGTATAGAAAATGTTGTCCAGGACCTCCGCAGTGATCTAAACACTGTATGTGATGCTTTAAGTAAAATGAACAGATATTTAGGGATTTGATATGTTTGGCACTGTGATTTGCTGTCATTTGCTCTTTCTGTAGCCAGTTACATGAGATGGCTAATTTATTAGAGCCATCAGTTTTCCCTTTACAGCTTGGCCTGTGGCTTGCATCATTGTGTAGCTCTGTCTAACTGTAATCTGCAGACAAACCAAGACAATGCTAATTTGTAAATGAAACATAGAATGTGTCAGAATAATAATCATCAATTCGTCAGCACAATGTCATGTACAAGTATGCCATTAAAAACTTTCCTGGCGACAGTTTGGTTTCCATAAAATGATTCACTTCACATTTTAAGAAATGGTGTTGCTGATTTAATTGGGTCTGAGTTTATGTCTTCATTGTCCCTTCCCTTCCATAAGAATACAGAAAAAATTGTTTGCAGCATTTTAATTTTCTTTGTAAGAAAATATTATTTATTTCTCTAGTGGTAAAGACACTGCTTTGTCCATATATCTGTTACAGAGCTTAGTGTTTCTTGTGACTGAACAATACAGTTTATGTTCTGGTAGCTATCAGAGGTCAGGAAGGATATGTATTAGTACTAAAAGGTCTGTGAAGATTATACATTATGAGAACCCACAACTGACAAGTGTCCAATGTGGCTGAGAATTGCAACATACTAAAAAAAAAGAAACCTCTGAGAGTTCATGTTGAAAGGTAGTTGTAGTTCACATGTGTTACCTGTGGCAGTCCTGAGAGTGTTTCCTCTTAGATTGCTATCTGGAAATAAGAGATGAAGCACTTGTTTTAATTTCATTGTTACATGTGAATCCAAAGTCCTTCTACATTCTTGTATGTCTTCTGCATTCACTTTTGTCTTGAACTTACTCCTCTTGTGTTTCAGGCATGGTTTGCCTTTCCTCATTATTGAATGTGGATTCAACCTTGACTTGGCCATGCTTGACTGGGTCTACACTGTGCCAGTAACAGAACATATAAAAGGGTGAATATGGAAATTGTTATTTAATTATAGCTGAGATGATTTTCAGTTACTAGAATATTTGTGGAGTGATTAAATCATAGGAACACCACACTGCCTTGTCTGTATCAGATGGATACACGTAATGCCTGACTTAATAAACTCTAAGCTGGCAAGCTCTGACAGAAGTACAAGCTCTGTCTGGGGAGCACAGTGCAGAAATATTTGAGCAGGCTCTTATCTGGAAGTAATAATTATGCATGTCTTTCCTTTATCTGGGTTATTCTATTCTCCTGTTAGCCAAGATAATGGAGAGTTGACTATATTGTGTGGACCCTTCATAACAGAAACCACATGGCTTATGCAGATCATGTCAATAAGGGTGAAAGTGTCACAGCTTGTCTACATATATGGAAAATAGGTAACTATTGAAGCTGCTCTCCCAGCTGAAAGTCGTGCAGAGACTCTTAAATATTGCTGGCAATTTCAGCATTAAAAAGGCACCACTTGATAGTACCACCATATCCTTAAATAAGAGGCAATCCATAAGGATAATTTTCACAGGGATATCTGCCACCTCCTCAAAGATAACTGTGGGATAACAGAAAAGGCTTTTTTTCTGTGGATAGTCCCTGCTGCATTCTAATGCTGCTGTTAATAGGGTGTGGAAAAATCTACTTTTAGAATCAACTGTGACTGCCGTTGGTACAAATGAAGAACTGTTGAGTTATCCCATGGGGATCAGCATGCCGGAGGAGTTTTTAACCTCCCAGCATTAGTGCTGACTGTTAGCTAGCACTTACCACAGAGGAATTGCTGGCAACCTTAGCAGGAAACTTTCTCCCTCTTTCTTTCCATGGAATCTGATGAACTTCTTGTAGCCCTTTCTGAAGAAAATGGTCTGTACTGAAGTTTAATTTAACCAGTCTGAAAAAAATCATTGTGCAAGAAATAGTAGCTCTTACTTAGTTCAAGAACTGGCAAAGTATTGTTGCTTGCTTAAATAAAATAAAGCCACAATAAGCAACAAAGATTCAAAGCTAACAAAGTCATCAAGGCTTTCCCTTGAATCAGAATTATGCAGGAAAGCTTTAAATACTTATAATATCTGGATTTATACTTGACTTTTCTGAATAGCTTAAAATAAGAATTCCATAGCAGTGAAACAATAGAAGCATATCTTTGTTTTGTTTTGTGCTGTTAGCAAGTAAATCTCATTATGGATTAGGGAGAAACCCTTGAAATCCAATAGTCATTCTAGGACTAATGATGGCAAGGAAACTGTCTACAGTGAAGATATAATGTCAATGACACAGAACATTGTCAAAGGATAATGGGCTCCCACTGCTAGATATATGCTTAATCCAATGATTTTATTTCTATTATACAACATGATTAAAAATAAATTAACTATAATGGGCTAAGGAATAACAGTGATTTAGAGAGACAATCACTCATTGTTCTTACATAGCAAAGCTGCTGTTTTACAGGCTACAGAGCAAACTGGCTTTGGGCCTCAGCCAGTCAGGAGCCAGGACTGGGAAGGAATGCTTTAAAAAGTGCACTGTTGCACTTTTATGAATCACATAGTTTCAGCTTAGCTGAAATTCTTCTCTGTGGTTTTTATTAGCAAATTAAGATCAGCCATGCAGCAATCTCCTTGGATGACAAGCTCATTTAAGCATAATGAGGGAATTATTGACAGTTATCAAATTACACTAACATTTTATTTGGAATAGGCCATATTTATATATGGTACTTGTTTAGCTTTAGTGAGCTGGACTCTGGAAATTGGACTTCTGGCTTAGTCTCATTTATTTCCTGTGTAATTCTGAACTGATGCTTTATGGGTCTGAGATATATGCACTTGCTTTGCCTGCACAGAGTAAATGGGCCCAAGCTTAATGAATGTAAACCATTGCAGTGTTTACTACCATGCAAAGCCTAAAATGAAAAACAACACCTTGAGACATGACAGCAAATACAAATACCAAGTTTCATTTGCAAACCAAGACATGGTTGATGCATTTCATTTAATTTGCTCAGTAGAGGGGGTGGAATGAAGAAGGTGTTAACATAATATATTGCGTTTACCCGCTCCACTCTTCAAGACCTGTTGGGAATCCTGTTTTAAGTTTGGCCCTAAAATGCACTTTCATGAAATAAGGTGTCTTTTCCTTTCCTCTTGTTAGGATATCCTGATGTGATGGAGAAAATTCCAGAAATTTACTGTACTGCAATATGTATTTAGTGACGCGCTGTAATGGATTACGGAAAAAGTTTCATGTCTTTGAAAGGACAGCCTGGCTCAGAGAGTTAAACATGCTGAACGCTTTCACCTACAGGCTGCTGGTACAAATCCAGTCCAGTCAGCAGTTACTGAAAGCTATCACCGGCCAGCAGCAGCTTGGCTTCTGTGTGATGAACTGGGAGGCTGTGATTGCATAGTTTGGAGTAGAGGAGACTGAGGGGAGATGCGATAACCTTTATCAAACACATAGAAATAGCTGCAAAATGGAAGGGACAAGCTGTTCTCCAGCTTCAAGAACTAATGGACTTAAATTGCAGGAAAGGAGCATTAAGTTATGTAATAGTGAAATGTGGGGGACAGATTGCCTGGGGAGACTGCAGAGCCTCCATAATTTTTCAAGAGAACAGTTTTGGCTGCTGTCTCTTAGGAGAGAGACTGGCACAGTCGGTCCCATCTTGAGACCAGAGGAGAGGCCATACAAATGTCTTGAAGTCCCAGCCTGGAAAAGGCTTCAAGAAAGCTCATAAGCTCAGTAATGGTCAACAGCCACCACCGTGGAGTATTTATATGTCAACTGCACTTTTGCCTCCTCCTTCAGTCTTTGACCAACCGTAAAGAGTGTTTCTTCATTTTTCTGTCTTTCCCTAGGAAATGAATAGGATCCATGGTCTGAGTGTAGCCCTATATGCTGAATGTGCTCTATTTCAAGTTCATCAGCCATTTGGGAGACTCTGTGTGTGGCTCACCTGCTAGTTACAGCTGCCCAGGGGCAGAAGACCAAGAGTGAGCAACCAGCATTTGTAGTTCTTAAAACAAGATTTAAAGCTGCTCAACTTCATAAGCAAAATAGAAATTTGTATTTTATTCTGTCTGTGCCTGCATTTTAGTTCTCAGGAACACTGTGTTCCCTTGAACACTCTGGAGAACTTGGAGCTCTTCCAAGCTTCTGACCTTGAGTGCTCCAGCCAGACATCAGCCTTGTCTCTTGGTGAAATCTGGGCACAGAGCAGGATGTTCTCCCTAACTTCCCTGATTTCCAAGGAAAAGAAACCCACTGGTGTAGTCCAGAAGGAAACCTTGGTTTTGGCCCCTGCTGTAGTTTCCCAGGGAACTTGGGGACTGCACCTGCTGTCCAGCCTGGTGTCACGTTAAGAGCTAGGTAAGGATCAGTGCAATGTTCTTCTACTCAGGAAACCAGCTTTCCCAATCTGGAAACTTTTCTTCTTGTTTTATCAGAACAGTCTATGTCTTTTTAGAAATATGACTGCTTCCTTTCTATCTCAATAGGACCCATGATCATGTTTCCAAATCATTTGTGAAGGGAGTAATTCTGCTATATTTATATAATGGCTATGCTTTGTGGTATCAGTCACTGCAGTTCTGGAGATGTTTCACCAACAAATTCTTGCCTTCTCAGTGAAGAGTTGGACAACAATGAGAGATTTCTCCTATGGGCTTCAAAGTGTGTTTGAGACAGGACTCCAAGAGAAAAGTTTTGGTTATACTAGAAATTATTGGCTATTAAAAATATATATCTCAGGAAATAAGTTACTAGAAACGAGTACCTCCAGTTGTCATACCAAAGACTGTAGAGATGTCCTTGGCACTCTTACTGGTAATTTCCTATATCTTAAATAAGCTTGAAGGCTAAACAATGTTCTCCTCAATTGAAATGCTCTATGAAACCTCTGTTGTTATATTTTGTGTGTGGTCCTCAAGAAAAGGTAAGTAGACTAAAAATAATCAGAATTTAGTAATGTCTATTCAAAACAACTGTATTTAGTTTTAAAAGACCCTCCAACACCTTAGAGTAAGAAGTCACATTTCTTTGCTAACTGCTGAAATGTTAAAGTAAGACTGAAAATAAGTGCTGGCACCTACTTGGAATTTGGCCCTGAGGGAACTATTCAGGTGGAATAAATGTGAAATGGGTTATACAGTCTGATACTTTGAGTTGCAAGTGGGCGATGGATATTCTGGTGGACATTTTTTTAATGTAGTCAGAACTCTCAAATGTCCAGAAAAAATAGTGGAGAAGAAGCTGCCACTGCCACACTCCATCTTTGGTGGTAAAGAGTTGAGTTTGTGAAGCAGCAGGAGGTGGATTTCAGTCCATGTTAAACTGGCACATGACCTGAAACACAACCCAAATATGCCTGCATCACTGGCTCTGTGTGAGCCCCTGCGTGAATACAGTCCTGATAACAGAGCAGCAATAAAGCACTCTAGAGCCAAACAGCCCTGTTTTCCCACAGCAGAAAATGTGGGTGATTTGAGACCAGCATGACACAATTAAAATCACTCTTATTTCCAGTAAAACCTTTTAGAATATGGTACTATTATATTTTTTATAAGAATTTTAGAGAGATATGTTAATTATGGAATGGTTGATTCTCTTAGTATTTTCTGGCTTGAACTTTTATAGTTGTCACCAAACTCCCTACCCACTCTGGCTACTTTACATGAAAGTAGAGTAATGCTGAAGATGTGGTGCTGCCATTTCCCAGGGCTTTACAATTGATGGGTATGCCTAGTGCTACCCTCCCTCACCACCCTTCTTGCAGTGAATTGCAAACCTTAGAGATGTGAATAAGGTCAGTTAATGGTAAATGAGTTTAAGGTTAAACACACAGTGGATTTGCCACTCCAGCAGAATTTCTCATGAGAATCTATTTGGTTGAGTTCTCTTTTAATGATTACCCCTCTAGATCACTTGAAGGTGGAGTTATGAAAAAGCAAGTCTCTCTCCTCAGACAGGAACCAGGGAGTCAAAATCTCAACTGCGGCAAAGCCAGCACATGTTCCAGGAGACATTTTAGTGCCAGCGTCAGTCAGTTCAATTGGAATTAGCTCAAAATAGATTTTTTAGTTGCTGGACTGAAAGGCTACATTTTACCTGCAGGTCTCAATCCAGCCACTGTTTTCTGAGACAGATCCATGTCTGCTGGAACAGGAACTAGAGCTGTAAGTCAAGCATGCCAACCCTGTTCCTTACTTAATTTGCAGACATTAAAAAAAAATGTTATCTCCAGAATAAAAATGCAGTGTGCAGAAGGTGAAGAGGCAACGCGGTCTGCTGTTTTCTGAGATCTCATTCACTGCTCCTTCCCGGTGCTGGTCCCCACAGTTCATGCATCCAAGAGAAGACTTGACCTGTGCTAATTGACAGGAGCAGAAGTTACGAAGCTGTCTGAATCCCAGAGAAGAGTTCCTGCTCCAAGCTATTCCTGAGGCCTCAGAAGGCCACTGTTTGTCTTCTGTGACTTGTTTATACAGAGTAACTCCTCAGGCTTTGTCTGTGGAGTTACTGTAGTGTCTCTGTAGTGGGATCACTTAACACATGCTGTCATATGTACAGGGAAGGTAGTAGAGAGAGGCTGGGAAGTGCCAAGAATTTTATTCCATAGCTCTCCTTTTCAAATCATCTCATACCCGCTTTAAAAAAAAAAAAAAAAAAGGCAAAATAGAGGCCCACCAGCACCATCCATCCATGCCTCCCTCCCGCTGCAGTCCTTGGGCAGGTGTTCTGTAGGGAACCATTCCTGCCTGTCCCTTCTCTTCTCTGAGGCCAGCAGTGGATCTGAAGGGCTGTATGTGCTGTCCCTGCTGTGCCCAGCCAGGGCGTTTTCCCGCTGGGACATCGCTGTGCGGAGCAGGGGATACAGTGAGTACAGTGGGGTAGAGCACAGCTCTGGCGCCGTAAACCCAGCCTCACTGCTGGAGTGGAGCCCTCCAGGGTACTCAGGGTGCTCAGTGGGGCCAGTACAATCTCCCTTGCCCCATTTCAAAGGCAGAATTGCTTTAAATAAGCAATTGGTTAGGAAGCCTAACACTTGGGACTGATAAAAAAGCCAGTGGCACCCTCAGACTTATAAGGGAAGGGCACGGGTAACTCTGTGGTACCTATAGGCAAGTATTGATTTTTCTCATCACGGTGTCAGCGCAAAATCTGGCATACAGATGATATGGGGTCCATGTGGATTAAGTTTTGTTACATCATCTCTCAAAAAGCTCAGGAGAAACAAAAGACAGTCTGTTTGCAGCTGGACAGGCATAGGGACCTCTATTTAATTCTCTTTTTTCTTGACATTACCTTATTTCCAGTGGGGAGGAAGAGCACTGTACTCATGAATGCTGTGTAAAAGCTGGTGCATTTTCACTGAGCAATAGCTTGGTCTGTCAAAGTTAGGAATGAAAACATGGTTAGAGGCAGTGAATTAAACCTCAAATGTAATGCCTCTGATTTTCAGAAGGGAAAGGGGAAGTGCTAAGTGAATATAGGAAATTGCAGCATTATGCATTGTGAGAGCAATTCTTTCCATCCTTGTAGCTAATGGACTGAATAGAAAGTGAACAATTTATTTCATACAATGATTCACCAACACTTTGACAGGGTTTCCAATTCTGAGCTCAGTTTCATGTTCAGCTCCCTGTTTACTAGTGAAATAGTACAATTATCTGTCTACCTCTTACACTTTGTAAGCAGGCAAGGCTGCAGGATCTGAAAAGAATAAAAATAACTGTATAAATCCTGAATGTTTAAGGCTGGAGGGAAGGGAAATGAAGCAAGTGTTATCTTTCCTGCGGTCTATTGGAACATTCCTCTAAAAATAAAGTTAAATTCCCAGGGAAAATAGGTCCAAAAGAAAAATGCCAATGGAACTCGGTTTTCAATTTCTATTTAATGTTTCCCCCATCTAGGTTTGTGAAAGGAAATCACAAAACATTTCTCGTTTGAGTCCACTTGTCAAATTGTCGATAGTAAAGTAGCCAGAACTGTTACAGCTGAATTGGTCACATAAAACTCTGGTGAAAAAGGGATGCTTCTCCCAGAGGCATTTAGTAAATGTGCTAAGCTGCTTTACAAGACAGGATGACATTTTTCTGCCTTTAACCCCAGTTTTATTGAGAATAGAAATCACTTGGACTATGAGGAGTTTCAGTTTTTAATCTTGAAGTGTTTGTGAGTCAGCCCTGACTGCACACCTCTACTCATGGGATCTGTGTGTTTGAATGAAACAGCCTCCCAGAAGAGCATAATTAGTTACTTGTCAAGTTTGATTATTTATTATATATCAGTGTTTATCAAGGCTATTTGGGAGGAGATTCTGGACAGATACATTCTAGAAGTCCCAAAGTACAAATTCAGTAGAGCTTTTAAAATCCAGTGAGAGTCAATGGGTTGGTGAAAAAAGATAATGGCTATAAAAATGGATATGAAAGCTATTAATAAGGATTACAAGATGAAAATTTGAGGATTTAGGAGTCTTATTTCAAATTGCATAGGTAAAATAGAAAAAAATTAGAAGTCAGTAGCAGCAATTACCTGTTGCAGCCCCTTTGGCCAGATGGTGATGAGACTGCCACTTCATGGAAGAACCTGAGTCTATGGCTTCTACTGAGCATAAAATATGAGGAGAAAGTTGATGCTAAAATGCTGTTAGTCTGAGAGCCATTTAAATTGGTGGCAGCAGCAGCAGTTAATGTGGTGCTGAAGTCTGGGATCTGGCTGAGGAGGTAGGGTGAGTAGCAGTGGGCAGCTGCTTTTGTTGGTAATGGCATCCACCAGTGCCTTCAGAGCCCCTAAAGAGCAGGAATTTCATACTGCTGTTTTACACTTTGTTCCTGGAGACTAAGGAGGGAACTCTGCATAACAGGGAGAAAGTACCTGTTTTTGGGTATAACAGAAAAAGGACAGACAGTCCTGCATGACTTTGGTAGGGAAGAGAAATTTGAGATTATCAATAGCAGAAGAGTTCCCTAATCCTAGCCTATTAAGAAAAAGAAAAATCATTAAAAAATCCTTATAAATCCTTAAAAATTCCTTGCAAGTCCTAAGCTATGAGTACCAGTGTCTCTGCACAAGAGGAGTATCCTCAGTTCCAGAGCTCCCTCAATGACACTGGGGAAGAAGGGAGAGAGGTATCAGGTTAAATCTCTGCTGAGTCTCTGTGTGAGTTTTCTGCTGCCCTTTCTGGAAGCTCTGCTCTGGGTCTGGGTTTGCTGGGCAAGCCAGCAGTGATGGCTTCATGGATGAGATTTGCACTGGTACAATTAATCTGCTCCCTGTAAAATGGGGAAATGCAGCACTCTCCTTGAATTACAGGACTGAATATGGGGCAAGAGGAACAAATTTAAATTAGGTGTTTACTACAGGGTGAAAAGGAACATAACCTGTGAGTGCTTTTCTCTGTAAAGTTAATCCTGGGTACAGTTCCTGCAAATGTAACATTACTTCGTGCCTCCATTCAATGGGTTGGCTCTCACTTGGTATCTTTCTGACTTGATCAAGTTCCAGGCAAACCTTGGCAGTTGTCTGAATTTAAGTGAAATCAGCCATTTTGTTAGCTCTGAAATAAATCATCTATCTGGAGGAGCAGGAGAAATCTGCCCAAAGAAATCTTTGGCAGTCCTTGGCAGTAACTCCTTGAGCTAAGAAGCATATATTATGGTGCCTCTGAAGCTGTCTGGGCAGAATTTGCACGAAACCATTGCTGTGACTTAGGAGCTACAGCAGATTTCTCTGGATTCCCTTAAATTCCTGACTGTCAGCTTTCTACTGGGCATGGTATAAAGGACAAAAATCACAAACTGTGAAAAAAATGTTTCCCCTTAGGTAACCAACTGGTGCAAACAGAAAACTTCCCTTTTCAGCATCAGCAAGTTCAGGAGAGTAACTGCTCCGCTTCCCTGGCACTCTCACCTCAGAAGCTGGTGTAGACAGCAGTTGTTTCCTGTGATTCCCTGTAGCAACCTTATTTTCAGTTGCCTGGAGCATGGTGCAAGGTGACTTGTGTTTCCTTTCCAAAAGATGGCTTCATCTTTGGTACTGCAGAAAGGGCCTTTCTTTCTCGCAGATTTGTGAAAATGTTGTTTAGTAAGATATCAGTACATCTACTTTCACACATTTGCCTAAATGCTTCATTCTTGGACATTTCACAGTTCTGGGACATGTAAAACCTTAAACAAAAACAAATCTATTTTGGTCTTTGTAGAAGATTAAAGCAAACAAGCAAGCTGAAAATTCACTGCCCTCTTTCCCTTCAGTGTTTAAATTGCCATTTGCCCTAATTAATCTTGCATGTGGCTCCTTAGCTAGGCAATATATTTTTTCAGTGTGTGTATGTATGTACATGTAAAATAAAAGGAGACCAGATTATTTTCTGAGCAGAATTTTCCATGTTCTCCTATGTCTCAATCGCTGCACAGGGTTCTAAGAAGCTGCACATGTGGTTCTCATGCAGAAAACAGAGCAAACATAATGTAACTAACCCATATTGACTACCAGATGCCTCAAAGTGTTCAGGACTTGTAATAAACTACTGTTTTCTTTGGTCTGTCTCCATTCTACCTTCTGATGCTTTTCCCTTTGATGCCCTGTGACCTCACTGCAAATGCGATGCCTTCTGCTCAGTGCTCTTGGACAGATGGACGGCGGTGCCAACAAGGAATCTCAAGAGCCAGCCCACTAGACTCTCGCTTGTCATTCCTCAGAAGGAGGGTAACTGATCAACTAAAGCTAATGGTTTCTGACAAGTGGTTAACTAGACTTAAAGAAATACTGTCTCTGTGAAACCAGAGTCTTCAGACAGATATTTAAAACTACGCTTCTCTGTCAGATGCAAGTGTTGGTAACCATACTTTGCCAACTGATCACGCCATAATTACAATTACTATCCTAGCCCAGAGAAAAGGCTCAGTTCATTGGTCCAAGTATTGATTAACTGGTGCAGTCAAGATTACTTTATTTCACAGAGGAGCGATAACCAATAATAGTGTTACAATTACAGCCCGGAAAGTACGGTGATGAGAGGCTAGATTGGAACTTCAATAGATAAGGAGAGAGGCATTGTTTATGTAATCCTGAAGATCTTAGAGCTGCTATGTTAAAGGAGGTAATTAACCTGAGGGAACCACTGATGACAAGGAGTGGTTCATGTCCTTGGGTTGTGTGCAGGGAACTCTCTCCATGGGAGTCTTCAGAGGAAAATATTTAGCTGACTGAACAGCGCTGATGCATGTGTGGAGGTGTGAGGAGGCTGTATTTTGTTACTGTGAAACCATCAAATACAGCCATACCTGCACAAAGGATGGGTGGCCTTTTAGTTCCTGCTCCCTATCTTGTCTGCTTGGGCAGGAATGGGAAGGAGAGGCTATAGCATAAGGTGGCACCAGGACATCCCTCTTCTCTCCTCCTTCTCATGTGAATGCAGGAAAACTTAAATTTATTTTGAAACAAAGTGTTGTGTGGAGCAATAAAATTTTGCAGAAAACAGCAAGTTAGAGCTCATTAAGTTTATAGGGCTGGTTCTGGTTTATTCCTGAGACTGAGCTGCAGCTTTGAGTTAGGAGTCTAACAGCCCCTTCAGCTCAGCAAGGAAATCCTGTGAAGATTGTCCCACTGTGGAAAAAGTTCAGAAGAATTTTCTTAGTGCTTTGTATGTCAAAGCCCAAAGTCCAAAGGCCAGGTCACTTTGTCCTGCTCTGAGAGTGTTCAAATCTCTTGGATTAACAGAGCTTCCAGAAAGCCACAGATGGAACCTTATTCTCCTGAACTTCTGGAGGCAGTGAAGCAGGACATACAGCAAGGATACAGCTTTATTGATGAAAAAATTATTATCTGAAGTCAGTAACTTCATATCCTTGATCTCTTTGACCCCATTATTTAGACTTCAGCTAATTTCAAAAGTCTGTTCCAAAGCCAGTCTGTTCCAAAACACAGTTTTTGGAGCAAGCCAGTTCCTCTGCTGCTCATGGATCACACGGCAGGAATGTGACTGTTCCTACTGAATAGCAATTGCCCGTGGGCAGTGTGTGTGTGCTTATATTCCCTCATACAGCCCACACTTCCACACAGGGCCACATTGGTTTATTTAAATTCATGCTAATCTCAATCTCTATACATGTGGGCATATTTCACCCATCTGATAAGGATCAAGGGACACACCCCTTGCTATATACTTTATATTCAAACAACTGGGGTTAATTTGATGCCAGGAGAACAGCTTTTAAATCCCCTTCTCAAGGTATTAAACTACCAGCATTAACTTTCTGTGCTCAGCTCTTGGGGTCTGCAAGGAAATGGTGTGAGCAAATTTGATAGCAGGTATATTGGCCTGTGAATGTAAATTAGAGAGCTGTAGGCAAAACGAGTATCAGGATAAGATGTGTGGTGATTTACAAAGGAAAAAATTAAGCTCAAGCTAAATTTTTTTTCTCATTGTGTTGATAGTTTGAGTGTTTGGTTTGTATCTGTATGTGGGCAGATTGTTTGAAAATAGTAGGTGATGAGTTCTTTTGTTAATGAAAATGTTGAGGGCTCTTGTGTCCCACTCTTAAACGTAAAATCTCTTTGCCAGAACAAGTCTTACCATTGATTAGATTTATTTCTCTCAATGCTCTGTTTTTCCTTCCTTACCTACTCTCTCTCAAATTCTACAAAAAAATTCAGACCTTCAGTTTCACCAATTTGGGTGCATAATCTGGTGGTGTTCTTTTTATTCACAGACTAGGGATTGACTAGAGAAATGTAGATAAACAATAATCTTCCCAACTCACAGATACTGTTTGCATGCCTCCTCTTTACCACTACTGCTCTTTACCATTTCACTACCAAAACTTTGTTAGATTTTGTGGGATATTTGTAAAAGTCAAGAGATTCCAGAGAATTTTATCTTTCTATTCAAGCTAAGGTAAAATATATCAAAGCTTGCAGCCCTTTTCAGCAAAATCATTGCAAGCAGGTCCTGCCCTTTCTTAAATTGGTAAGGCGACAGCTTGAGCTCATCCTCTGAGTGCCATTGTGACAGTCTGATCACCTGGGGAGAGTAGTGTCTTACAGACAGGCAGATCCCAAGCCATTTTAGTAATTATAGGTGAAAACTAACAGCTTGCCAGTGCAGATTCTTGAGTGCCCAAGGCGTGTGCTTGCAGTAGGAGCCTTCGCAGTACAACTGCTGCATTCAATGCTTCTGCAGCAGCTTGTCCAGGGGGCCCCTGGAGAGAGCATCTTGTAAATAGAATAATCAGGAGATAATAAGTGTAATAGACAGTAGTTTTGCAAGCTCCTGACCAGCTGGAGGAGAGAGACCCCATGGTAGCTAATGCAGCTACATGATTGTCAGGTGCTGGCTGAGCAGCTAACCAGGCCTTTCAGCTGCAAACCAATGCTCCTTCTGCTCAAAGATGGTGTATAATATTTCTTGATTGCTTCTACCAATAAATTATCATTTTCCACCAGCCTAACCTTACCTGTTTGTTGCTTTCATGAGGCAGTGAAGTTCCAATCTTGTTATGGAACAGGGAAGCACATACTGTCAACCTTAATATCAACAGCATTGACATCAGACTGTCAATTTTCCGTTCATGTAGAAGTTAAAGTGGCAGCCCATTGGTAGGAGAACAGTTGTTTCTTCAACAGGACTTTTCCTGAACTTAGTCATCAGTGTCAAAACAGAGGATGTAAAAATGTGGTTTAGGTAAAGTGTAGACACCTAAGCCAAAAAGCATGGAAAATGCCACCTCCTTTCCTATTTACACACTGAAGGTGTTTGAATTCCCTAAGGGTCTCAAGGCTTGACTCTGGCATTTTCCAGTGCCTAAATCTCTGGAAAGACTCAGAAGTCTCATTATTAGGACGAGGAAATGCCTTAGGTTCAAATGGGATTTCCAGTCAGGCATTTCCCTTAGCAAGTCTCCTGAAAGTCATGAACAACTTGATTGGAACAGGAGTACTAATTTCACAAAAGTAGCAATGTATGATCCTTCCTTTTTAAAACTCAGGCAGGGAAATCTCCCTCCTCTTCCAAATACAGTAGCAGTCTGGAAGCAGAATTGACCAAAGGCATAAGAGGTTTTCTGCTTAAAGGAAGAGAACCCAGCTCTGCATATCTGGGCTGGAGATCCCAGCATAGTCCATCTCTGCCCTGAGCTTGGGCTCTGTGGATTAAGAACTGGAGGGAGCAAGATGAATTCTGATCTTAGGATAGAGTTACTTGAGTTGTACTTCTCCTTTACCTTAACTATCGGTGTTTAGAGTGAATATTCCTCCCAGAGGTACAGTGGGAATTTGAACTAGCATGGACACTATCTTTCCCTGATTAAAAAAATTAAAAATTTCTGCCCGCTGTTCTAACTGCAATGTGTCCATCAGCCATTTGACGAGTTAACAAGGTTGACATGACTGCATCACAGAGCACCAAACCTAGGCTTCTGTTAAAACAAATGAATTTCTAACCATTTTGCCAAGATAATCTTCCCATACTCTAACATAATGTTGTCTGAGTCTGCAGACAGCCTTATCAGAAAAGGGTGAACCTTTCCAGACCATTAATCTCAGTCAAGTACCAACCTCTCACTCAACTGGTTTCACTCAATATCAGTGCCACTTGTATTGCTGGGTATTTTATCTGAAGGTTTGGAGAGGCATGCAGGGTAGGAAAGCACAGGAAAGAAGAGCAATGCCATGGAAAGGAAGGCCATCCACCAGCCATCCTCTGCATGTGGTTGATGGATTAAGCCCCTCTGGTGACAGCAGAACAAACAGGGGCTGGAGCTCTGACCAGCTCATCCATCACAACCTCCCCTCAGAGCAGCCCCTTCACATATTCCATTGCTGTTAAAGGTAGAAATCTTTCCCCAACACCAGCTGAGATTCTCCTTCCTGCAATCTGGGCTGGTTGCCCCTTCTCCTTCTGCCTTGTCCCACTCTTTCTGCTGCTGTAATTTGAGCCATCACAGAAGCTGGTGTGAGGGAGTATTGTGAATACCCTGAGTGCTGTTACCCAGAGATGTTGGTGTTGGTAGTGACACCCCAGCAGTTTCCTGGAGGATCAAGTCTTCTGTCTTCCCTGTATCCAAAGAGCAGTCTGCATTTGCCTGTGTCTCCATCACAGTGACTCCTTCCCTGCCCAGGTTCTTCAACAGAAAACCTCCCCTTCCCTGCTCTCCTCTGGGTTTTCCCTCACCTTTTCCCTGGGTCTTTTCAATACACTGCAGTCAGACAGTCTTCTCTATGTTGCCTGAATGGAACCCTTTGCTTTTAGTTTCCACTTTTTTCTAAGCTGTTGGTCTATACCCAGAATTATAAAAGTGGCCACTTATAGGGGCTAGGATTCCTGCAACATTGCTTCTCTAATGCTTCAGGTGTGAATATTGTAACTTTGTGTGCTCCAGCTTTGGTATTTTGTTCTGGATGCATGATAGAGAAAAATTCAAGGCTATGCTGCAAAATGTTTGTCTTTCTTCTTTTAAGGCTAACAACCAAACCCCATGATTTTTTCCTCCTCTCTCTCTGTACTGTAGCTTTTTCACACCTCTCCACTGAAGAACTTCTTCAGAGGCACTAAAAGGATAAGAGGTGGTTAAAAAGGCACAGGACTGTGAGGGGGAGATGGGGCTATGGAGCTGAGCAAAGCTGAGTCAAGGCAGAGGAAGAGGCAGCATCAGCTGAAGTCAAGGAGAGGTAAGGGCCTGGAGGAATAGGGGAGGGAGGGCTGTCCTTCATTGACTCAATAAATAACCCACATGGCAATAACAATAAATAATTTTATGAGGAGCTAGATAACCTTTTAAGGGGAAAAATGGCAGGGGGTGTAACTGCAAATTGAGGAGGAAAGCAGCTGAGATGGGTTTCCCTGTTGCCGTCTGTCCTCTATCTGGCAGCAGCTCATTTGTGAAAAAAGCAGTCAAGAGTAGTTTATGATGCTAAGACATTTCAGTGACTTACACTCAATGAAAATCCTTGATGTTTCTCCTTTAGCTAGGTTTTGCTGCTCGAGCTGAAAGAATTTCCCTGTCTTAAATCCTGTTTTGTTAAACCCGGCAATGAGTAAAATCACAAGTTCCTTAAGAAAATCCTCTGGGCTTGTAAAGGGACATGTTCATTATCCTTGTAATTAGCAGGAAAACTTCATCTTGACAGGGCACTCAGTCCCCTCTAGTTACCTTCCTCACAGCTCCTTAATCACTAGGTGCCATTCAGATTTTAGATTGCCACTATTTAATATGTGTTGTAGAAAACTCTGACTATATTTCACTGTGAAATGCTGAAAGAGCTGGGCCATAAATATTTCCATCAACCTGTGTCTCTTCCACCCCCCAGACTCCACTTCTGCAATACAGGTAATCCCTCAAAATGCAGTTTGGGTTTTGCTTTTGCTGGAGCCAATCCTTATACCAAGGAAAGGTTACCTTGGGAACAAGGTTAAATGGTAGGCTTATGGACCTACTCTCTTATTTCCCCTTTATTTTATGATGGAAATGTAAGATGTTGTGAATGGTTCATCATAACATATGCCAGCAGAAGCATGCCAAAAATAGCAATCTGAAGCAGCACACAGTATGTAACGCTTGCATACTTCTCCGAGAGTTAGGGAGATCATTGGAACAACACATGTCAGATGCTATTACTGTCATATTGCTGGGGCCATCTGTTAGAGGCCAAGATCAAGACCTGCTGCTTCCCCGGGAACAGCAGCTCCGCAAAGGACTGTGGCAAATTAAACGAAATCTGCTCAGGCCCAGGGAGTTCATCTAAGGGATTTTCTTGTTTTGTTTTGAGATTTCATCAGGGATAAACCCAGCAGTATATTTTTGATATTACTCCGGGGGAACTCTGAGGAAAGGCTTTTTAATTCTTTTTTGTTTGTTTGTTATGGGGTTTTTTTTAGGGACTAAATTGCAGGTCCAGGATAAGGACCAAATTATCAGGACAGGACATGCACATTTGCACTCACAGCTGTGCTTCTTGGGAAAACATGTTCATAAGTAAAATTCATACAAATGTGCACATGAAATTCTTTGCAGCTACTGAACAATAATTTGACAGCAACCTGGAGTTGAATATGACAACTGATTTATGCAGTTGACTACACAGACACAAATTTTTAAAGCAAAGAAAAGACTTTTGAAATTCCATACGGAATTTGGATGCCAGTTCCTCCTAGTGGTCTTCAAAATCTCAGCTAGGATAGGTGTAAATGTATTTATTAGAAGTAAGATGAAATTCTATGTAATTTGGATCCTCAAGGAATTTTGCTACTGGAAGCAGTAGGCTGGATTTCACACGTACACTTACTGTATCAATATAGCTACTCACACACACACATATATCTATTCATATGTATATAGATAGATGTTTTCAGTAGTATTAGCATAATGGCACAGTTTTAGTTCTGCTGCATTCATAGAAATTTATGTAATGGGCATATGTTTTACTGATGTGTTTCATAACAGTTCTAAACAATGTCCTTGCTGACACCAGAACACCATACAATTAAATGTATTGATGTGGAAGACTGGAAGTCTCTGTTATGAAGACAGACGTGGTTCAAATGCCATGAAGTGGGAGCAGTTTGCAAATGTAGGAAAATGACATCATAGATCTGGAATATTGTCGCAGAGGTTTTGTTTTTCTGCAACTTGGTGAAAGACTTGGACCCAGCTCCTACCCATTCTACACTTTCCACTTGGTAGAGGAACTTGCACCACAAAAAGCCTCCAAAGCTTTGCTTTAATTCTGCTGCAGAAAGAGGTTCTGTTTTGAAATCTCAAGCTGTGCTGCAGCAAAATAATTATTTTCCTATGCACTCAGGATATTCACAGTGAGTGCCTTGTTCTGCTCCTGGAGGAGCCCAACACTGCATGGGGCAATATCAAGACAGACCTTTCCATAGTGGAGTAGGCTACAATCTGCTACTAAATAAAGAGAGTGAAGTGGGGACTCTGCAGGGCAGGAGGGAGATGCACAGGGAAGAGAGAGGACTTCTGGGGATTCCTGGCTGGCAGAACCTTGTCATTCTGCTTGCTGGCTACTTCTGTGTTTTACAATGACTGTTTCATGAAAAATCTGTGGATGGTTGTTGGAGTAGGATCCAAGTCTCCTTTTCCAGGACAGCATTCTCACTGGCAGGATAGAGATCTGAAGTTTATTAACTACACCTTCAGGACCTTTATCTTGTGGAGGTCAGACTCTGGAGAGAGGACAATAACTTTATGCTCACAGCAATTTTATAATCTACTGCTGTTCCGTCCTCTGGGTCTCTTGCAGGAAACCGGTGTCAGAAAGATGCTGCTGCAGCTTTTGCCAGCGAGGAGTAATGATCCCAACTGCAGCACCCTCTGTACACACGTCACTGTCTGGGGATGCTAACATTGCAAACTGATTATGCACTGCAAAAGTCCTTGTATTTATTTCCTTTGCAGGAGAAATTCCCCAAGTCGGTCTCTGTCAGTGCTCCTGACCATTTTTACTCATTGCATTGTTCAATCAGAAGTGTTAAAAATACATTTTTGGAAGCTTTGTGTGATTGAACGTCATCGTGTCCAAATTAATTCAGATGAGTTGGAAAGCTATTAATTCTTTGGAGGAGGGAAGCAGGGTGGAACTGAAAGATGGCACGGCAGTTTTGGAGCCAAGCAAAGAGCGAGTTTGCAAGCTATAGGTACTGTGGAGATATTTGTGACCCCTGAGAAGTGCTAACCTAAAAGTGAAGTTTCCATAATATGAAATAACCTCCCCTTCCCTCCTTCTCTGGGTTTAATCTGAGTATTATTTGGGGTAGAAGCAATTTTCTGATTTTGAAACTTGTGCCAAATGACAAGCTCCCAGGACAGGGCATTTCAGCTCACTGAGACTGATGTTCTTGTCACTTTTACTGCCACCTCCAGCACAAATGGGCAGCAATGCCAATTTCCCTGAGCAGCTGCTGGCATCTGCCACCAAAAGGGACTCTGGGGGAATCCACCAGCAGACTGACTCCAGCTGAGGGACCACACAGCTTCCAGCATCTCCATTCTGGGGCAGGTGTGCCAGCAGTCAGGATGACTGATCTCAGAGGACTGTCTTGGATTAAGCAAAAGCTTGAAATGTGTGTCTGGTACATTTTGGGCTGCAAGGGTGGTGTTTTTTGACTAATATGTGTTTCGACAACGTGTTCAAACAATTCTGAAGATTTCCCACAATCTAAGTGCTCACGTTCCCTCCTTGCTGGCACTTTGGAGTATTCTCCAATTTCATTTAATATCTTGCCTGTATGTGACCAGAAAAGTTTCCAAAAAATGGTTCCACTTTTAAATTCATGGAAAAAGGACAGTCAGTTCTTAAATGATCTGACCAGCACTGAGGCAATTTCTGTATATTTCATAGTAAGTGGTAATAGAGAACTTTCATAAAGCAAACCCTAAACCATCCCAAACTGTGCTTTCCTGTGAATGAATTCCATCACAAAAATTGCCTGCATGTGGACTGCAGGAGCTCAAACACAAGATGTGTTAACACAAAGGCCATGTCCAATCTCAGTCACGACACACAGGGAGGGTATTGCTAATCCCACTGCCAGACACTAAATCATTCCTTGCAGCAAGTGGTTTATTCAGTCCCAGCAGAGAAAGAGGGAGCTCCACCATAGGGGCTATCCAATTATGTGTAATTTTTCAGGAAAAGCTGTAAAAGTATTTTCCTTCATGAGCCTGAGCTTGAGCTGTGTATCTCTAGTGACACAGTATTTTTGTTCTGCTTGGCTTTTTGTGGTGTTTCATGATGTGACAGGTTTCAAGTATTTAGTCATTGTAAGATTAAAACGCACAGTGTAAAGGTGGTAGAAGTATGATGTGTTTGTTTGATGCTTTCTTGCTTGATTTTCCTTAGGTTAGAAGAGGCCAGAAGAATTCAGATAAATCAGAGCTAAAATGTGTTTTTTCAATATTGAGGAAATACAGACTTACTTGTTTACACTTGGAATATTTTTTAATGAAGGCAACCCTCGGAGTAATAGTATATATGGGGGAGGCTTGGGCTGGAGCTATTTCTCCTAAGGGAATTATGAATTAATATGTGTTCCTCTCTTTTCCTCTAATTTCTCTCTGCTGGTGGAAAAAGTTATATCCATAACATAGCTTCAGTCCATGTCATTTAATATCCTAGACTGGTTCCCCCTTGGGATGTAGGGGAAGTGGGAAGAAGAAGTATATTTAGAAAAGGAGATAGTTTGTCAAGATTTTAAGAGTATTTTGGTCAAAACACAATCCCTAAAATGCACCGGATTCAATAGAGATTATTTTAAAAGTGTTTTCTAGCAATTCTGTGCTGCTTTTGCCATGTCCTGTGGTTTCTGGATTCAGGGATGGAAAAATTACAGTTTGCCTTACCAAGCCACAGTCCTGTGAGAAATGAAGAGTACCAAATAGCTTGTCCCTGCTGATGGCTGTCAGTGGGACCTCAGGGAGAGAGCAAGAGCAACTGGGCAAATCCCTAGGGAGCCTTGCCAGCACTGGGCACTGGTGGCCCAGCTCCTGGTGCTCTGCTTCTCTGGTGGGGAGCACCTCTCCTCCCTGGGGAGCTGATCTGGTGGTGCATGTTGGCCTTTTGGGTCCCCTGTCACTCACCAACCCCTCTTTCCTCTGCCCTTGTGCCATTGGAAATGAGCTGCTGTGCTTCCCCCTTGAGGAGCAGCCACATGGAGAGGAGGCAGGTATTAAGCCCCTTTTTGGGCCTGAAGATTCTGGTTTATTTCAGAAGAGGTTGTTGCCTTCCACTGTGCCAAATGGCTGTTCCTAGAAAGCACCCAGTCACAAAGCCATTCAACACACTCTCACATTACTAGGGGGAGGCCATTTATTCATTTTATCTGCTTTTTCCCCTGGGATAGTAGTCCAAATACCTGAAGCGTCATTAGGAAAAGCAAGAGGAACACTGACAGTTCTTGTTTTGCAAATTGTCAAATGAATCCATTTCCCACCGTTGCTAGTAATGTCTTTCATTATGGCTTTAATGAAATTGCATTGACACATTTATGGTCTAATAAAAGAAAAAAAAGATACCCTGTAAAAGAAGTTTTCAGAAGCGGAAATGTTTTAATAATGGTTTCATAAATTATTTTGATTTTTTTTTAGTCATAAACTTTGGCAAAATGAGTGTCATATTATTCAAAACCGTTAATGAAATGGTCTCTGGACTGTGCCATTTAAATCCTGTAAAGATGTATTTTCTCCTGCCTCTCCTTTAAATTCAATGCCCTTCATTTTTAACATCAATGGGAAGCTGGCTACAATGTATTGTATCTTCTTCCCACACAGACCATTTATCCACTACTATATTTTCCTACTCTCTTATCACTGGAAAAACAGCCCTTTGACAGACCATTTTATGATTTATACTTTTAAATACCCACCTGATCCAATTTTATTATATACTCAGTTGCTGGATTCAGCTTGAGTTAAAGTAGGGACTTAAGCATCTGTTTTGATATTGTTAGGGATTAGCCAGAAAATTTTGTAATGATTCTGATGAGCATCTGTCAGTTTTTTTGTGGGGCAGTGGTGAGAGCTTCCAGATAGATTGTCATGTCTGGTGGGTCTAGATCTGGACTCTTCTTAAACCTAGGATCCAATCTGTTAATTGTACTCATTTTCCTGAGTGCAGTTCTGGTTTCAGTAATAGATGTGTATAATTTTTTCAGTATTTTTTTTCTTTTGTAAACTCATAAAATGAGTCTGACTGAGAGCTTTGTATGTTCACTTCACTTCACTTATATGAATCAGCCAATTGCTGTATCCAGCTCAATTAACATCTGAATTGGCTTTTATGAAAAAAAAGGCTATTGGTTCTATCCCAGAGGTTACAGCAGACTAAGAAAATAAAGGTCATGTTATATTTTGAATTCAGGATGTACAGATGTTATAAAAAGATAAAATCTGAAATCCAGAAGAAAAAGGAAGACTTATCTGCAGCTATGCTATGTATATGTAAATGGTAAGAGATGATTTACTGGAAGTATCTTTTTTTTTTTTTCTTTTAACAATGAAATGTCATAAAAATAGGCAAAAGAAAAAAACTAAAATGGGCCAATGAATAACAATACATACTCAATCTCTCTTAAATATGCAACTGGGGGGATATATGCTAGTTTCTTAGGATATGGCTAGTAAATATGTACAGACTTAGTGGCAAATCTGCCTTCTTGGAACAATAGTTCCTATATCACAGATGAAAATAAGGATATATGCATCAAAAATAAAGAAGAGAAACAATACATATACCCCTGAGACCTCTGTATAATTCAAATCAGTTGTCTGCAAGAGAGTTAGAAGATACTTCATACATTCAGGGAATACAACTTTCCAAGAGAGAAATAAAATAGATATATCTTGGATGGATCAGCATTGGTCTCATATTTCCTTTCTCTGGGGTTTACTCTGATGTCATTTCATAGTAGCCATGCTTTTCCCTTTGAAACTTACCATTGTTAGCTCAGATGCAGGGACAAGGAACATTTCAGTGGCAGAGCTCTTGGCACAATTTTTGCTCATGTTGTGTTTTCATCCTGTTTCACATTTTCAGTCTCCTCCTCTGCCTGCTGTGTCTTCTGGCTGAGCAACTGCAGAGTTCACCATGTTTGAGACATGTCAAGTGGTAATCTAACATATAATTTCATCCTCCATGAGGTGGTGGTGGTGGGGACATGGTGACACAGAGTACAAGGAGTTTGGCCCATTTTTTCAACAAAGATGTGTGTGATAGTTTTCAAAGATTTTTGAAGGGGTTGTTTTAAGCTGTTTGTGGCTCTTCCAAGTGTATTTGTTCATCTGTCTGTTCAGGTGCCTTGTTCTATCTGCCTGTTTGTGATCAGCAAACCTCAGGAGTGTGGCTGCAATGGCTTAGGTACTTATCGAAGTGTCATGCTTAGATTTGGAGAAGTTCTCATACTGAAATCTACCCATTCCCTGTTTCTTGATTATACTCACAATACACATGGCACATGGGTGAGTGTAGTCTCCAGGCATCTGGGTGGGATGTTCTGTTCAGTCTCACAAAAGGCCACAATAACTGAGATGCAGTAAATGAGTTCCCTAAAGTCACATGTGGTGTTTCAGTAGGAACAGGAGCTGCAGTGAATTTCTTTGGTAGATCTTTAGATATAGGTCTGTGATTGCCAGCAACCAGCAGGAACAGAATATGAGGGTATTTGTGGTTTAGCATGTGTGGGTTTGAACACTAGTTTACAACATGATGCATTTATGGAAACCATTAATGAGCTTCCAAGAATCATAAAAATATAGGAGAATCAAGATATATAAGAATATAACTAAATGTAGATTTACAGCCCTGTCCTGTGTCCTGTCTTTTGTGCCTTAAAAGCAGGTGATGCAATTCTGCAGCAAACAGGTGTAGGACTTGGCTTTCATGTGATGTCTCATCTGAGTCTCAAATAGAGATCTGCATGATCTTAAAGCAACACCCTTACAAACTCACAGAGAAATAAGTTTGAGTTGTGATATATGCTTAACCTCAATTACAGGTTGAGGTGCTGAATTTCCCTGGTCTTTACTTTATAAAATGTCTTTCATTTCTTGTGACACAGAAATGCCTAAAACATAAACCTAGCCACAAATATAATTTAGCAGCATGCATAAGAAGCCCATACAAACTAGGTAGGTTAGCTGATACCTCTAAAAGGACTGGAATTGATTTGTTTGTTGGAATGGTAGAAATGTTCTTAGAGGAGTTCTAAGCATGATTTTAAATGAGACATTCATAAACTAACAAACTTTGTAATGTATGTGCACAAAAATGTACCGAGTATGAAGTGTATTTCTTACTAATTTGCAGAGGCTGCCCTATGTCTTCAGGAAACACAGAGACACAGAGGTTTGTACTTAGCTGTTTGCTAAAATTTTAGTGCAAAATTTAGAACTGACCTATTCTAATGTCTACTAAATTCTATACTGTTTATTATTTTGTCTAAATAATTACTGACCTGATAGTACTCCTGGTCCATTTTAATGGTGAGGTAAATGTGCCTCAGGCTGTATCAAAAGACAGTATACTTTTCATTTAATGTGAAACTTCAATAGTAACCCTCCCTGGGTTTTTACAGGATAGATCATTATGTTGGAGAAAAAAAGTATTTTTTTCTTGCATGCTATTTAGTTTTAAGGGATAATAACACACAAGGAAAAAAAAGATTTTTTTCTTGCACAGAAGTAAATAGCAACCATTTCATGAATCATTGCTGCAAGTGTAGCAATTAAATTTCACTCCTCAGGCACTTTGTTTTGAATAAAAATATTGCAGAGTTCCATACCAGTGTCTCTTATATAGCTTTGGCTTTTGTAGGGAATACTGGAGAGCTGGAAATGTGGGCCTGTTTGTTCCCCAAATTTCTAAAAGAGGAATTGTACTGTGAGGCAGTTTGGAAAAAAAGGGTGTTTGTGCAAGGAAGCCAAATTTGAATCCATGCCTGACTCTATAAACATCACCTTTATTTTTCATTTTCACTTTCACAGAAAGTGAAGTGTTTTTGTGTTTGTTAAATCATTGGTCTCTGTCTTACTGTTGCCATTCAGGGTCTGCAGCCATGGCATTGCATCTGTCTGTGAAGCTGAATTCAAAACACCCTCACTCTGGCTCAGAAAGCAAATGAAAGGCTTGGGTCAAGCGATGACAACGTTTAGAAAAAGAATTTAACTGGTTGCTAGAGGGTAAAGGGGTTTGCATTTGCTTATTTATCCCCTGATTCCCCCAGGCTGAGCCACATCTCATTGTGATGGCTAAACTTTGCTATGGATCTGAATTGATGTAGCTAATGGAGCTGAACCTCATGCCTCTGACCTTTCCTGGTCCTCCCTGTCAGACTAGAATGGCCATTCTCCAAACTGCAGCTGGGGCTGTCTTTGCTGAAACCCATGAGCCAGTGCTTACTGCATAGATCCTTTTCAGGTGTCTCTGCTTTAGATCCCACTGTTTACATTTATAGCTGCAATGTTACAAGTATGAATTCTTAAATAACAAACTATTTACCTGTAAACTTAGTATGCTGTGGCATCTGTAAGCATCTTCTCTCCCCTATTAGTCCAGAATAACACTTTAAAGGTCAGCTCAGGGCAGGAACCACCAAAATTCCCTACTCACATAATGAGATCTCTCCTAGTTTTCTTGTTGTTTTAGTAGAACTGATAGTTTCTTCTAAAGGAATTCCTGCTCCTCACAACTCCTCTAAAAATCTCCCTGAGCTTTTCTATGTAATAAGTTCCCGCAGAGAGAGTAGGACTATAGCAGGAAGGGGGTTGCCTGGTTCTGCTATTTAATAACTCTTCATCTATGATAGAACTTAGCATAGCTACAACAGGATGAATAAATTGTTCTCAGTCACCTACCAGTGGAAATTTCTCTTCATAGCATCACCTTAAAAAAAGAGCAGTTTCCCAGAAATTTTAAATTGATGTTCCAGCTGAGAAAAATAACAGTAACTTTTGAAAGAGGATTTGATTTTTATACTCTTCTGGTTCAATACCTGGTAGCCTTAGGTATCTGCAAATATATCCTGAATACATAATCAGCCTATGCTGAAACCAGCACAGGTTTCATATCTCTCTTGTAAATACAATTCCTACAAAGGCTGGTTGCCCTACTGCAATACACTGAATCACTGCACGAACTTACAGAGTGCTCTGAAACCCTTTAAAGTGCAGTTATTTCGAGTAAACGACATTCTGCAGTTTTGTAATGTCATGTGGATAAATGCCTCTCGCTAACTGTGAGGGGACTACAAAGCTTTGGTGTTGTAAAAGTTTGATTTTCCAATTCTTGGGACTGGAAAATAGAATAGAGACTTGTCCTAGCCTTCTGGCAGAATTGACAAATCATTAATTCCATTGATTTCCACAGTAGTGAAATTTATCAAACAGAAGTCCATTTGTATTAGCAAAAAAGGTTACATTCCATGTCATTGAAAGGTTTCTTCTCATGCTTTTGCTTTTAACCTTTCTCCTTTATTTTTTTGTTCTTTTTAAAGCGCTGTTACATACTGTCATGTGCATAGAAGCTTCAGTCAAAGATTATCAGTGAGAATCTCCTGCTGAGTCATGAGGTGCAGAAAGGACTCCCTGGCTTTCTGAACTCCTTCTCAGAGAGGAGTCTAGATGTGGCTAGATCCAATTCTAGTCCCAGACTTGGCCAATGGTTTATGTCTAAAGGATATATAGGTGTAACCAAGCCTTTATACGACTTCATCCTGCAGGATTAAGGATGGCAAACCAATGAATTATTTATTTAAATTGATGATAATAATGATTTGACTAAAAGACTTTAGTCTGAATAAGTTATTACAGTATAGATAGTAATAGTTACAAGTGTAGTAAACTGTTTATTAAATCAATAATTTCCAAGCCAGCAAAATAATTATTCAGAGAAATAGATGCAACCACTACCAGTGACTTTGGCCAAATATCTTTCACTCAGCCTCGAGGTGTAACCTTGAGGGGCATCCCCTCTAAGAGAGGAATCTCCACATGCACTCCTAGCAGGAGGGTGCTAGAAGTCCCTGCTGTTAAAAAGTGAGACTGTGCCTTTTTTATATAAAGTGATTGACTGTCAGTCATGTGTTTCTTGGCCAGCTGTATCAGCTCAGCAGCCTTTAGCTCAGCAGCTTTAGATAAGTTATCAGTACTATCACTTGTTGGTTCCTTCATCAGGAGCATTTTCTGCCACATCCTCACCAGTGAAAGTTCCTGTCAGAATACATTGTTTTTCACATTCTCAAAGTGTTTAACTTTGGGATTGTTATCAGTCTGGTCTCAGCATTCTTCAACAGCAAAAGCAACATGACCTCCCTTCTATGTCCACTGATGCAAACAGGGTAAAGTTTGAGCTGTTTTACCCCCACTTAGGCAGAGGAGCCTGCTTTGTGTAGCTTGTAAAGAACCTAGAGTGGTTTACTGTGAAGCCTTCTGCTTGTTCTTGTCCATTGCAGTCAATGTACTTTATGTCAAAATTGCAAATATATCAATGCTGAATGAACATGTTTGCCAGTCTTCAGAAAGATTGCAGAGGAGCAAAGGACTGCATGCAACAGGCAAGCCCTTGACTAGGAGCCTTTTGACTAGGACCAAATTTCCTTTTTTCTTGATTTCATGAAGTAAAACAATTTCCTGCTTGGTGGGCTTGCCCCATTCCAGCAGATGTTGGTGCTGGCTGGTGTCTGTGAACACAGCTGCAGCTGCAGTGCTGGTGGCTCACAGCACTGGTGATGATCTGCAAGGAGTGCCCTGCTGCTGGGGGCTGTGCTGTGCTTCCACTGGAGCTCAGCCTCTGGATGCCACGGAGGGGCACAAGAAGAGGAGGGTTAAGGATGATCTCTGATTAAAGTTCCACTTGCTGATGCTCTTCACAGATTTATATCCAAGTGCTACTTTGCTAATTAATGACTGCTCATGAAATGTCATGTGTCAGCAATGAATCACTTATTTTTGTTGCACTTCAGTAGTATATGGCTAATGAGCAAGGACAACTCACATAATTAAAGCCTAAAATAGCCCTGTCGGTTGGACATGATCAAGTGTTTATATCTTGCTGCAGTGTGTGGACCACAGTATATCAATTTCCTGTCTTTGCCTTTGGTAGTTTTACAAGAAAAAAATGGAAATTTGAAAAAAATTGGGATAGCAAATGTTTTTTTTCAATGGTAGTAGTGCGAGAAATTACATTTCATTTTAAAAGAACTAAAACCCTGCCAGTTACCTGTATCTGGTGTAACCTTAAAATAAGACTGTCTTAATTATTGCCTCTAATGGGCCTCATGAACTCAAAATTAATTAAAAAAATAAATAAAAGGGAGAAACTGCCTGTATGAAATGGAGAAGGTTAGTGCAAAATAACCTGTAACTTGTGTCTCCACAGCTGCAGGCAGGAAAAGTGAGAAACAGGGACAAGCCCGCTGTGAATGTATGTAGGCAGCTGTTCATACTTTAAACAATACTTTGAAAAATCTGCCACTGAACCAGTAAATCAGCAAATACCATTTCTCCTGTTTGACCTGGTCAGTGCTAGCACAGCTGGGATCTTGTATTTTCATTCATGAGAAGTAAGATCAAGCCTCTGGAGAACTTTTGGCCCATCCATGCACACTGGATCCCTTTCTCCACAGTGTTTTATACATCATAGTCTGATGTAGTCCATTAGTTTTCCTCAAAAATGGGGAAAAAATTATATTCCTGAGAGACCCAGTAGAATCTATTAGCCAAAATACCCCATGTCAGTAGTGACATACACAAAAGACATTTACAAATGATTTCTTAGGTGCAGCAGTGGGAAAACTGCATCCCACCTCCTCTATGAAGGAATAAATCAGTCTCTTGTGAACCCACTTATTCTCATGAGCATATAAGGGAAGGAGCAGAATACACATAGTCTACATTGAAAAGATAAGGAAAAAAAAGGACATGAAAAAAATGAAGGGCATAAGAAGAAGAGCAGACCTTTTATTTCTTAGTTTGGGATACAAAATATTTAAATGTTCAGGATTTTAACTTTGTAATAAAAAGCAGTTTTATGACACGTTTCTTCACACAAAAGCTCCTATCCTTTCCCTCCCAAGCCCTTTTGCACAAACCTATGTTGGAACCCCCATTTCTATAAAGGAACAACAACCTCAGCCATGAGATGTGACCACTACTATGTAAAAGAGCAATAGAAGTGAACATCTGTTTACCTCAGAATAGATTCTGGATAGTTTCTCAGTGTGACCAGACCTAATCTTGGTGCTCAGCAGTAAGAATAACTACAGCTCTCCTGTTTGTGCACTGGGTAGAGTATTTGTATTGGCCTCACACAACAGTTCAAAAAAATCCTGTGAAATGATGATCTTTTCTGAAATGACTTCTACAAATTCTCAGAAAGCTTTGTGAGTGCTTAAGAAATGGTCTCACTCTGGGGTATAAAGCACAGTGGGATTTTAATCTCTTTGTTTTCACAGGCTCGTTTAGGGAAAATACTCAACTCAGGTTGAGTGGTGAAGACCTTAATCTCCTTATTGAAAACACTATAGCTCTTCCCACTTGGACTGGCTTGAGTGTGAAGCTATGAAGGCAGAGGTTCTGCCTGCATCTTATTCCGTTCATGGTTCTGCTGTGATCTCCAATGACATCCTGACACTGGAGAGTTCCTCAGTGATAAACTGGAAGACAATTCCTCCTGTTGACATCTGTTCTTCCACATTTGTTTAGCTCTTTGAATGCTGTTTGCTTGCACCAACGAAGCTGTGGATAACCACCCTTCATCTGAGCAGTGAGATTGGGAGAGATCTTGGATGGAATTAATTTAGATATTTCTGATCTTTTGACATCCCTTTAGGTTAAGTCAAGGTTCTTTATAACTGCAGAGTGGAGGCAGGGATAAAAGTATGAAACTGTTAGAGCATCTGCAAAATGGGCACTTCATGTTTTTAAAAAACATGCACTGTTGTGGAACAGAAGTGTAATATATGCCATTAACATTAGTGTCATTGAACATCCTCTAAATTGCAGAATGGTGAGAAAAAATTGATATGAAAACAAGAGAAAATGAAAACTGTAATAAGCTCTCTGCATGAGAAGGGTAATCTACAGTTAAATATAAAGGCTAAACTGAAACAATGTGAAGAATGAGATATATTTCCTATTTTAGAGCTAAGACTGCATCTCTGTCTCTAACCCCCAAAGCTGTGACAAAAACTTAATGGTGTGAAGCAGAGACACCATGTCAGACTTCACTCTGCATCCCTGTGTCTGGATGATTTATCACTTGCAGCCATTCTGTTTGCTATTAATTAAGTGCTATAGTTATTTTAGTAAGTTAGCTTGACTGTGCTCCATCCCCTGTTGAGCTTAGCTGAAAGTGAAAACAAAAGGCCTTTATTGCAGCTGCCTAAATTCAGGTCTCAAATGTGTTTCTTTGTACTTGCACACCCATAAAATGAAAACAGGCAGCCTCAGTTCTCTGCTATAGGTGCTCCAACACTTGTGTATAGACCTGGTGTCTTGGTTTGAAAGACAGGTACCTGCCAGCAAAAGCTGGAATCTCCCTTTGAATAGAGAATGTAAACCCCCTCCCTCAGATTATTATAATTTTGCAATTGGAGGCTCTCAGGCAAAGATTTGGGAGTGGGAATAACAGTTCTTTACTAGGAATATTAGACAAAGCAAAGACAAATACAAATGTAATAGCACTAAGAGACAAGCAAAAAACAAAGAAACAACAAAACCTCAGAAAATGCCCTGACAGAGTCAGGGATGTGACCTGACACCCTGGGTATCAGGGTGGTGAAAGCAGTCCAGATGAAATCCTCCTCGAGCAGTAAATGCAGTTCTATGAAGTGAAATAGTCCTGTAGGAAAGTCCGATGGTGATGAAAAATGTGTTCAGTCTTCCTCTGGAGAGAAATCCAGCAGAGAGAGAGAAAACAAGCAGGGTCCCCTGGTACTCCAGTCCTTTCGGAGCGGTGTCCCTGGACCAAACTGCTGTTCACTGCTGTTCCACCCGGAGAAACCTGCTGTCTCCTTTGTTTAAGTCAAGTATCCATAAAGTACCCAGCAATTAGTTACCTAGCAAACCACCAGGAAAAAATTCCACAAACACAAAAGAAACAGATCCAACCCCCAACACCTGGTTATAAAATCTCATTACTTCTTAACAAATAAGCTGCATGTATAGTAACATAGTCACAAGGATGGATGTGATCTGGGTGGTATTATGACAGAATTCTGTCATTTTTCCCCCCTGACAGAAGACATATGGGCTTCTCTTTATGCTTAGGAGAACAATGAACTATTGACTACCAAATGATGGGAGAGTGATGTTCGATGTTGAGAAGGCCCTGCTGGAAGGGCCCTCTGGGAGACTGTGCTCAGCACAAAGGTATTTCTTGGAACTGGAGCTGACTGCCAGCCAGCTTTGGAAATGTCAGTAATGTCAGTCAAAATGGGAGGTTTGTGAGACAGGAAGACAAGAGCATCTTGCTGAGCTACAGCAATAACAAACCTTAGGCTGAATGTGAGCTACTACTACCTACATGTTAAAGTTTCAGAGAATGTACCCCTTGACACAACTTTCCTGGTAACATGTCCCTGTTCTGCAGGGAATTCAGATAGACATATACCTATGGCAAGGAACATTTTTTCTTCTTCAGCTCTGTTGAGCATTGTTTCCTGCTCCCCCTGCTGTGTCAGAAGTCTTGGTCACCTTCTGGTTTATTCCTTTTTTCCTTCTACCCACAGAACATTAGAATATTCTCCCATTTTCTTTTTCTTAATGGCAGGTAGAAAGAATAAAAGATAAACACCAATAAAGAGTCTCTGGGCAACTGGCTGTCTTACCATTTGACATATGCTGAAATACAAGATACAAAACTGATGACTGATGTGGCTTTTTGTTATCCAGTTGACTAATTATAAGGCAGATGCTTCCTTCTTTCTTGTACAGTGATGATACATTGAAGACAAGATGTGTTTGGGTGATGCAGGGGACCAGACACTATTCAAACACAGGGTAAAAAGGATTTTGTCCTTTCAGATGTCTGAAAGTCCCACCAAGCCCTTCTGTTAGAGAGCCCCTCCATGAATGTCCATTCATGTGCAGTGTGGCTGAGCTGAGAGGGGATGCCAGGGGCCCAAGAGATGGTGGGAGTTAGAAACCACAAGTGGTTTCCAGTCCTTTTGTCTGGGCTACAAGAGTACATCTTGTATCTTTTCTATGAGGTTCTCAAGGGTTCTGCTGCAACCCTGCTCCAGCATAGTGGTGCTGCATGAAGGAGATATCTAGTTTTTATTCAGGATAGAGATTTAAGCATTCCCATATAATTCCATGCTGAATGGCTGGCTAGCAGATTCTTGTGCTGAAGCTCTGAGGAGCCAGTCCATACAAGGTTCTTTGACTAATCACTTTGCTCCTCAAGTCATCCCTAAAATTTAAATTACCCAGACAATCCTTCAACTCCCAGTTCAGCTCATTAGGAAGTGTGAGTCCCTGGGAACAGCAAACACAGCACGGACACCTTGCATGCAGTGCTGTCTTTTGTATGCTGATTTTAACAGCTTTCTGAAAAAGAGGTTCAATTACAGTTTGCCTTGGAAGAGGCTTTTTTCTGAGCTGCTGAACCCTCTCAAGCAGTGTTTACAGGCCAGTGCCTGCCAGGTTTTGATGTTTGCTGGAGGAGGTCCAGCCCATGGGCAAGGCACCAGCTCCAGCTCCTGCTGGAGGGGCCAAGCAGCAGACGTGCCATGAGTATGAAGAGGCACCTGGGGGCTTCAGAAAGACTGCACCCCACCCAGAGAGATAATCTTAATGTCTAAGAGTGTTTCCCAAGGCCAGAATTTCTTGCTTTAATGAAAGTAAGAATTTTAGCTGGTTGAAATGAGGATACATGATGGGAAATAATTAGCTTGATGGAATATTGTTATAAACATTTTATTATTATTTTTTGCACTGAAGTGGCTCATTGTGTCTCAAGAGAACCATCATTAGACATTTTGACATACTTTTTATTCAATTCAGAAATTAACAGTGTGGTTTTAATGAAGTTAAAATAAACCCAGTTATGAATACTGGGATACAAAACAATTATTTTGTTCAAAAATCAGGAAGAAAATAAAAAAGTATATCTGAAGATTACAAAAATAACTTCAAAGATAATAGAAAGATAAATGAATGAGCACAGCTATCATTCCCCTGAATATAATGAAATGTGTTTTACGACTTTTGGCTGTAATCACAATTAGCAATACTCAGGGCTATTTGCTTGGCTATGTGTGCAGATCAGAATTTGTGTGTATGAGAGAGTAATAGCAGCTGTACAAATTAATTTCTTGTGAAGAGCTGATTGCTCCACCTGTTATAGTCTGTCTACATCCTACATTGCCATCAACTGTTGCCGATTAGTTCACAGAATGTAATTGAAGAATGAAAATAGAGAGCAAAATGTCTGATTTATAGTCTGAATTGGTTATGCCCAGTGAGTTTTTTTAATGGTGGTTCAAATATTCTGTTATTAAATTGATTAAATAATTAAATGCTGCTATAAACATGTCAGATGGTATTGCACATCAATTTTCTACTGCTGAGTGGGATTCTCATTTACTTCTCAGTATAGTGAGTATTACTAAAGTTGGTGCTAGTCTTGGACATGACTGCTAAAGAACATCTAAGGAAAGAAGGGAGGGATGAAACCCTGTAAACACTTCTCAGTTAAAAACATAGCATGGGCAGATCATGCTGTTTGCATGTGATTTATTTGTCTTAAATAAAAGGGCTTTCTTTGCTGGGATGAGCAGAGCTGAAAGAATAACTGGTTCTAAAGGGAAAAGATGATTTTCAATGATTCCTTGTTTTCTTTAAAAATAGTTTTGTGACAAAACAATCACCAGACTGCAAGCTGCACCATTTATATGTTTATTTGGTTGGAGAACTGAATCTTTATTTGAGGAAGCATGAAAAGTTAAGACTTAAGAAATCCCTAGACTGAAACAAAGCCACTTGCTGTAAATCACAATGTTAGTAAAGCAGATAAAGTAAAAACTGGTTTTTGGCAACATATATAAGCTGATAAAATCCAGGTGGTCCTGCGGGAAATTAGCATAGGAAACTGTTATAAATATTGTCAGAGAAAAGGAGATCCAGCTGCTGTGCCTCGCTCCCCACTCAGAGCTGAGTCACTGCAGGAACTGTGCTCTCTTTGGAGCATTGTAGCTGAGCTCCCTTTCTTCATATCTGATGGCAGCTGAATTCCTGTGTTTGTATTCAACCCTTTATTCTTTGTTTACGCTGAACTTGCTTGGAGTCTATTTAAGCTGGGCTAATGGCTGTAGTCTGATTTAATGAATAATCACCTGGAGATTCACAGTCATTTTCTGGGTTTACAAATTTCTGAAGGAAGAGAAAATCGTGTACCTGCCTTTTTGATGGTTTTCTGACATGTTATTTGGTCCGCTTGCTATTCTCCACCCACGTGCAGAGAAGAGCAGGTAGCAGTTTGTAGATCACGCTGCGCTGGTTTAGGCTGGCGTAGAGTTAATTTTCTTCACAGTGAATAGTATGAGGCTGTGTTTTGGATTTATGCTGAACACAGTGATCATAATACAGAAAAGCTTTTACAGAGCTGAGGCCTTTCCAGCTTTTCATACTGCCGTGCTGGTGAGGAGACTGAGGATGTGTGGGAGACTGGGATGAGACACAGCCAGGACAGGTGACCCCAACTGACCAAAGGGATACTCCAGACTACCTGACACCATGCTCAGTGTATAAAGTGGGGGGAAGAAGGAGAAAGGGGATGATGACATTTGGAGTGGTGGCTTTCTCTTCCCAAGTAATTGCCACAGGTGATGGGGCCCTGCTCTCCTGGAGATGGCTGAACACCAGCTTGCCCATGGGAAGTGATGAACACATTCCTTGTTGTGCTTTGCCTGCATTTGTGGCTTTTGTTTTCCCAGTGACTAAATATTAATCTGTGCATAAAAAACGTTAAAAGGAAGTTGAGGAATTTAAGTTCTTTGATACACTGTTTTCAAGAATATAGCTATCTGGTCAGAAGAAGATGGTTCCTTCACTGACACAGATCCCCTCTCAAGAAGGAGTATTTCTTGGAAAGATATACTGTGGCCAATAAAGATTTCAAAATGAGTTGGGAATTTTTGTTGCTGTCCTTTGCTGTGATTTTGAATTTTGTATATCTCAGTTTTTAAAGGCATTCTGAATGCAGTGTATATATTCTACCCCTAAGACTTTACATCTTTTTCTCTTGAAACTTTCCATTAATTTAAAAGAAAACCAAGGCAGAGGCTGAAGATCTATTTTTTTTGTATTTGGCAAACAGCAATTTCTATGCACAGGTTTGCCTTACAGCAAATGTAAGTGTGTCATTTTTAAACATTCATAGGGATCCCAAGTGTCAGTGACTGCTCCCAGGGCCACAGTGACTGCTTCCATTTTCTCATCCTTTTTCTTGTTCACTGAATATTTTGAGGATTTCAGTGCTCAGTGATTTATAACTTGCTTGTAAAGGCAGGTATTCAAGATGTTGCAGTGATGGCCAGATGCCTGGACACCTCCCTACTTGCTGTTATTTTGCAGATGCTAAGCAGAGGCGTTTTTGCAACTTATCATTAATCATGAACTGTTGGACTCAAGTATAAAGATTGGAAACTGCTAGTTCCCTTTTCAGACCAGTTCTGAGCTGAGTGCACACTATCCTCTGAATATGTGTCAGAGTGGATTGTATTAAAGTTCTTTTTGCACTGGCTGCTGAAGAGATTAATTAGGAACTTACGGTTCAATGTGCCATGAAAACTTGGGAATTTGACTCAGTCTGAAAGCATGTACTTCAGCTGAAAGAATGCTAAAGGAGATAAAATTGACATTGTGATTTTGAGCAAAGGTTCCTCCAGATTTATTTAGGAGAACAAGTTAAATAATATTGTGAACAAAAGCAGAAAGCTTATAAAAGGAAGAGCTTAAATACTGAAAAATGAAATTATTTTTCAGCAGTAAAGAAGCTGGAGAAGGCCATTAGATTTTGATGACAAGTCAGTAATGATCACTAGAGAGAAAATATTTTTGGAATGGACATCTCCACAATTCAAGTAACTGGCTTTACTCCAAATCTTAAAAATGATGTGTCTATATAGCTGCAGTGGCTTGTAGGCTTTTTTTTTTTTTTTTTTTGGTAGAAATTGCTGTAACTAACAACATATATGATTGGTATGTGGAAGGCAACATTTGTCATTACTAAACATGTTTCTTTATATTTACAGTTCTAGAAGTAGCCAGCAAGAAAGGTTTCAACTTGAAACAAATTTGCAGTGTTGTTAGAAGGCATGAGAGCAGCTCCTCTGAGATACTCTCTTTCTGTCCTGTAAATACACTTTGGCAATTTTATGTAGTGCACGGAGAGCCAGACATTAGTGTCTGTACATCTTAGTTCACTCAGCACTATTCGATCTGAGAATTGGACTTTGGTGTACATTTTATTAAATGCAAAACTGGGAAACAGAGAAAGTTTCTAAGCCCTGTGCCAGTGAACCACGCAGTAAAAGTGCAATTATAAAACTATAATAAATATTTATGTGCTTAGTGCATATGAGATATTCTATGATTCTATATTGCACAATGTGCATGCATTGAATAACAAAATACTTAATACTGAGGCGTTTTCTGCTTTGTAGACTACTTTAGGCTACCACAATCCACGTGCTTTAGAAGCAAGATTATTTTCTTTCACTAAAAGTGAATGTTTTAAGATTTTCATGTGCATGAAGAAGTAAGCACTTACTCTTATCTGACAAGGAGATGTATATGACATGGTGTATCCAGAATCAATTTATTCATGTGGCGTATAATTGCCACTTTTTAGCAAGTGGAACCTCCTCTCCTTCTACGAAGAAAAACCAAGGCTCTTTTGTAGTGTTTACTAGGCTTACCCTGATTTTTATTCTGTCAAAATAAACTCTGAGATATAAACTCTACTCTGCAAAAAATAAAACCCCTACAACCTTTTTAAAATTTTTGTGTTGTGAATGGAAAGAAAGAAGGTTGAGAGATAAGTCTGGGAGCTATAATCATAGAAATGTATTAATGAAACTGTCAAATAATTCCTTTGAAGACACTTTTTAGCGTGTATTTCATAAAAGGAGCAATTTGTGTGATGCCAACCATCATTAATTGAAATTTCTGTGCCTTTGCTTTAATAAATTTGCTTCAGTTGCTTGATACTTTAAACTCTCCGATTAAGTGGCTGCACTTGTTAAGGGAATGGTGTGAAGCTTGTGGTCTTTGCTGAATTCTGTCTAAGAGCTGGGTCCATTGATAAAAAGAGGTGCCCATCGACTTATAGTGCAAATATGTATCCTCCTTTCTGTGGAGAAAGAAAGCTGGAAAGGGTGCCTTGGGCATATAATTCTGTAGGGTTAGGTCATTCTGCTCTTTTAACAACCTGATCTCATTCACACAATGACCCAAGCATGTGCTTGATTCACATGTGACTAAACAGGGATTTTAGCATAAAAATGGGCTTTTGAGTGCAGGATCAAGCCCCCAAAGACACACTAAGTATGTGATAAGCAGTGGCTTAGAAAGAGCTGACAAAAGAATAAAAAAATGCATCAGGATGTGCATCATTGGCAGGAATATTTCAACTGGAGCAGATTGGATAAGGTTTCCTAGGGGAGTAGTCCAGCCCCTTGTCATCACAGGCCAGGATGTGTTTCCATCGTGTGGGCAGATTGGTCACTATTCCCCAGGTGACAGGGAGGTCCCCAGCCTTAGCCATGTACTCCCATTACATAAGCGTTGTGTTTCCAGCCAGATGAGAGGACACAGCCACCACCCAGCACTGGCCACAGACAGCAGCGCAGAGCTGGCACCTGCCAGCCAGCCTTGGTGCTTTGGTCACGCGGTGAAGGTGCTTCCTTTTGGCCTTGTAAAGACATGGCATGGGGCCATGGGCAAAGAGGGCAGCAGGGCTGGCAAAACAATTCAATGTCCCAAGAGAAGGGATGGGATCAGGTCTTGGGCCAGACTCGGTTTTTTGTGTTAAAACAGATCGTTCATAGGGACTGGAGGTTCCTATCTCCAACACACAGTGAGATGTACCTGTCAGGGGCAGCTTGCCTTTTCCTATGATAAACATAATAGAAAAATTTTACCTGTGGAGAATCTTGGTTGGCATGTGTTCTAGATTTCTAACAACATGGTAGTACGAGGGGTGAGTATATTGGTGTAAGCCAACACAAGCAAATCTAATCATTAATGACATCAAAAATGTCCTGCAGATCACACCTTCAGGTATGCACAGGCTACAGCCAAAACCCATTTTGTGTGGAAATGGGTGTCTAAATATGGAGATAAGTGAGGGCCACCCACCCCCTGCACAAAACTTCTCCCTGCTTAACTGCACCTTTGCTTACCTGGCCTGTCCCAGCCTGAGCACCCAGAAGAGCCTGTCTGACCCCTAGGGGAAGCAGCAGTCTCCTAGGTGGCAGCTGGATTCATCTTTTAGATATAAGCCCAGCTCCCCAGGCATGCTGTGCCTGAAGAAACACACAGGCTGTGCCCACTGTGTCCATCATCACAGCTTCTTTCTGTAGGTATCACTGCAGTATTATGTCTTGGGACTTAATTGGAACAAAAAACTCAAACAAACAAAAAACCAAAAAAACCCCACTCCCTAAAAAACCACTAAAAAACCCACAAAAGAACCTAACCAACCCCCCCCCAACCACAACAAACCCATAAACAACACCCCAAAAAAACCCCAAAACAACCAAGAAAAAAACCCCAACAAAACACACCTACCAACCAACCCCCGGCTGTAGTCTATGGGACCTGTCAAAATAGTGGGGCCTTAGGAGTCATTTCAGCCATAAACCGGAGCTCTCTCATTGGAAAACTTGAGGGAGTCAGTTCACACTGGGTAGCAGAGCTTATGATGTGAGTCATTGTTGAATACCTAGAAAGTATGATCTCTTCTACAAACATATAATGCATGTACAATTTTACACTAGGTACAAATCCTATAATTGTATGTCACCTTCTTAAATGCAATAACAGGTAAAACTCTTCCTGGGCATAATTTTTAATGCTATTTCTCTGAAAACCGCAACTACTGTTGAAATTCTGTGCCCAGTTATGAAACTGGAGTACCTGCCATCCATAGTAATACATGTCAGAGGGAGGCAAGAGAAGGATTAGTGTTTCATGCCAAACTGATTCAGTAAATGAACTCAAGTTATCTTAATCACATGAAATCCTAGGGTAGCTCATATGCTTTAAGCTGAGATGTCCAAATACCTTGCTGGGCTGATAGGCTTAGGCTTAGAGAATTCCTAAAAGAATCTGAAATAATTTCTGTTTTATATAGTGACTGCTGACATGAATTAGTTATATCCTTACCTTACACTGAGAAATAGAAGAGTCTCACCTTCAGATTTGCCATCTGCATGTTAGACAAGAAGATGACTTAAATTGCACCAGGGGTTCTCCCTGAGATAGTGAGATATCTCAAGAACAGCCACTAGTTGATAGAGGCTTCTGCTGTGCAGAAGAAATGGCAAATGGGCTCCCTGAAGACAAAACACTCCTACGAAACCTACCATCATCACGTCAAAATTAGGTAGATTAAGATTTTATTTACTTCAGCTGGGTTTTCACATTTAAACCCATTCTGTTTGGTTATCTATTGATTCATAAGCAAATACTTCCCCCCCACTACTTTTCCTTTCCACAATATTTCTTTTTGTCTTCTCAGAAAAAAAAAAAAAATAATCACAGCATTTCAACTCCCCAGTGTCAAATTAGGATCCTTATGTTTTAGGGACAGAATTCACTGGGAGGATATAAGTTTCTTGCCAGCAGTGGACGTGACCAGTATAGAGTCACTTGCCGAGATGCAACTTTTTGGGTATCTGATTACCAGCTCCTGAAGTCCTTAACTCTCCTATGCACTGTGCTGCATAGTGGTAAATTAAGACTCCTCCACTGAAGTGGAAAACCAAGCAGAGTTACTCACAGGAACCAGTTCAGAATTACACAACAGGAACCCTTCTAAAATTGCTTTTCCAACATCAGTCTGGAGCTCCAGTGCTGAACTCAAGGTGATAGAAAGGCACCACCATTCTCAGCCTAAATCTCTCTCTGACACCCATTTGATCAAAGAATGGGACTAACAACTCTCTCTTTACTTGAAATTTGGAATTTCCAAGAGAGATTTGTGTAAAAGAGGAAGTCCCAGGATCAGGAGTCCAGCTAATGGCATCTCTGGACTGAAGGTCCCAAGCACAGAGCTACAGGCTGGACAGAGCTGCACCACCATAAAGATCCCTGTGACTGCCATGCCCTGCTGCTAGAAGTGAACAGAAGGAAGAACCCCATTTGACATTTTATTAAGCAGGCACTGGAGGGTGCTCTCTGTATTTGCTTCCTTTTCTGTGCAGAAGTAACTTCACTGGGAATTTTGCAGTCAGTTTTCAGAGGCAGGGTCTTATTCACCTACTTTTGAACACCTCTGTACTTCAACACTTCCTCTTTTCTTCTTTTAGACAAACTAAGAACAGCATTTCAGAGGTTTATTTCTGTCTGTATTTATCTACTGTACCTTTTGCATCATTTGCATCATTTAAAGCTGTTCATAGAAAATGTGCTTGCATTACTTTTGGGAACTGAAGCATGGAAGGAAAGAAAATTACATGTTTATGTTTATTTGATTTCTTAATTTGAGCTGCGGGGATAAGTTAATTAATTGACAAAGGTTTTAGATTTATCCCATTAGAAGTTAGGGCTGGGACTGCTGAGCAGTTAACTATTTTTGACATGTCAAGAACCTGAGAAGATTGCTTTTTGTTATGTATCGTATTTTTTCTCACTTCAGGCCAAGGTACTTTAATATTTGTTTGTTTATTTTTGCTAAGTAATAGGAATGCTAATGGTACTAACAGGAAAGGATCTCTGCTTCCATAGCTTACACTGAATGATTGCTAAGGAAGTATAGAGATGATTTTATAGTGTAATTACATAGCTCTGTTTACATGCCTTCTCAATGATGTAGAGATTCAGAACTCTTGCTAGATTCTGGTAAAAGGTAAAGTTCAGAAGATAAGAATTAATAGTAGCATTGTAGGGTGCTAATAATGTATAATAATTAATAATAGTTAATAACTAATAAAAATAACTAATAATTCACATTTTGACTGGTCTGAATTTTTCAGTCTAAAAATCAGCCAGATAATACTTCTAATAATTTATACTTAATTCAATGTCCTCTCTGCTCTTTATGTTTGGGAGAGACATTTAGTCATAGGCAGATCACTAAGTGAAAGCATCTATGAGATGCTCTGAGGTTTCCCTGCAGCCAAATTCTTGCTCTGACACAATTCTCCTTTGTCTTTGAATTTCTAATCTCTTTTCCAGGCCATCAGGGCATTAGCTATGTGAAAAACTCAAAAGTATTTTCATATTCCATTCAGGTATCAAGTTATTTAATCAAAACCCTAAAGAGTTATATCCAGACATAGTTTGGCTCTTTATATTTAGCATGACCTAATACTAGGGCTTTATTTCCCCTAAACTATCTGATTGAGTGCTGCTGCAAATTATTCTGGTTTTAACAATGCATTATTTCATCTTGTTCTCATGTTTCATAACTTTCAGAATAAAAAAAAAATAAAAAGAAGAATTTTTTCAGCTTATTTCCAAGACTTGCTTAGGTAAGCTTTATGACATGCCTGCACAATTTGAAACAATGCATGTCTTGGGGAGAAAAACATCGGTGACATTTCATGTTGCCCTAATCACAAAGGGAACATATTGCATAGCTTAATTCCACTCTGGTCCATGTTGGATTACAGGGTAATTTAGACTGGAAAGGGCCTCAGGAGGCCTCTAGTCCAACCCCATGTTCAAAAGCTCAGAACAGATTGCTCTGGACTGTACCCAGAGTGTGCACTTCAAAACCTCCAGGGAGAGAGACTGTAGATCTCCTTTGGCAACCTGGCTCCTCTCCTTGGTTGTCTTCACAGGAAATATTTCTTCTGTCTGTTCTGAACTTCTGTGGTTTCACTTAATGTCCTTTGCCTCTTATCCTCCAGACACATGCCGCTGGGAGAAGCCTGGCTCCATATTCTTTTTTGTGTCTTTTTCTGTGGCTTTTCTGTGGTGCCCTCAGAGACATTTCCTCTCTGGGTGAGCAAGCCCCCATCCCTCACAGCTTGTCCTCTCATGGCAGGTGCTCCATCCCTGCCCACCACAGTGTCCCTGCCCTGGGCTTGCTCCGGTTTGTCGATGCCTTTCCCGCACTGTGGAGCTCCAGACTGGGCGCAGGGCTCCAGATGTGATCCGACAGCTGCCGAGTACCGGGAAGAATCCCTTTCCTTGATCTGCTGGCTGTGCTCCTGCCCATGGAGCCCAGGGCACTGCTGGCCTTCACTGCTGCCAAGGCTCACTGCTGGCCTGGGCTGACCCACTGGTGTGCCCAGGATCTCCCGTGCAGAGCCGCTCCCCAGACTACCTTTTTGCAAGGACTTCTTCCTCCCAGGAGAACCACATTGCTTTTGTCCTTGTTGAATTTCATAAGGCTTTTGTTGGCCCGTTATTTGAACTTGACCTCAGGCAGAGTTGGAAATATACTGGGAATCAATTGAAAGGATACAATTGAATTCAGAGGTTGCTCTTGAATCATTCAGGACAGAAATTTAAATACATTAATGGAGAAAGAATGTGCAAAGGTATTCCAAGGTATTTTTGAAATACTTGAAATACAGTGACTGAGTCTTTCATCTAGTTTTGTATGGTGTTAGCATAACCTAGGTTAGCACAAAACCTGCTGCTGGAGAAGACCCCACAATCCCTCGACCAGAAAAAAATTCATTTGTTTCCACAGCATGGTGCCCCATATCTAGCAAGAGTCAGGTACATAAAGTGTGCATCAGGCATCTGAGGCAATAGGAGGTGCTGTGTGTGTACTCACACATATACACAAAGGCACAGTGTGTTAGGATGGGACTGACAAAAGGGTAATGGGATGGGCCTGCACATAGTTGGGAGTATATGCCTAGAAAATCTCCTATTTGTAATAGCATTTCACTAAAATTGCCCAAACAAATGGAGGCAATTTAGGTCCTGTGTATAAACCAAGTTACACAGGCATAAATTAATTGTTCTACTCAATCCCTAAATTAGGCCTTTTTGAGAGTTATTTAGGCTTAAGAAAGGACATGAATTTAAAGTGAAATAGCTGTTCTAATTTTTCATGTAAACAAGCCCTTTTTTTGATTTTTCTCTGTAATTATTCAACAGCATGAAAATTAAAGACTATATTCTCTTTCAAAAAACTTTATTAAATATTTTGCCCAAATGACTTGATTGTATCATTTTAATGAATACAGAAAAAATGAATCAGCACAGAAAGTCATTAATTATAACATGGCAGAAAACCACTGAAATAGACAACAATGGCTTTTTAACATGTTAAAGAACTTTTTACTGAGACAGACAATTGCAAAGCCATCTTGCAAACTTATCCATGTGGGGCAACAGATTTACCAGAACTTCATAATGCCCTCTCAGTGCTTTACATTTTCTCCTATGTATTTCAGTAGGAATCAACCCTGCAAAGGCTGGTTTATTGTAGCCTATGTACATAAAAGACTGAGGAATTTACTTCAAAAAGTGGTTCCTGATTTTAGGACCCATCTCTCTTTTCGTAAACACAACTTGATCAAAATTGAAGACTTTGTGAAAGGGGATATTGCACATAGAAGAAAGTCATAGAGATTTTGAAAATGGATAGAGTTTAAAGTGGATCAGTACTACCAGCTACTGCAATCATTACAACTGAGGATTAAGTTATATGTCTGTGTGGATGATGCATTTGTAGCTCTGCAAAACTCTGGACATGGAAGTTTTTTCTTGAATGCAGTTCCTTTCTTGGTCCATTTTTCCAATAAATGGACTGCAATCAACTTCTGAAAGAGAATCTCAAACAATAGGTAGTATCAAGTGCCTGAAATCTGAAATGCTCCCAACTGCTTAGAGAAGAGAAATTGTGAAGAAGAAAATTATGACACTGTCAGGAAAAACATCCTGAAGAAGGAAGAGGTTCAATTACATGTTGGTTTCTTGCAGAAAATGGGAAAGCAGCAGTATTTTTTGTCTTACTATCTTAACCAATCAAAACATAGTAGCAGAACTGTGTCATGTCCAAAAAATGAGATGTGGATTACAAATTAGGAGATAATATCTGTAGCTAAAAATTCCCATTTTATTAATATTTTGATTTCTGTTCTTTTTTTATTATTAGTTATGATTAAAAAAAATTTCTTATACCAAGCTTCTTCAAGCATTTAGGCTTTCAACAGCATATTATTTTTTCCACATGGATGCTGAGATTCTCTATCAGTGGTGGCACTGCATCAGATGGAGGGAGATTTAGACTAATTTTGAGAAAGGCTGGAATGCTGAGGGTGCAGTGGACACTCCCACAACCATGTGTGACTGTAAGACCTACTGGTGATTTCCATGGGCCATGTTTTTGGATGGTCTAAAGTAGTTTAATTCTGAAGAATTCTGGAGCTCTGTTGATTCACACCATATGGGTATTTGGCTAAATCATTCCCTGGCAGAGTTACAGAGCTATAAATGTGGCAGTGCTCTTCCACTGTCACTCTTTGTGGGTTGATTCTATATTTGCTGAAGGGAAACAGTAATTGAGGCACAGATATTTGCTTGACAGATAATACTCATGGCAACAATCTCTCAGGCATTTATTGTGTACACAGCTATTGAGAATACTGGCAGTTTTCCTTCACTTGATGACATAATAAAATACTACAATTAGTACAAAAGACACTCAACATTCAAAATGTCGTCATCCAGTGATATTCATTGCTCCTGTGATTGATAGATTTTAGTGGAGAAGGATGAATTTACTTAAGTGATACACATTTGCACATGCTTTTCAGTCAATGCTGATAGATTTGAATTAACTAAAGGCAATGTGATTTCCAGATTTTTGTTTTCCCACCAGGACCATTTACATTTGTTTTGAGGTTTCCATTAATCCCTGCAATTCACTGAGTAAATTGCTATTTAATTCATCATGAATAGGTGCATTTCCTATGACAAACAAATGCTTGGTGTTTTGTTCCAGCGGTATGTCATTGAAAGGAAACAATGACTCGTCTCTGCATACTTTGATGGCTCTAGGATCACAAGCATAGGAAGTAAGGTTGTCCTGCTAGCAGAAGGAGGTTGTACTAGCACAATGACATTCAGGGGAACAAGGTTGCTTCTCTAATTTTGTTATAGTCAAGTGCTGTGACGGTGCGGTGGTATCTAATGAAGTGAATAGTAGGAAGAGGACAATGTTTTTGCTATGGAGACAGAAATGGTAAAAAGAACTCCCAAAGGATCAGTGGGGGAGATAATGACACACAAGACCCTGGTAACTCTTCCCTGTTACTGCCTAGCAGAATATTTGGTGGGTTTTGATTGCTTCATTTACTATCAGACACTTGCCATCAAGCATTAAATTACCACATAAGTCTTCTGATAGATAGATAGCTATAGAACAAATGCATGCAAACCTTTATCAGCATGAGTTTGGGATGCTTGCCGAGGCACGTCCTCATCAGACATAAACCCCAAGTGATAACTCAACTCTGGGGCTTGAAATTTGTATAAAGCATTAAAACTACCCAGCATATGTGGCACCTCCCCTTATTTCGGTGCCCTTGGAGGTCAGAGTGCAATAGGGAAGTTAGGTTCACTGTGGTGAGTAACTTCTTGGTTATCTTGTCCAAGCCCTGAATTGATGCAGGTCCATTGAAATCACGCTGCTCAGGATCTTGTTCAGTCAAATTTTTAGTATCTCTATTGATGAAGATGTTTTCCTGACCCCTTCTGAGGTCCAGGAAAAAGAGGGGAATCAAAAGGACTATTTCTTCCCTGCTCTTTCCCTCTTCCGTTCTTGGGTACTCAAAGCAGACATTGGAGCTGATGCTGGAGGTCAGGGGGAATTGGGAAAAGAGGGGTTACTCAGGCAGGTGTGATCTAAGCAGGCTGCCTGGGACTCATAACTGTGAATGCAAGAAATTGAATTACAAGCACAGGCTTTATGGGAAATAACCAGTTACATGCAAGGGATATCCTGACCTGGGTCACAGTCTTAGCACAGAGTCACACAAGCTTTTTGAGAAAAGAGCTGGTTCCCTCAGTGCAAGACTTTCCTGCAGCACAGTGGATACCAATAAAAATTTTGAGCACACGACACATCATGTGAAGACACTGTTTATGTTCAGCAAAGGTATTTTTATAATTTAAAGAGAAATTCAAAAGATGTTATCTTGGAAGAATGCATGCTTGTATTCTTCCACCTGAATGTCAATACTGAGAGGTACAAAATGAGGTACAGCCTCTTTCAGTGCACCTCTGGCAAGGCTGTATTCAGTGAGGCTGGCTATCTTCACAGATAAATTAGCTGTGCATGCTCGTCCCGCACAGAAAACCTTTCTTCCCGTCACTGCATGACTGTGTTGTTAAATACAGAATATCTGACTGTGTAAGATGAGTTTAGCTTCAGAGGGGAGGTTTGCTTCTACCAAACTCATTTCCATTCCTTAAACTATCGTGAACTTGAATGGGGTGAGTGGGATGAAGAAGAAATGAAACAGTGGCTCAGTTCTTCCCTGCCTCTTCCCCTATCCAGCACACCCGGGTTTGTGGGATGGGAGCTGCACATTCTGTTCCTTGAGATTTTTTGGAGAAGCTCCATTCCCTTGGAGTTCCTACTGCTAAGTATATGCAGATTGCTTAGTTAACACGTTTCTCGAGTACTTACAGTAACTGCTCCCATACAGCAGGACCCAGCAGCTTTCTGAGAGCTCATCTTGTAAAAACCCAATGAACATCTGAAGGGATATAGCAATTTTTTGCACCTGTCAAAATTTTATTCCATTGCCAATGCACAGCATGTTGCAGAAACATTTTCAATGGTGGAAAGTGAAGTCTGGTTAATCTCTGAAAAGCCCAAAAATAGTTCTCAAATCATCCCAATTTAATGGGTGATTCTTATGCAAGGATAACAATATCTACAAATTTAAGGTAGCTGTGGATTCAGTAGAATACTGAGATACGGGGGCTTTCGTGTCACAATCTAGTGAGGCATAAAGATATGCATATACAGCAGCTTTTAAATTTCAGTTGAAACATCAAATTGCCATGCAACATCCACATAACTTTGTCAAAATGTTTAGTGGGAAACACTTAGAGCAAAATATAACCCTCTCAGCTAAATACATGTCAGAGAGAAATATTCATGTCTTTTAGTATGGCTATAGAGGCAAACTGGAGTTAAGGAAAAACAACATTTTCAATAGAAGTATTTATTTTAGGTTGATTTTTAATGAAATATTTCACAGCCCTGGAGTAAAATTGTAATTATTTACTGCAGGATTTAATTAAAATATGCTTATTTTTGAAAAAAAAAATTGCTTCTGTCCTGACATGCCAGTGCTACACTATGCAGGCAAAATAAATAAGGCAACACAATTTTGAAGTTCACCTTTACTGTGTGTATGCTTTGAAGTACTATTTATGGGTCAAATTCAAGAAGCACTAGAGGAGATCCCTGTGGATGAGGAGTTTGTGCTGTGGGATGGGAGAAACAAGTAATATCCACATGCAACTCCTCTATCTCTCAATGCCACCTTCTTTCTTCCCATGGGGAATGGCTGGTTGATCCACATAGCCACAGAATTTCATTAAAAAACCTGCAAGTTTTTATTTTCTTTCAATATAAAACCAGCAACAAAACCTTTTCTGCCTTCTTATGCATGCATTTCACTGCCACTGAGTTAAAGTCATGCACATGAGAGACTGACAGGTTTTGGATCAAAAGAGTTGCTGCAATAACCTGCCTGTGTGTAAGTAGGTGCCTGTAACTTGCACTCACTTGTGGACAGATGACTTATTAGGGTTCATGGAGCTTTGGGTCAGGATTGAGGTTACCATGGGTCCACAAAAGATTCTGTTAGTGGGAGATGGACCTCCTGGTGGACTCATGTTGTAAAGACAAAGGGAAGGCTGGACACATATCCTCGACATTGAATGTCCCAAACGATAAACTATATTATTATTATTAATAAAAATAAATCTAATAGATATTAATATTGGTTTGAATATTATTATTAAAATGCAGTATTTCACTGATAAGATGGTGGAATTGGCTGGCATTTGTAAGAGATGTGGCCCTCTCAGTGACCTAACCTGTTTCAGCAATAATCTGGTGAAGTTCTTCACTGATGTCTTTAAAGAGAATTGCTGGACAGAAATGTTTGTTATGCAAAAAACCCATATATGATTGTTAAGCATATGTGTGACTCACAATTTCAAATTGATTTTGTGTACATCTTACCTAGACAATAATCACAGCATCTTTCCTAGAAAATAATCACAGCATTATTTAGTTTGGAAAAGACCTTTAGGATCCTGGTGTCCAACTATCAATCCAACACTGCCAAGTCCACCAACAAACCATGTCTTCAAGAGCACATCTACACATTTTGTAAGTACATTCAGATTTGGTGATTCAAACACTCCCCTGAGCAGCCTGTTCTAGTGATTGACAATCCTGTCTGTTATTAAATTTTTCCTAATATTCAATCTAAATCACCTTAAGTGCAGCTTGAGACCATTTCCTCACATCCTGTCACTTGTTGTCTGGGAGAAGGAACCAACCCCCACCTGGCTACAACCTCCTTTTAGGCAGTTATAGAGAGTGATAGGTTCTCTCCTGAGCCTCCTTTCCTCCAGATTAAACGTCCCCATTTCCCTCAGCTGCCTCTCATCAGACTTGTTCTCCAGACCCCCCATCAGCTTTGTTGCCCTTCTCTGGACTTGCTTCAGCACCTTGATGTTCTTCCTGCAGTGAGGGGTTCTAAACAATATACAAGGTGTGGCCTCACCAGTGCCAAGTACAGGGGACAGTCACTGCCCTGGTCCTGCTGGCCTCACTATTGCTGATACAGGCCAGGATGCCATTGGCCTTCTTTGCCACCGGGCACATGCTGGCTCCTGTTCAGCTGCTGTGAACCAGTGCCCCAAGGTCCTTTTCTGCCAGGCAACTTCCCTGGCACTCTGCATCAAGCCTATAGTATTGCAAATGCCACACTGCAGTTGTGAAAAAAAACAGTGTTTTTAAACTTTTCTGATCAAAGTGCATAACTGCAAGAGTAGGTTATATGTATGTATACATATGAAAAATGTGAAAAACTGCCATCGGCTATAAGAGAGTAAGGGCTTCCCAGAACTCCTCTCTAAGTGATGCTATTGGCTGAATTCCACAAATTTCATCCTGTGCTTCTTCCAGGATTTTTTTTCAACAATACTGATGTAGAGAATAGCTTTTCTTCACACAAGTGGCCTCAGTGTCCAGTAAACTTTGCCCATGATGACACCCTGAGGGGAAATCTGACAGAAGAATCAGTTTCTATATGTCCTTGGCTTGCACGTGTGTTGCTGTCTGCATCCGGTTAAGAGAGTATAAAAATGCTGCTGACAACTCCCCTCAGGGATTCCCTTAGGAATTCTTACCATGTGGAATAATTATCAGGGCTCTGGGGAAGTTGTGGGGGAGCTTCCTTTCCCTTCGGGGACTCTGTTGAATAACTCAAGCTCCCTTGGTATTTGCACAGCTCTCTCTGTATGAAGGACCAGGATTTAAAGCAAATAAGCAGGTAGCTACAAACAGAAAAAAAACAATCAAAAAACAATCTAGTCATGTCTAAACAGAGGATCCTGCAGCCAGACCTAGACAAGAAAATAAGTGATGTTGTTAAGGGTGCATGTTCCCAGAGCAGCTCCTGGCAGGTTCAGTGGGAATCATTACCTCCTTCGTGCAATGAAAATCAGGTCATTCACTGAGTGCCTGAACATGGATTTAATAGCCTCACTGTGGTGGACATGGTTTTCCTCCAAGGAGCTTTTGGCCTTATGTTACATGTTTGAAAAGGACACACTTCTCCCTGCCCCATCCCTAAAATAAATTTTAAAAAACCCAACTGCTGTAAATCAAGTAAAATTCATAACTTGCTTGAGGTATCACAGCTGTTGATTAAAGACTCAACATCTTTGGGAGCGCATTGCTGCTAGGAAGATAAAAATCTTTTTGACAAAGTTGTGACCATAAATATGGCAAGGCTTTAGTCAACAGTTAGAGGATTTGCATCTCCCTTATAATAAATAACAATAATAATAGCTCACATTTCTACGATGCTTCCCAGATTCAAAATGTTTTACAAACATCAGCTAATTAATCTTATTGAAATACTTGCTCTTGCAATACAGTGATATACAGTCCAAAATGTATCTCATAAAGGGGGCTAATGACTCATAAAATGCAGCATTTTCCTCGCTGTGAGACTATCACTGGTTTTTCAAATGGCAAATATAAAAATCATACACCTTTATATTTATGCAGCCTATTCTTCAATTATTAAATCTGTGGAGTGGCCACCGTAGTTAATTTGGGTTGGGAACAGGACTGGAATTTGGATATCCAGTTAGAATCTCTTGTCTCTTCATTCTCTTCTCTGGGTTTTTTTCTACTTACAGGGGATTTGTGCCAGTCATCAGCAGCCTGACAAAGATAATGGTACCCAGCTCCTGCATAAAGTCTATGGGCAAAAGGGGCTGCTCAAGGAGCCAAGTCAGAGCAGGCACCAGTCTGTGGGGCAGAATGGGGGTTGCGTCCCTCTCTGCAAGGTCTGCAGAGACCATGGAGGCAGAACAGCATTGTCAGCTCTTGTAAATACTCCCTGAAGTCTTTCTTACTTTGTTTGGGAGACCTGAACGGAATATGTGCTGAATTTTCACTCCTTCTGTATCCCTTTCCTTGTATACTCCATGTCACACAACATCTCTGAAGGAACATGGATGAAACCTGTGGTGGTGCAAAGGTGATCTTGACAGCAGAGTTTTTAGCACATCTTTTTTGACCAACAGCATATTTGGTTTGCATGGCAAGGTTTTGGTAGTGGGTGTCTGCAGGGCTGACTTTGTGAGAAGCTTCCAGCAGCTTCCCCTGTGTCCAGCAGAGCCAGTGCCAGCCAGCTCCACGATGGACCAAGGCCCAGGACATCAGTGAGGGTGGTAGCATATTTGGGGTAACAGATTTATGAAGGAGGGAAACAAAGCCTCTGCATCATCATCCAGAGAGCAGAGTGAGGAAATGTGAGAGCATAAACCCTGTAGACCCCATGGTCAGAGAAGAAGGAGGGGCAGGAGGTGCTCCAGTCACTGAAGCAGAGATTCCTCTGCAGCCCATGCTTCAGCCCATGGGGAGACAGGCTGTCCCACTGTCCTCGCTGAAGGTCCACAGGGGATCAGAGATCCACCTGCAGCCCATGAAAAACCCCACAGTGGAGGCCTGATGGAGGCTGTGACCCAGTGGGAAGCCCATGTTGGAGCAGGGTCCTGGCAGGACCCATGACCCCGGGGAAAGAGGAGCTCACAATGGAGCAGGTTTGCTGTCAGGACTGGTGAAACTGAGGGACTCAGGCTGGAGCAGTTTGTTCCTGAAGTACTTAACTCTGTGAGATGGATTCATGCTGGAGCAATTCTTGAAGAATTGCAGCCCATGGGGAGGACTCAGGTTGATGTCTGTGAAAGATTGTTTCTCATGGGAGGGACCCCATGGTAGATTAGGGGAAGAGTGTGAGGTTCCTTCCCTTGAGAAGGAAGGAGTGGCAGAGACAACGTTCGATGGACTGACCACAGCCCCAGTTCCACATTCCTCTGTGCCACTGGAGGGGAGGAGTTAGAGAAAATTGGAAGTAAAGTTAAGCCCTGGAAGAAGGAAGGAGTTGGAGGAAGGCATTTTAAGATTTGTTCTTATTTTCTCATTGTCCTACTCTGATTTGATTGTTTATAAATTTAACTAATTTCCCCAAGTTAAGTCTCTTCTGCCCGTAACTGGTGAGTGATCTTTCCCTGTCCTTATCTAGATCAACAAGCCTTTGGTTGTATTTTCTCTCCCCTTTCCAGTGAGAAGGGTAGTGATAGAACAACTTTAGTTGGCACTTGACATCCAGACAGGGTCAGTCCACCACAGACAGTCAATATTTTTGTGAGAATCCTACCAGTTAAACCATACTGATGACATATTGATGATAGTAAAAACAGAGCTTTTCTTGTGGTTCCCCAGGAAAAGAATCTCTGTGTCCCCAGTGCAGAGGACATAGTTTCAAAAGCTGGAAGCATAAAATAGTGTTGTAACTAGAGATTTCCTTCTCCCATCATGCGGAGTACCTTTATTCAAAAAGATTGTGTAACTTTACAGCACAGCTTTTACCATTGTTTACTGCTTATTTGAAGACAAATTTAGGCAAAAATCTGCTAATATTTAAAATAACTCAAGACTGAGCCAAACTCAAGCCAACATTTGCACCAGAAAAATATACTACTGACTTTTCATTCTAATATATTTTACTTTCTCTTTGACTTACTAATTACTGCCACAACTGTGGTAGCATTTTTTATAGCAAGAGGTAAGATTGATTGCATGGCTATGGGATTATCATATGGGATGAGATAATTTTTCAGTGCTTTTGTTTTCTCTCTCTAGAAATCTTGAAAGACTGCATTTTAGGTCTTGACTCATATTTACATGAATGCTGCTTTATTCCTGATACGTAATATCAGAAGCATTACAGGGAATGCTAAAATAGTTTACCATGTCTACAAGGCCCATTTAAGCTGATGGAATGGTACGAAGTGTCCTTAAACATTTATGAGAATCAGACTGTTGGGGCTTTAGTTTAACTCAGATCCATGCTTCATTTAAATCATTTTGTTGACTGAAAAAATGACAGCAAAGGAAACCAAACCTTATGGAGTTTGCTCTCCTGTCACAGGCAGGTCCTTTTGCCTGACAATAAATGAGATTATGGCATCCTAAAATTCTTTCAGCAACTTCCAGTATGTGTCTTTCAGGGCACTAGCAGTGCAACTCAGTCCTGCCAGGCCCAGCCCAGCCCAGACCCTCAGTCAGCTCTGAATTCAAAACCTCAGCCTCCCTAAGAGTCTTGCTGGGACTTCAGGAGAGGAGCAATCGTCTCCATTATGGAAACCCTCAGTAAATCAGCATTGGGGAGGAAGGATGTGGAAACATCCAGCCATGGCTGTCAGCTGCTGGCATGTAGCCCTGCCCCTTTCCTCTATCCATGTTTTCCACAATCCTGCCTGCTATGGAATAGCTTTAGGTTTTCTAGCAGAAACTCTTACCTGAATAAGCAGCTTAGAGGAATTTGAACACTCCAATGACTCTTGAAATGCTTTGCCTCAACTGTGAAAGGCCACTTTGAACAAAGGGAATAACTGACCTCCCCTTGCATATCCGATGCATAAACGGTGACTCCTGATGATAATTTCTGCTTACTACTTTTTTTTTCTGTTACCACTGAAGAGTCATCATTATCATGGAAGCATGAGCCAGGTAATCTCTGGTTTATGCTTGGTCAACAGGGAAGCTGCCTGAGTTCAGGCTGCAGCATGCTTGATGATGATGCGTGATATCAGATGCATGGAACCAGTTTTCTGCTCCAAGACCCACTTTTTAGGATTGCCCAATAGCAGGATGTACCTTTTCTTTGGAATGTCATCAGATTTGAGCTGACAGTTGCCAACATGTGATATGTAAATATGGAGCTTTTATGGTCAAAGTTATAAAAAGTTTATTTTTAGGCTAGAAACCATACTTTAGGCAGAAACACATGATGCTTCAGTGAAAGGTATGTTTTTCAGATCACACCTTGCTTCTAGCAAAGTATTGTTTGTATGCTTTCACACCAGAGGAACAATGTTTATATCACCACTGGAAGAGTATTGTCATACTTACAAGTGTAAACTGTGCTTTATTTACACATCTGAGAATAATTGTGTTTAGCTATCATTTCCAAGTAAACCTAAAGATAAATGTTTGAGACACCTGAGCATGACTTTGTTTTTCTGACTATTCTTGAAATTCAATGCTGATCATGGAGCCCTTTTTACATTTTTAAACTGAACCACATTGTCACCTGAGTGAGGGGAAGACTAATGAAAACCTTTCTGGTAAGCAGGGATCAGCACTGTTCACCAACTTCTAATTCACATAAGCCCTAAGGAACTGACAATAATGGATGTGCAACCACTCAGTGATAAGTAGAGAACAGTTTAGGATGAAAGTGACCCTGAGATTAGCTCAGCTGTTCAGAGCATGGTGCTAATAGCACTGAGGCAGGGTTTGATCCCTGTACAGGCCATTCACCTAAGGGCTGGGCTTGATGATCGTGTGGGTCCCTCGCAATTTGGAATATTTTGTGATCTGAGTATCTATCATATCTTGAAATTGCCATGAAACTAATACAGAGAAGTATTCCCTCTTTGCAAATATCTGTTTGCATAAATGCTCTGGATAGATGCTCAGGCTAATATAAAAAGGATAAACTCTCAGAAACTAGAGAAGACCTCATGAAAAACAGGTCAGAATGTGGAGTTAGCTAGTGAGGAATTGGGCAGGAGAGGGAAGTCCAAATGGCACATGTCTTACATCACATGGCTCTTTAAATCATTATTTTTCTTAAAACTTAAGAAAAGGATTCCTGCATTTTAAAGTTCAATGGATAGAGTCTCCAGCCAAGGTATGTGAAACAGAGGGCCAACACCCCTCCCTTTGGAGATATTGAAAGCCACATCTTCATAAGCAAGGAGAGAACATTGTTATGATTTATTTTGGGAGATATGGATCTAAACATTTTTTGGAAAAGCATCTGCTTCAGAGCAGCATTTACCATCGAAATTTTGAGTATAAGCATGTAGGCTGCACTTTAATTACCTTGTGGGTGCCCAAGCCAGAGTCCCATGAATACAGGGAGATGACAACATTGCTAAGCTGATATAGCAGTACTGCAGCAAATCTATGGTTTTGACTGTAGTATACTTGTCTTACCTCCTTTGACACCTCTTCTGGGAGAGCTGTCGAAGGGAAGGAACTTTTGGTATACAACAAGAAAAAGATAACAGTGTGCAGGAAGAGTTTTTGATGAGAAATTGTAATGTCCCTCCTCAGCCTCCTCACATCCTCTTCTGTCAACCCATACATTATAAATAGAGTTGTTTTAATAGATCTTATACATTTTTCCTTTCAAGACTTTTACATCATTTTGATTGACATTAAAGCAATTACAGAGAAAATTCTAAACCATTTCTTAAAGATAAAGAAATAGTGTAGCTCCTTTTAATAATGCCTACGTATTTGAAGAAAGATGAGCAACTTCTCTGTAATCTTGTAACTTCTGTAAAACATCCCTTTCACTGCATCCTTACTCTTAGGGATCTGTAAGGAATAATTAGGATAATTCTGTGTAGATTTAAGCCCCTTGGGAAAGTTTATCCTGCCCAGAATTACTATAATTTATTTATATATTTTTAAATTTCAAAAGCAAAGGACTCATTATAGTCAAGTATAGTTCTTCCAAACCAGACTAGTATTTTACAATTGTAGCACAGTGTGGAAAGAATAGAAATAAATAAATCAGTTGGTGAGCCATTATCATTCACTTCACATAGTAAAAATCAAATACAGCTGTCATTTCCAAACTTTCATTGAAAATAAATTGAAAAAGTATATAATTATTTAACCTAGCAAGGAAAGAGAGAATTGTCTAATATTCTGCAATGCACATTATTTGTGTAATACATATATTACAAAGGGGGGGAACAGAATGAAGGCATGAGGTGACATAAAGTTGTAAAACTAGATTATCATATCCCAGAATCATAAAAGATTCATTTGTAAGACACAGAGAATAAAGAAGAAAAAATCAATTAAGAGTAAGCAAAATAAATAGCAATTGTTTCTGTCTTCCTACACTGCTTTGCAGCTACTCTATCAAGCAGATAACAGAGTAGGTGAGTGTGGGTGTTGTAAAGGTCCAGCTGACTCAAACCCTCAGATTTCTGAAATAGTGTATAACACTGAAGCATTACTTTTCAAGGATGCCAACATAATTACATAGACTTTTCATCTGGAAAGTAAAAGAAGCCTACTATCAATTTTTGTCCAGCTCGGTGGATCGAAGTCACAAAAGTAAAGCAAAGAGTAAGCCCCTGTCAGTGTGTTCAGGGGCATATGAAGCTTTGGTAGCCCAGATGAAAGAGCAGGATTGCCCTCCATAAGACATCATCCTTTTCCCAAACAGTGACCTGGAAGCCAGTCGTGCTGAGCACAGTTTTGATCTTCACTCCTCATTGGCCAGACTAAGCACTGAGCCGTAATTTGGTGAGTTCAGCCGCATGACTCGTGCTTGCCCTCCTACATCTGGCCATGCCAACAAAACTAATTCTCAGAGAAAGAAATAACGAGCAGTTTCCAATAAGTCTCCAACACAGGAAGTTTTGGACCAAGCAGTTATGCAGAAAGACTTCTTAATTTTTGTCACTTAGCCCTCCTACCACTCAAGGGTGGCTTATCCCAGATTCTGTCACTTTGTGACTCATTATTACTGAAATCTGTAAGATTTTAGTAATCACAATTTTGGATTTCTAAAACAGCTCTATTGAGGTTTTCCATCTTAAGGACCTCAGACAGTCTGTGCCAGAGGATGATTGATGGCCAGCTGACATGTCTGGGGTGCTGAGAGCTAGTGAAATGCACACTGATGAGAAACCTGCTCACAAAGATAAAGGGTTTTTTTTTGCAAGTATTCATAAAAAACACTGTCCAGTTTTCCTTGGAGCAGCTGCTGGTCACACATTAATTACCCTTTAGAAAAGACCATTACCAAAGGCTAATAAGGTTTAACCCTGTTGAGGAGAAAATACTTGTTCTGTAAAATATTTTTCAATAATCAAGATGTAATGACTTCTTTCAGAAAAAAAAAAAAAAAAAAGGCAGATTCAGTGTTTAGGGGAAAGTAAAGAGTTACATAGTATTCAGCTCCTTCAAAGGACCTCATGAGACACAGGACATGAATTATATTCTAATTGGTTATATCCTAATTGTGTCAGATTACATGGAGAAATAAACAAAGCCTTTTCCATATAATATACCTGACAAGCATCTATTACAGCATTTTCCAGAAGCAATTTCCAGTAAGCCATATTTTTGTTCACAGTCTTATTAAAAAGTAAAGGAAATTGGAGAGCATATTTGACAGATAAAATTAGAAAATTAATGGACACAGATAATCCACTCAGATATTCAGAACAGGTGTATGAAGAACCGAATTCAAAGACGCAGGAGAGGAAATACTTTAATACATGAAGAGAAAGGTGAATGGTACTATAGGTTTGCTTTCTTACTCCTTAGCATTATTAACTTATATACATGCATACAGTAGCGCAAATAAGTACTGACCAAAACTGGAAACATTTTTGGTCAAGTCCTTTATATATACTAAATCTGACACAGTCTGATTCTTCCTTCTTCTCCCTCCTTCCCAAAAATATCCATTTATAAATTGTACTCAGAGTAAAAAGCACACCAATTTTAACTGAATGCTAAATACAATTATCACCACAATAATATTGCTTTGTCCATAGACACATTCACCTAATGTGAATAATTTCCTGGTTTGTGAATAAAATAATATAATAATTTTGTTTTCACTTTAAACTGTCCACTCTTTCTTGCAGCAGTCTTGTAAAAATGTATGAAATAGTTAATACTTTTCCTCAACTCTTTTTAAATACAAGATTTAAAGTGGATGTGAGATGTATGTTTCTGTGCACACTTTAAATGTCATTATATGAAGTTCTATGCATGACTGTTCATTTTGGAGCCCCTGGCAAAGCTCAAATTGATTTTGAACTTTACATCTGCCATAGGAATGCATATTAACAGATGATGGACAAATCTGCAACTTCATATAGTGGCTAGTGTGTAAGTGACAGGTCTTATATCTGCTGGGAATAGTGGTGTTGAGGATTATTATCAACAGATTCTGTTCTAAAGGATGGCTTGTTTTCATTGTATTGAGCATATTCTACCCAAGTATATTTTTTTTTACATAATTTGCTTAACTAATTTTTATTGAGCAAAAAACCATTTGTAAGAAACTATTTTCAAAATTTGGCACTGGATAATATACTCTTTTGATGATGATTATTACATTTATCTTCAGTTTTGGAAGGTAGTACCAGAAGATGGCAATAAAATAAACCCCAGTCTGTGGTATGCCTTAGATGCGGCATTGATTGTGCTGCTGTGACTTTTCCATTGTACCCCTGTTCCTGCCACCCAGTCAAGCTCCTGACAGTAATGATTCAGGTTCTCATTCTTATTGAGCATCCCTTTCTATTTCTGTAAAAAGGCTTTTGGCTTCTAAACAGGTGTAACCCTTTTTTTCTGTACCTCATTAGGCACTTTGCCAAGGAGAGAAAGGCTGATTCAACTTTCCTGTCAAACTGTCTCTTTTAAAGTGGCACCTTTGAAAGTGAGATCTGATATTTTGCTCATGTATCTGGGCTCAAGTTTGGAAGGCAACAGAGCGTTCCTGGTTATTCCAGAAATAAAACTCTTAAGCTTTAAGGCTGACATTGGAACATGGGGTTTTGTTCCTGCACCTCTCATTGAAAAATATATTGTGTTTCAAATATTTCCAGTAAATTTGACCACAGATAAATAGACCTGTCATGGTTTTCTTATGGTGTAATTATTCATATGAAAAAAGCTTTTCAGAAGATCAATTCTGATGGTTTTTGTTTGGGGAACATTTGCTTTGGAGTAAAAGGGTTTCAGCCCATGCAGAATCTGAAAAAAATAAATTCTTCATGTTAATAAGGTTATATCTGGTGTGTTTATCTTCTACATATTTGGGCTGCAGCCCTCCTCAAAACCTGTTAGGATGTTCCTTGCTCTGAGGAGCTATCTCAGTGCCAGTGCCTTTCTGTGCACACCCCAGTAATGACATCCTGCAGTTCCATTGCCCACAGTCTACAGAGCTCCTTTTCTTGCGGAACGATGCCTTGTATGGCCTTTGTTTTGATTCTGTCAAGCTGCCTTGCCAAATCATTTAAGATCTCTTCTGATTCAGTGACTTACTGGTGAACAAAAGGCCATCTCACTCTATTTTCATCCTTTCCAAGACATTTTTGCTAGCAGAAGGCCTAGGCACAAACATTCTGCATTGGAAGCTTGGCCTCTAAGCTGGTAGCAAGTTGGTGTGGGGCAAATTTTACACCTATGTAGATCACAGTTAAATGATGAATGTTAAGGCTGAAGTTTATACAACCAGCTACAACATTTAGCTGGACCATACCACGTGGAATAAATAGTGATTACATGGAACCTTCTCTAACTAGTTTTAATTACAGAATGTGGATGTAAGTGTGGATGTGCTGAATGCACAGATAATAATAATTTGAAAAAGAATCACCATTTTATTCTTGTTCTTTTTAGTTTGTCAAATCTCTACTGTAGCTATCATGTGCCAAAGCTGTGTGTTCAGGATTTCAATAATCACTTCCTAAGCTAAAGCTTAGCCTATTTTGCACATTTGATCTTTGTCTTAGCCTCTATTTAGACTCTTAATTGCCTGTTTTTCCACCCAGTTAGTGCCTAGACTTTGCTCCCCTCACCCTGGACTCGATCTAGCTTAGGAAACAAGATGTCCTGTGCTTTTGCCACTTGAATCGCATGCCATATGAACAGTGACCAGCTGCCTCCAGCAAAGCCACGAGGGCCTGACCAATGGGTCACAGCTGCTGAGGGGTGCTGTGTTGGGAGTCATTCCCTGGGCTGGTGGGGATCTCAGCTGGGAGGCAGGAGCTGGCAGTGGTCACTGCCTGGCAGTGGGGCCAAGGTTGGCTGACCTCAGCTGCAGGGCTTGCCTGAGTCCAAATCTGAGCTCAGCACCATGAACCAGCTTCCTTGGCTTCCAGCCTCAGCCTGGGCAAAAAGGCTGTATGGGAACATGTCACTCATCCAAAAGCACATGGAGTTGTGTCACCATAACACCTGCACCACTATAGCCTCCCTTAGGCTGCTACCATACAGGCTTAAAATTAATAATGTAAAAAAAATAAAGGAAGAAATTAATTTAAAGAGCTCCTGATTACGCTAGCTAATGTTTCCACCTATCCAGAAAAAGATTATATATACAAGTTACAAAGAATGTTTGCAAACATTATAGTTAATGTGCACACCCTATCAACATACATTGATTTTATACACATCCTTTAGTTTAAATAGGTTTGATTTTCTGTCTGGAAGACAAAAGAGAACATTAATAGCCATCGCTTACTGAATTTACAGAGTTGTGCATTAGCTCCTCTAAAATGATCTTGTGTTTGTTATGCTTTACATATTAATATTTAAAAGAGTATTACAAATGCTGGTAACCTGAGTCATGTAGACATTATAGAAATAAATTGCATATTTGATATTAATTCACCCTGTTACTTCCTATCATCCTCTGTAAGATAGTACACTTCTAGCAAAGCTACCAATAGCAATCTCTGTGTGCCAGTTTATTACCTGTAGAGATATCATTATTCCCCTGTGACAGCAAAGTCAAATTCAAGGCATTTTTCATAAACTAGGAAAAATTACCTTTCCAGTGACATATGACACAACCTTCAACTACTAAATGAATCCAAGAAAAATTCTCTTGTGGGAAAAGACCTTGCATATGATTTGTCAGCCTTAAAAATATTTCTTGAAAAAGTTAATTCCGAGAGACTTTACAACTGAGCACTGTTTTCTGTTTATATTTAATCTGTATTCTGCTATGATGCATTTCAGAATCAAAACTACAGAACAAAAATTTGCTTTGCTAAATTTCAGCTGAACAAAGACTGTTAGGCCCTCATGGTGAAATCTGAGACCTTATTGGAAATCTCACATAAAAACTGTATTTGTAAATGTCATGTCATGATTTTCAGCACTGAGGTGTTCCAAGAGATTGATGCTGTGATGAGGAGCCTGAGGAATGGAGACTAAAACCGAGGCAAGATGTCTGGGGATTGACAGGAGAGTTAAAGTAGAATGAAGTGGTTGAAGCAAAAAGCATCAGCTTTGGGGAGGAGGGGAGGACAGAAGGATATTCATAAGAAGAACACATTCTTTCCAAACTCTCACACAGATTTAACCTTTTTGCTGTTGCTAAAGGTGTTTCTGTGAAGCCAATTGGCACCTGGGCTCCTTAGTGCTGGCTCATTTGCGGGATGATAACCCAGAGATGCTACTGCACCCCACAGTTACTGAGATGGAGTAGGTACACTGTGCCTGCTCACAGCCCAAGGAAGGGTTAATGGCTTAATTACCTCCCCTAGCTGAGATCAAGCTGTGGATCTAAACCAGCTGCTGTAAGAGACATCTGCCTGGGCATTATGGAGTAGCAAATGGTGAAGCTGCAGGCTGCCCTGGAGGCTTCAGAGATACAGGCTGACAGGAGTGGTAGAAAAAGCTATGTGGAGAGAAAAGCTGCCAAGCAGGGAGATAGGAAGTTGCAACAGAAGAAGGAGAGGTATGGAAGGGTGATCTGCTATTGTTTGCTCTAAAGCTGTCAGGAAAGAGCATCTCTGGACGTCCCACCTGAATGGACTAGGGTGTTCGAAGTTAGAGTAAGGGCTCATAACTGAGTTTGCAAGCCTTTGTACAGGGTCACAGGGTGCTCTTATGATTGGTAGGGTGGCATGGAATGGGGATGCTTATTTTCACTGCAAGCATGTACAGCAGGCTTCTGCTGTCTTGGTGGAGATTCAGCTGTACAATACAGCTCAGTGCTGTGCAGGGACCCTGAGGCTACCTCTGATGGCAGCACTGTGTGACAACTTTGTTGTGCTTGCTCTTGCACAGGTGATCTTGCTGAAAAACATGTTGGAGCAGTCTGAACAGCACAGTGTTTAAAGCAGCTAAACCTCTTCACCCCAGCTGGATCACAGCTCTTCCAGGTGATGCTGTGCTATTTAGACAGACTGAAAACACTGCAAAAGCAAGGCTCTGGAGTTTGCTGAAATAGGGTGACACTACTAGCCTTCTCTATCCTGCAGACTTGGAAAATTAAGTTTGCCATCTGCATATTCATATGGTCTTAGAATTGGAACTTCCTGGGGTCTGAAGAACTTACACTTCAAATAAAACCATGGGAAATTACTTATGTACGTAACTTTTCAAAAGCAAATTGAGCAGCTTTTTTAGGAAGGGAGCTACATGAAAATCGTCTCAAGAGTGGGGCAGGCAAGAAGGCCACATCCCTGCAAAACTGGGGTCTGTATTCTGTCACTCTCTGACTGGAACCTGGCTCTACGTGAGCACAGCTGCCAGTGAGAAGGTCAGACTGCACCCAGCTGGGGCTGAAGGGCATCATGCTTGGTGTGCTTGGTAGGAGACTGACCTGGCAGAAGTATAGCTTGTGGTGTATGCCTGTTGTTTCTGATAAAGCAGAAGCTAAAAACCCCTCATAAGAAATGGAACTCAGTTCTATTAAGTACTTCCTGAAAATTACACAAGGATTTATGATGTTGCAGTCCTGGGTATCCCATTACTTTTTCTTTGTTTCAGTATTCATTTTGAGAGTATTTGTTTTGTGCCATTACACTCACTTTCACCATTTAAACATCATTCATACTTTTTCAGAATTTCAGAATGCCAGGATTTCAAGCGTGTAACCCCCTCCAAACTTACATTCATATCTCATCTTTAAGCATGCAGCCATTTGTCAGTACAGTAAGTGCAATATTCCAACAGGCAGGTTGCCAGTCTGTGTCTTCTGGTGCTGGTAATTATGTAGAAGCACCTGGTAACTGATCATGGTCTGCTGTTTGTGAAGGTTTGGGAAGGAAAAGTGGGAAAAGAGTGATAAGAATCACTGATGCATGGTGGAGTCATGCAGAGATGGCTGTCTCTGTAGCTATATCCTCTGCAACTGCTGAAATGTGAGCACAGGGTGAAAGCTCTCTCCCTTGCTGTGTGTCATTCTTTACTCAACCTTATTGTAACTCCTTTCCCTCCTCCTGTCTTCTCAGTAGAGAAGCATTTGCCCATTGCTGTTTTGCAGTAGGTGTCTGTTCAACTCACAGTGAATTTTGGAACATGATCAGCTATCCCAGACATGGCTATCTCAGTGTTTCCATGGGGTGCAGCATCTGAGCACCATACAGTCATCAGTAGCTCTTTTCCTCAAAGGTTTTTCCAGTGTTTGGAGGGGTGAAGATAGCAAAGGGGCTACGGAAGAAGGCTGTGGCTGTACTCAGAAGTCAACTGCTGAGTTTTCTCCAGGCTGGCCTAGTGAGCCAGCTGCTGGACCATCCTTTCTATTTCTTGACCTGAACTTACTGTGTTTGAACTTATGTAAGGCTCAGAGAAACGCTGGACACCTACCTACTTGTTGGTAGGGGGGTTTACTGGGCTTTTCATGCTTGGGAAGTTTCCTTGAACTTCAATGACTGCTGTGGCATATGCTACTGTGAAGATCCTTAGTCTCTTTCCATCTAAGAAATAGCTGTATCTGATCATGGGAAACTGCATTTTATTGCGTCTTATACTTTTTGTCACTTGCTCTGATTGAGTGTTCTAAGGATGATACCTAATTTCAGTAAAACCCAAGGCTACCATTTAAAATAACCCCTCTCCTTACCAGCAAGGATTACGTGATATATGACTGCTTTATTAAATGTAAGAGATTTTCAGGGATGACTTATTTTGCTTTATAAGTCTGTATTTAGTAAGAGAGAATGCAAAGGAGCTGGCTAGATAAAAACCAGAATCTGTAAGCTTAATGTGCTTTTAATCCAGAACAAAATGGGAGCCTATAATGTACAAAAAATTGTTTTTCTTGTAGCTTCCAAAACTGTCAGCATTAAGAAAAGTAAGAAAAAGGATTAATGAAAGTAACAGAAAGGGCTCTTTAAAAATTAGAAACATCAGAAACATTCTCCCTGCTCCTTTCAAAAAGACAAACTGACCATAATTCTACTGTCCACAGTTGTCCAAGTAATGAATGAGGAGGGTTTGAGGTGTTCTGTAAGGTGAGGGTACAGCTGAGTCATTAGTGTTATATTAAACAATGCTTATTGTGACCACATTCAGCCAAGTTTTGATCTGAATGTCTTTTGCAGTACATGTCCCCTGATGCTTTTAATTTTTATATATGTTTTTTAATTTTTGTGCTTTATCAGCAAAATGAAAAGCTGGTGTGTGCAAATCCACCCTGAATTTAAGTAAGTATGCTATGATGCTGTATCTGATCATTCATCTTCTCCAAAAGTGGGATTAGTGGGAGTTTACAATTATCTAGCTTTACTTCTCTTGAAAAGGTGTTGCAAAATTAATGTCACTAAGATACAAAACCATTTTTCTTGTAGCAAAAATCACACAAGTCAGAGCTTGCCACTTACATTTTCCAGGGTAAGTTTGATGATTATCCTTTAAATGAACATTGATTTTTTTTCTGTAGATCCCATTATTTTCAATCCAGAGAGATTGTGCTGTCTTCTTGCATACCTATTATAAATGAATAGCAAACATTTTCACCATACATTATTACATTTTTCTTAAAAAAAGAGATGGCCTAAATCCTTAAACCAAACCTCCCCCCTTTCCTATGATGTTCTGAATGTCAGATCCAGACTATTCTTAGCACAGCAGATATTTCTGTGCTTTTATAACTGGCTGACCCACAAGGTGGCACTAAAGAGAAAAGTGACAACTTGGCTAATAAAAAGTGAAAACCAAAGGCAAAATACCATATGCTGAATCAATATTATTTTAATTAGGAGCATAGTTCCTTTATTGTCAGTTAAATTTTATTTTGTGAAAAGCCTTAAAGCTATATAGCAGTGAGGATGGTTCATTGCCCCCCTCCCACATCAAAAGTTAAGTTTTTAAAAGAATGAGCAAGACATAGGCTGCCTGCTTATCACAGCTCCAGAATCTTAAGGAAGGTGATTGTGATCAAAATGTAGTTTAATTAATTTTCTTCTCTAAGGAATAAGGAATTCAAATGAACTAAAACCTGAAAACTTTGTTTTAGTCATTAGTCATATCAGTAAGACATATGACACCAGAAATTGTTTATTGCCTGCAATGTAAATGTATTTTCTACTGGAATGTTTTGATTGTTTAATTTTTTTGACCTTATTGTTAAGTGCTCTGGTCTTATTTCAATAAGCAACTTTAATAAGCAAATTATTTGAAACATCGGGTTCTGTGATCAAGAATTTTATACCAACAGGGGTTAAATCTTGCCACTTTCATGATGAAAATGAATCCTCACCAAAACCATCTTATTAGTGAAACTCTTTTTGAGATCCAAGTCTTATGTGAGTAGTTAGATTAACACTTTTCTAACAAGAAAGTAGCAGCCATGCCTGCTGTAGAGTGCTGATGTGAAGCTACAACATAATGAAAAAAATTATATCTGAGTCATTTTTAGACCTTTAAAACTAGAGGTATAATATTTTTAATTTTCCCAAGATGTGTGCCTATGGTATCAGCACTACTATGGGCGATAGGGGGCAGGAGTTTACTTGCAGAAACAAACTCAAAATAGTACTAACGCATTAAGAAGAAAGTCCTTAAAACTATTATGAAGTATTTTTCTCTGAATTTTGCAGTGTTACAGAATACCTGGTAGTGGGCTCTGGGGCCTATCAAATGGTCAGATATATTGGTAATGTATTTTGACCCTTAACGAAATTGTAACTTTATGACCACCCCGGAAATCAAGAGTCACCCATGGGTAGCTTGAAAGACTTGGATCTAGAATTATTACTAAGTAGGATATTTTAATGTATTTTAAATGTTGGCTAAATTATCAGTGCTGCTGCTGCATTTAGAATAGTTTTATCACTACAAATAGTTACTTGTTTTGTTTTTGCTTTCATTTTTTAAAAATCAATAACTGGTATTCTACATTCAAAGATCTTGTTTGATCCTCTCACATTATTCATTTTGTGAGAAAATTGAATCATCTAATCCTCAGGATCCCAGTAAAATCAAACCCAGACAAATTTTGGCTAAAAAGAGCACTGAGACAAACAATCTTGCCCAGTCAGCTGAACTCCTCTTCACTTTCATAATTTGTGCCCCCCGTTTATGACTCCCCTTTGGCACTTGCTGGATTTTAAAGGCCAACCCAAAGTAAGTCACATTCTGGCAGGTACCAAAGTGCTTTCTTGGAATGAATTATAAAATCACAGCAACCATAAACACACTGACTTTTTTCCTTGCAGTCCTTATTCAGAGAAAGTTTGGGATCAATCAGCATTTAGACTGAGGAATCTCACAGCGATTCTGTTTGTAGATGCTTGTGATTGTTGTAACAGATCCTTCTCCTTGAAGGACTGTTGCGGGCTGTACTTCCCTCAGCTCAGTAAAATTTTGGCCATGTTTCTGAAAATATTGCCTATTTTATGCTTATGCTGGACGTTTGGCAAATCAAAGATCTCTAAGGTACTTTGATTGTGAAAATCAGGGGAGGTGATCATTGAAGGCTGAGGTGAGTATCAGTGCACATATCCTTTCTTAGGGAGTCCACAGCAGGATACAAAGGTTACAGTGGAGCTGACAAAATACATTCATATTCTCATATAAGGTCTACTAGACACAAATATGGGGCCTGAGGCAGGTGATGGTAAAGCACAAGTATTCTTGGATAAGGTGGGACTCTCTAGATAAGCTGAATCAAGAGACCTACAAGGGAATGTCCATGTTTTTGCCTTGTAAAATGGAAACGGGATATTGAAAGAAACAAAAGAGCGTATTATAACTACTATAATGTTACAAAACATACAAAACCCTGTACTGAAATCCACTTCCAGAAGTCTGAATATTTGTGGTAGAGTTTAAAGGATGAACAGATTATCCACAGATGTTTTTAGAAATGGGGTTTAATCTAAATTTTAATGGAAGTAAACCCTTGCCCACTTGTTCCTTGTATTTTTAATGAAAAAGGTTCAGTAGATAAGACACAATCTAGACATGTAAATGTTAGTTCTTAACACAATCTGGAGTTTCCACAAATAATTCTTCTTGTCCCTCTGAAACTAACTTCTTACTACTAATTGATTCCAATTAGCCAGTTTTAAGTGCAAGTGAAAGAAACAAACAGTATTATATCTATGCTCTACATTCCACTACTAAAAACATGGCATTATTGAACTTGTGGAGTTGAAATGGTTCATGCTTGGAAAAAAGGTATCTTCAAGAGGCTGTGTTTAAAAACACTGAGAAAAAAACCCTTGTAAATAAGTTGGAATATACTTTAACTAAAACTTGCTAGTTTAGAATGAGGACACTTGTTTTCCCTCTTAAATTACTGCTGTAATGAAGAAAAAGAAATGTAAGGAAGAAAAAGAAAAATCATTTGCTGATTAGATGTGGATAAATATGAAAACAGAACATCTGGGGAAAAGAGTACGTATCAGACACCCAAATTGAAAATTTAAAATATTTAGGTCTCATATGAAAGTAGATACTCTACTCCTAAAACTTGGGAAAGAAAATGCTGACTTTTGAAAAATGAAAAAGTATTATGATTTTGTAGGGTAGTACTGAGTAGTTTAAAAGGACTGGAATATAAAGGAAGTAAACTCCCCAACAAAGGGAGGCAATGGTGTGATTTCAAGGCACAAGGTGAATGGAAAGCAGCAGGTGGTCACTGGGGCCTGGTGGTGCACAGACAATGCTCTATTGATGCCTCCTCTGATGTTCCTTCCAGCTCCAGAGGTGACAGGAAAACAAGAGATGATGGTAAGAGAAAAAGGGAGGGGAAGAGAAGGATCAAGGTTACTACAGAGCCTCTCTGTCCTGTGGCAAACTTCTGTCTTCTCATTCCATAGGACTTTACCCACAGCACCAAGCCCCTTCCTCATGTGTCTGTTCCTTTAAAAAAGGAAACACCAAACTTGTCCAAGATAAAGCTGTGCCTAGACATCTGGACATCTCAAGCTATAAACTAAACATAAACAGTGCTTACTGCCAACGAACTCAAGTAAGAAAGGTCATTTATACAGGTGACATGAGGGTGAAGGAGCAGAAAACAATGGAAAGAATGTTCCTTTTGTTGGGATGTTTAAGCCAGCACAAATCACTGTGTGTCAGCTTGTTTTACAATCCAGTGTTTTCACTTTTAATTAGAAAGTCTTTCCTTTAGCATTTTTCTTAGCAGCAATTTTTAAACTAAACAGAAGGTGTATTCCCCAGTGCCATATGTTAAACCTGACATGTTACTGAAAATGTCTTTTGGAAAAAACAAAACAAAAGAAAATTAACTAAAAACTACTAAAGATAGGACCACTGTCCCACTCCACCCTCTTTGGCCTACTTGTAAGCCTCAAGAGCACACAGATGTCCCGTTAGGCAGTGTCAATTCTTTAAAGAATTAGCCATAACTGAAAAGTCAATGGATGATAGACTGATAATTTCCTCTTTGCTTCACTGGCAACCTGCGTGGCTGGAAACAGTCATCCCCCACTTGGTCTTGTAAGTAACAGGTAGATGGAAGCTGTGTCTGTGGGGAATGAGTAGTTCATAATACACTGAGAGGGCACCTTGTTGATGTTTTTGACCAATATATTAGTGGGCTATGAAGTGTAGTCCATTTTAGGACTTAAACAGGAGGGATTAAGACCTATGGTATCCTTGACTTTAAAGTACGCAAAGAGAACCCAGCTATGACCAGAGAAATGCCTGACTGAGGCTGAAAGGGTCAGTGGAGCACTGACTGATGTGGGCTGATGCAGTTCTTTTTCCCCTGTAATTTTTCCCAATATAAATTCCAGTTGNTTTTTTTTTTTTTTTTTGTGAGTAGTGTCAGTATGATAAAGTCTGTCTGTAAACCTCTGCTATATACAGATGAATGAAGGATGGATCACTTGGATTAAAAAGCAGCCATAGTTAGGCAGACTCAGAAAAATATAATGTGCCAATCTCTGGGTTGGATGAACTGTACCCAGCTGCATGATACAGAATGAAGTTACTCATTTATAGTGCTTTTCTTCCAAGACTGTAAAGCACCAGTGTGAATACTGAGAGGTGCTGTGTGCAATCTTAACGTAACATAAACTACAGCTTTTTGCAGGTCCCTCATCAGCTCTTTGGGAGCCATGCTATAAGCTGGTATAGAATTGGAAACTGTGTTATCTGAAGTTTATCCATGTTTCTTCTGATACTTGTCTAGGTAGGGCCATCTCCATAGAAATTCAGTTAAGATGAGACACACTCTTATTTTGTATGAGTACCTGAAACCCTAGGCTATAAGCTCATAAAATGAGATTGCATACAAGATGTTGATGGCCTAGGGGAAGTTTTGAACAACAGGAAGTCATTATCAGGATTTTGCTGAAAAAAGTGATCCATGATCTGATATATTTTCAAACAGTCTTTGCAGAACGACCAAAGAAGTTGCAAGCTTCAGAGGCAATACCCATGAATTCCATGTCTATAACCGTGGACAAATGAAAAAACAAGAATTTTTCCCAGATGTACACACAAGTTTTTTTGGGAGCCGCATGCCTTTGTATTTTCTTCAGAAAAATGGCTATATATAACAGTCTGTACACTAAACTACTTGCAGAGAGTAGCATTTGAGAACAAATTACTAAGTTAATACCTTCTTTGACCTGTATCTGGTCAAGCTATATTTTAGAAACCTGTCATTACTAATATGAAGAAGAGGTTAATCTGGTAATGTGAGGTTTCAGAATGATGGATGAGTCAAGGCACATGAGCTATTTAACACAATACCTAGCTGCACCTTCTTATTGTAAGTCTCCAGACTGACAAGCCCGAAGAGGAGGGGTCGCAAACCTCTCAATGCTTTGTTTCAGCAATGATGAAATTTGGAGGTGAATCTAGACAGCCTTAATTCCCATTACTCATGCCTTGTGCCAGTTTTTGGAGTGCTATTCCAACTTGGCCTAAAAGGAATCAGCCTCATGGCTCCTTATTAGCATGCACCTTAAACCTTTTACATACCCTCTCTCATACTGACCCTTCAATTTATAGACTAATGTTGAAGATAAATTGTGTAACTGACTCCCTTGGCAGGGCTTGGAAGATTTCAGCCCAGAGAGTTATGTATTTGTTATCTGTACATCGAGATGGCCAGAATGATGCTCCTGTGCTGTCACACACACACTTGTATCTCCCTCTTTAAAAGTGGCAAAGATGGTTAGCCCAACTGCCTGCTACTTATCGCTGTTCTGAGAAGGCTTCACAAAAACCTTAACCTGTGAAACCTGTAACTATCCAACTGTATTTAATTAAAAATTATTAAAAGTTAGAAATGTTTATAAATTGACATACTGTACCACTTTATTCCAGATTCTACTCTTGAATCACACCTTTGCCTGAACGTCTCCCTGCCCTGCTGACAGGAACAAACATAACTGAAAGTGCAGTTCAGAGAGCGACAGAGGAAAACACTGCCTATTTTACTAATGCCTGATACTGACAGCCTGCACACAAAATCTTAAAAGCACTGAGGCACTTCCTTTTGTGCCCACTTTTAAAGGATTTAATGAAACATATAGAAACTGACGTTTTAAACCTGTAGCTTTGGATGTTGGTTTGCCATGTCAGTTTCTTATTTTTTTTTTCAAATCACATAGCAGTAGTTTTCTACCTTTTTGCATCAAACTTCAGTCAATAAATAATGAAGGTTGCTTTCGGATAATAAAATGCTTCTGTTCTTTGACCTGTTCTAACAGGTGGGCAGCCAAATAGTACCACAGGAAATATGTGTCAATGCTAATTATTGAGCAAAATCTTAGTCCTCCTAGGACATACAAACACAATTAGCAAGTGTATCAACATACCTCTAATTAAAAATTGTTAAGTTTAAAAACCTTTTCTAGATTGTGCTGCAAGATAAAAATAGAGTCTTGTTTATTTCCAGAGACAGTAGACCTGAATATAATCCTTCTATAGGAATATATAAGCTAGCAAACCCCTTATACTGAAACTAGTAATCCTTAATCTGGTTTGAGTGTCAATCAATGATCATTTGTATTCTGCAACAGCATGCAAAGTGATGTAACACTTCTTGAAGATGCCGAAGATTCAGGACAAAGAAAGATTAGGCATTTCCTCTTGAAGTAAAATGGCTAATATATCACATTTACTGAAACTCTTCAGATTTGCTTTGCTTATGAAAGAAGTTCAGGACTTGATTTTTATATTTCGTTCTTTTCTCTTCGCTAATGGAAAGTAAGGCCTTTATCCTGTGAATTGTTATGTATGCATTTAACTTGACGCACAGCATATATTCCCATAGATTCCACAGGACTGAATGCCAAAGATAGACACATCTGTGACTGCTTACAAGACTGGAGCTGAAGAGCTTCAAAAAAGAAAATGAACAGAGATAGTTTTTGAAGTATGCAAGAAAAATAAGGGGAACAGAGATGCTTTCAGACATTGATCTAGATCCTTGCTGTATATATTAATTCTGTGTGTTTGCAGATCCTATGTACAAAAGTTTGGGCACAGGTGGAAAAAGTAGGCTGATTCGGTTTTTCAGACAGGGGTTCAGTCCTAGGGGTACTAAAGCCAAGTGTTGCTGTATTATCGCAGGCAGCATTTAACACATCTTTAAATCCCTCCTGCTGAGGAGTGGGGGTTCAGCACTGGCAGGAAGGAGAGTCAGAGAGTGAGTCCTGGGGCGGCGGAGTAACGGCAGGGGGATTTCTGAAAGTACCAGCCAATGCTTACGGCGCGTTTTTCCGGGCATATTAATCCTATCGATTTAAGTAGGAGTATTTATCCTTTTCTGAGCTCCATCCTCACGTTAGTATGACAGCACTATTGTCGTTCAAACACGTAGTCGGCGGCTCTTTATTAAGTCTCTATAAATGACACAGTAAGGGCATTCAATATTTATGTGGAGAGCGCACGCATTTGTGTGTAATCCCGGGCAGTCCTGCGGCTTGGAGGCTTCGCAACCTCCCAGCTCCCGACGCAGCCCGGCCCTCGCCCTCCGCCCGCCCCGGCCGGGGCTCCCGCCGCCGCCTCAG